>JMSD01000009.1:239565-436816 GCA_000715435.1 Paramecium caudatum
ATTGTTTTCATGGAATCTCGCGATCACCTGCAATAGTTGCAGCTTATTTGATGACAGCTTATAAGTAAAATTATAACTATGAAGGTTGACAAGTGAACAAGCTTTAGAGACAATTAAAACGTCAGACATTTTGTCCTACCCAATCCTGGATTTTGAAGTAATTGAAGCTTTATGAGGAATAAATATGAAATTAATTTAATTTTCATAATTTTAAGTATAATAATTATCATTGGCTAATTTATATTCATATTGTAAATATACAAAATAAAAGAACAAAGAATTTTTATTTAGGAGTCTTTTTTATTATTATATTTATTTCTCTACTAATCACATAATTTCTGGGTACTTTTGTTTCATAAAATTGTCAACATCTACAATCCTCCACTCTGGATTATCACCAAACAATATTTTTTTTGTTTATTTTGTATAAATTGCCTTCAAACATTTGAAAAATCCCACAGGCTCTTCTTGATGATAAGCCAAAAATCTAACAAGATGATAACGATCTGAGTTGTACTATTATAAGACTAAAAATACCTATTATCCCTAAATAATCCATGAAACATTTGATCGTATGTACATATCCAAAAGGAGATTCATTCCAGTTTTTTTGTTTCGAGAATCAACGAATGCAGCCACAGTGAGATTACCTTTGTCTTGCATGTAGACTTATTCCTATTCATAGGCTGCTTGATACATTTTCAAATAGGGAAATTTCAGGGTTTAAGGAGAGAAGCAACGACACTTAGGAACAAATAACATCCTCTTAAATGGTGTCATCAATCACTTTTTCCATTTTCAACTATTCATTCTCTATATATTGCTTTCCTTTCAAGAACCCTTCAGCTAAAAGAGGATCGCAAACATTATTGACATATTCGGGAAAGTCTGGTTAATCTATTGAGTCAAGTAATGATGTAAATGCATCTCGAAATTCTGACAAATCAGTGATTTCCCAGTGATTATTTAGGAAGTTTGTGATATTTTCTGATTAACTTACAGCTTTTAATCCTTTTGGATTGTAAGGAATAATCAAGCGTGAGTAGAATCGCTTTATAATTTAATTTAACATTATAATTAACTCATTAAATTATTATATATATTTTTCTATGTTCACATAATATTGGGGTACTTTTATCTCATATAATCATCAATGTCTACTATCCTCCACTCAGGGTTCTCACCAAATAATATTTTTTATTCTAGTTTTCGATCAAAAACTGCTTTCAATGATTTAAAAAAGCTTGCAGGCTTTGCACGGTCATAAGTCAAAAATCTAACCAAGTGGTAATTGTTTGGATTGTGCTATGTTATGAATGAAAATACCTCTTATCCCCCAATAATCAATGATTTGCTTGATTTTATGTACACATCCAAAAGTAGATTCATGCCCTATGTTTAAGTATCATTGAATTCAGCGGCATAAAGTTAACCTAAGTTGGCAAATTATTTTTATTCCTATTCATAGGTTATTTGTTACATTTTCAAAAAAAGAAATTTTCGTGTTTAGAAAGCTTATCAAGTAGACTTCGGAGCAAATAACTTCTTGTTATATAGTTTCATCAATAACTTTTTCCATTGTCAATTATTCTTTCTCAATTTACTGCTTTCCTTGTAAGAATGCTTCAGCTAAAAGAGGATCACAAACATTATTAACTTATTGTGAAAAATCTGGTTTGTCAATTGAGTCAAGTAATTTTGTAAATGAATTTCCAAATTATGATAAATCAGTCATTTCCCAATCTTCCTTCAAGTAGTTTGTAGCGTGTTGTGATCTTCTTACATCTGTAAATCCTTTTGGATTGTAGGGAATAATCAAACTGGAGTAGAGCCGCTTTATAATTTAATTTAACATAATTATTTTGCTACAGGAATGGATATTTATTAATTAAAATAAATTTTAATGAGCAGAGTAGTGATTCCCCAATCCATTCGCCATTTTGTGTCGCCACCAAGAACATCACTTCAACCGAGAGAGACAACCGTAATCCCTATCTCAGAAACTATAGTGCCAGTGCAACCGGTCACATGTAAATGAGTTATTTATCCAAGAATATATTGTGAGAGAGGGAAAGCCATCTTAAAGACAACCTTAGTAAAAGCCATCTATCAAATCTCCATAAGTGATTGTGAGAGAAGCTGATCATAGTTTTTGTGAACAAAGAATTTCAGAATAATAAAAAGAGATTGAGCTATGGAGAAAGAAGTACCTTGAACTACAAGCTGAATTAGATCGTAATACATCATATGAAGAAACTGTAATTATGTGTTTTATATGGTACAGATCCAACAATTGTAAGACAGAGTAGAGATACTCATTGGAGAAAACAAAAAACTGAATCAATAGCTTAAATAAAAAATCAATGACTTAGACTAATTACGAATCTCAAATCAAGAATTGGAATAGTATATTAGAGGTTAGAAGAATCAAGCAGATGATTTAGAGAGATTGCAAAGACTGTTAGATTAGGCAAGGAAAGAAGCCAATGAATGGAAGACAAAATACATCACAACTGAAAGATAATTAACTCAATTAAAGAACTCTGACTCTAAAATTTAGGACTTGGAGTAGAGGGTTCAGTAGTTGACTTAAGAATTAACCACTTGGAAAGAGAGATGTTTGCGAGCAGAAAAGGATAAGAGAGATCTTGAAGAATGTATTAATATTTTATAAAAATAGAATTGAAACGTTTGTAAGCTCAATAAGTATAACCATAAGCTGCTCCTGCTCCTAAAGTTGATGTAGAGGGATTGCATAATTAGATATTAAAATTAAAATAAGAATTATCTCAATCTTAACAGGAATGTGAAGATTGGAGAGGTAAAGCAATCGACTATGAAACACTTATCAAAGCTGAATAGGCTAGGAGCGAGGAATTAGAAAGTGAAGTTTAGTAATTGAATGATGAAAACAGCCGATTAAATGAAGAAATCAAACGATTATTAGATGAGATTGCTAAATTGTAATCCCAAGTTTCTGAATTGAGAGAGCAGAATTCTATTATTTCTTCTTTGAGATCAGATCTATTGAATGCTTAACATCTATTGGACTTGAAAATGAAGGAAATATAAGATTTATAAAGAGATTTGAGTTCTAGAGATGCTGAATTACTTAAATTATAAAGTGGATCATCAGTTACAATTGTGACAGAAAATAAGTTACTTTAAATGTAAAGTGAAATTGATAGATTACAATCTTTACTTAAATAGAGAGAAGCTGAATTAGATGGTTGGAGATTGAAATACTCATCTCTTGAGAAATTGAACATTGAACTAAGAACCAAGAATGCTAGTATTGATTCATTAGAAGGAAGCATCAAGACATTAGAGTAAGAATTACAATCAAGGGAGGAGAGAATTAATCTAAGAGATGATAAAATCAAATAATAAGAAGAAATCATTGATTAACTATAAACTGAACTCAATAACCTTCAAAGCCTTAAGTTGGAAGTAGTAGATCTCCAATAATAAGTACATTTCAAAGTCAAGGAATTGCAGACATGTAAAGATAAATTGGCTTCAGCATTAAGAGAAGTTGGAGCATTAAGATTATTCAAAGCAGAAGTTTAAGTTTTGGAATAAGAGAAATCATTACTTAGAAGTGAGGTTGATCATTTGAGGGATGAAATACAAAAGAGACTTATGGAAGTTGAGGAATTATCATTCATCAAATCTTAATAAGAGGCATAATTGAAATAGATTCCTTTCTTGGAAGAAGAAATCACTACACTTAGAAACCTTTTGGCTGATGCTATATCAGAAAAGGGAATTTTATAAACTAAGTATGGAGAGTTATAAAATGAAAATCTTCAACTGAACAATGATCATAACATTGTTGTTGAAGAATTAAATGAAGTTAAATTAGATAATGAAAGATTATAAAAAGTTAATGATTACTTAAATGAATAATTGTAGAAAGCAAGAAATGAAAGAAATCAATTTGAATTAGAAGCTGATTAATTAGATAAGAATCTATAAGATGCTCATCAATAATTGGCAGTTGCTGATGATAAAATTAAATAATTAGAGGAAGAAATTGCTTTACTTAAAGATGAATTGAATAAAGCAAATCTACAAAACTTACAATAAGATCTTGCACTCCAATCAAAAGACAGAGCTGCAGAATAATAAAAAATATAATATGAAGGTTAATTGAATGAATTGTCACTCGAAATTCAATAAAAAGAAGCCTTAATCTAAAACTGGAAACAGAAGTACTTGTAATCAGAATAAATTGTATCAGATTTACAATTCACTGGAGAATTATTAAAATAAGAATAAATCAAATCAAGATAATTAGAGTTGGAAATTGAAAGATTAAAGTAAAGATAATAACATCAACCACCTCCTTAGATTGAGCATATTGTTGATTAAGATGAAATTAATCAATTAAGAAAATAAATAGCTGATCTTTAAAAAGAGAACTTCGATTAATATTAGACAATCTAATAATTATAAAACAAAATTGATTAATTAACAAATCACATCACTATTATTGAGAATGAGAAGAATCTATTAGTTTAAGAAATTGATAAATTAAAATCATAATTAAGCATTAAAATTGAAGAAAATGAAACAATTAGAGCTAAAAATAATGAATTGAATCAAAAGATTTAAGATCTTAAGTATTTAGAATCAAGAGTACCAGAATTGGAATAAACAATTGATTTATTAAGATAACACGTAAAGGATGTAATTTAACAATTAAATGTTAAAAACAAGGAATATGAAGATTTATATGGTAAATTCTTTGCAAAATCCCTTGAAAATAATCACATCAATGAATTATAGCAATCAAATAGTAAATTAGATATTGTTAGATAATAAGAACTTTAAAATAGAGAAGGAATTAAAACTGATATGAATAAAGTTAATGTAGATAATGATAGGCTTAGAAGAGAAAAAGAGTATTATGAAAGTAAGTACAAATATTTGCTTTTGGAAGTGGAATATCTACATAGAATGAGAGCAGAATCTTAATAAGAGCCGTTACTTGAATTGAGAGGAGGAAATGATGAAGGAGTTAATGAAGAAATAGCATCATTAGAAAGATAGAATTAATTACTTTAAGATTAATTGGCTTAATTGTAAGCATAAAGTGATGCAAAGGATCAAGAAATTGATGATTTAAATGCTCGTTTAAGATAATTATAGGCTGAATTGAATAGACTGAAAAATATTTAAGATCTCTACAATAAATTACAGGAGCAATATAGAATATCCTAATAATAATTGAGTGAATTACAATAATTTAATGCTAATTCTAATTCTGAAAAAGATGGCATTATAAGTGATTTAGAATCTCATATTCATGAACTTGAAAGTCAATTAAATTAATTGGAGGCAGCAAGATAAAAGTAAGTTGCTGACTTGTAAGCATAACTCCAAAAATTGTTAGATGAAAATAATAAATTAAGATAATAATTGACTGATTTGACTAATAAATTCAATTAATAAGTCAGTGAAATGAATTCAATGTAAAAGGTTATTGAGCAATTAAATGGATTTTAGAGCGAATTCCTTAAGTATAAGGCACTATACGAAAGAGAGTAAATTTATATTTTAATATAGATGTTTAATTACAGCTGATCTTAGAGATTAAGTAAGTTAGCAAGCTATTATCATCAAGTAATTGACAAGTGAAAGAGATAACCTCCTTGAAAGAATTGCAAAACTTTAAGGAGAAATTGAGTAATTAGGTAAGTAACTTGCAAATAAAAACAATGACATAGCAAATTAAGCTAAGACAGTGTCAACTTTAGAGGGATAAGTTGCAGCTCTTAAACCATTGGAGGCTGAAAATTAGAGATTAAAATAATTGTTAGACTCTTAAGGAAAAGAATTAGCTGATGTTAGATAGAAATTGGCAGATTTATAAGTAGTAGCTGATGATGCTACAAAGAGTAAGGCTGCTTTACAATAATTATATAATTCTTTGAATACTGAATTTGAATAATTAAAGAGTAAGTTCTCAGCTAAAGATAATGAAATTAATCAATTAAAGACTCAAATTACTAAATAAGAATCTATAGTGAAACAAGTTAAAGTAATTGACAACACTAATCCAAATGATTTGAAGTCACTTTAAGATTAAATAACTTAAAGATCAAAAGAAATTGAAGATGTAAAAAAGAAGTATTAATTATTCATAATTTAGAAACAATCAATTGGATGTTGAATTATAGAAACTCAAAAAAGATAGTGCTGAAATAAACACTTTGAAATAGGCAGTTTAAGCTAAAGATAGAGAAATAGATGACTTAAAGAAGAAACTTGATAAATTCCAATAAGACTAATCGAATCTTGAAAAATTAAAGAAAGAATTAGAAGCTAAAACAAATGGATTAACATCAGATTTAAATACAAACAAGAAAAATTATGATAATTAATAGAGAGATATCCAATAATTAAATAAGTAAATAAATGATTTACAGAATGAAGTCAAGAGACAACAAGATATCATATCAAAGTAAACATCTGTAAAATATAAATTTAATTTTAGGATCTATAAACATGGAGTAATAAATATGGATAAGTTGTAGGTGAATTGAGAAAGGATTAACCACCAGTCTAATAATAATAAATAACAACTACAACATACACTAGTTCTATTTAAAAACCAGTTTAAGATGATACATAATCTAATAGATCAAGTGGATATAGATAGAATTTATTCCCAACAGCTTAATAAGCATAATCTTCAGTTAAACCAGTGACAGCATCATCAATATATACCTCATCTTCTTAGGTTCAATAGCCAGCAACATCATCTTCCTAAATCATGAATTAAACCAACACAACCTCCACTAGTAGGACATATGCAAGGAGATATTGAGAGAAATAAATATATAAATATAATATGAACAACGATAAAAAAATTTATATCATTGAATAATTGATTTAGGAGAGTAAGGAGGATTTAAGTGTCTTATTAGAGACAGACACTTTTATGAAATATGTTCGTGTTGCAGATGCAATTGCTATAGAATTCATTAGCAATCATGTTCATGAACTTCTATAAATCCTATTTGTAAATTTCGAAAATATATCTAATCATTAATACTAAATATACTCTGATCTTATATCTAGAGTGTGGGAAATAATTGATTTAAATATAGAAGTAATCTTATTGCAAATTGAGGTAATATTGAATATATTTAGAATTATTGGGAGATCCTATTCGATTTAAGAGGACACACCAATGTTCCTGATGTATAATGGACATAGGCACATAAGATTTTGATCTTAGTGAAACAAAGATAAGAGAACATAATTCATAGAACACTTTGTACAAGGGAATAGCTACTCATCTCCCTTATACCAAGTTTATACTGTTATAGTGCAGTTTAAATTATTTTGAGTTTCTTCGAGCATGGCTTTCATGAATAGTAGATAGAGTTTCTTAAAATTGGAGTTGGACTTTTTCCAGAGTTTGACCCTTGTACAGCAATTAATTTTACTTTTCTAATTCATGAAATTATGACTCGAATAGCTACTAAAGAATTGATGCATTTTCTACTGTCAAATTATATGATATCAGCAGCCACACAATGGATTGGGAGAAGAGATTTACATTTCATGTATGTTATAATTAATAATTCAGAGTAAGGAAAAATGCTGCCCATATTGTGTCCCTAATAAGCAATCACTATTCACTGGATATGCAAAATCTCTATTTAGATGAACCATACAGTGAAGCTATTACTACTGCATTTCGAAAAACTGAATTCTATTAGACATTCGATATTTCCGTTATAAGAGATGTATTGGAAACAGTGTTATAGCGAGAATCAAGAATAGGATTACTATGCATAAAATTAGTGGAGGTAACAATTACATTTAGTTACTTTAATAGATTGTAGATAACTTAGTCAGGATCACAGATTTAGAACTATGGGAAAAAGTAGCTCAATCTAATATTATGGGCATTATATTTTAAATGGCTAAGAAGTTCCATAAATCTGATATCTTTAATTCTTATGTCAATAATATGTTGATATTCATATTGGATAGAGCTATCAGTGATTTTCATCCATATTGGGCTGTTTAATTAATGACTAACAATAAATTATAGAATACTTAACTACTATCAATAGATAGATAAATATTTGTATTTGAATAACAGTTGTCAGTTAAATTAATAAGAGACAGTGATTTCCTCCCTTATTATGATGAATTAAAAATAATAGAAAATAGTTTAAAAACATCGACAATTTGGAGAAGAACCAAATCTTTACTACAAGAACATGATTAAAAACATACCCATCGATTAGGAGAAGATCCAGAACTTCCACCCGCAGAAAAGGACTTCATTATATCAGCAATTTATGAAGATAAAATAGATGAGATTATTGAACCAGAAACCAATATTTTTATTGATTGTATTCCACGCAATAAACCTTCACCATTTGACAGTTTAAAAAATAATGACCCTGATTCTGATGAAGATTAAGAAGTGATTCCATTTGCGACTACTGGATTACTGGACAAATTGAAAAATGTGTTTTAATAGATGGATCTATAGGAAGAGTAAGCTGAATAAGCAGTAGAAAGAGGTGGCAAGAAATACAGAAATCTTTCAAGTTCTTTGAATAATGAAATTCATAAAGAGAAATCCAGTTTTTTGAGTAGATCATTGAAAAATGATCAGGAACAGTTGTCTAAATTATCTTTGAGCTCCTCAACCAATGTAAAGAGATTAAACATGAGTTTTGAGGAATTCAAGGTGGAAATTTTCTAAAATAGAAAGGTGCTTAAGACAGAGAATGATAATTTATTGAAAGTGGATGAGATTGATTTTCAGTTCAACAAGGATGGTAATTATTGAAATTATATATTATAATGTAATAACCTAATGAATAGTTTGATATGCAAAACCACTATGTTATTTTATGTTACTTATGTTTAGGATGTCCATCAGCAAGAACATATGAAGAAGCTAAAGGAAAAGTTTGTTGAATTGAAGGAGGAAATAATGCACATGCCTAAAGGTACTCTAATCTCTAATTTAGATCCCGAGTTATTCAAAAATCACTAATTACCATTAGCTAGAGTTAAGAAGATTATGAAATCAGATGAGGATGTGAGGGTATTTGAAACTTCTATTTAAGATGATTGCTCAAGAAACACCTGTATTGTTTGCTAAGGCTTGTGAGATATTTATTATTGAACTGACTCACAGAGCTTGGTAATTCACTGAGGATGGAAAGAGGAGAACCCTTTAAAAGAGTGATATAGCTACATGCATCTATAACACAGAAATATTCGATTTTTTAATGGACATAATACCTAAAGATGAGATTAAGTCAAATCAAGTGCCAATTAAGAAACCATAGGGTTAAGATGGTTACTTTTCTAATGTTAGCTAACATGTATGATTATGTTAATTTAGCTAATACAATAAGTGTAATTGAGTTAATAAAGATAAGGAGGGTAATAATTTCCATCGACAAACTTTAGTCGTTACCTTGGAGATGGACAACGATGATCTATTATATATGTTTTGTAAAATATATCTTATACATTATTAAAATGTTTAAGCCAAAAGCCTCAAAAGAAAAGCAACCATTTTATTTGAGTTGGTTTGCAAATTAAGGGTATTTAAGAGATGTAAATTAGTGTAGCGAAAACTTGAAGAGGGGTGGCACTGCTCCATAAGAGTCACGTAAAGAAAGGCTTCAATTAAAGAGTCCATATCAACAGCCAATGGCTACAGTTATTCATGTAGCACCAAATCCATATACCAAAACAATGTAAATTCACTTTGAACAATAGATAAGCTCCAAAACCTTATACGACTATGTCTCAAATCTCTAAAATATATGCAGGATAACCAAAATCATAGTTATTGAAGAGAAGAAGTCAAGAATATGAAAAATAAAGATATGATGTGAAGGAGTCCTTCTAACCATCTCGAACATTTACTTAATAGGGAGTCAGACCATAGAGATTTTAGGATGTACGCCCTTAAACTCAATAATTGTAAATAGAGACAAAACTTGCTTTTGAAAACCTTGTTAGTGATGATGATGAATAAGAACGTTTAACACCTAGAGAAGGAACAGATATAATAGAGATAGCCAACAATGAAGTTGGGAATGATTGTTTTTCCAATGAATCTAATGAGGCAGATAGTGAGGAACATCAAAGTTTCTAACTTCCTACGCAAGAAAATCAAGAAAGACATGAAATGCAAAAGAACAAATCATTTGCAAAAGAAGAACCAATAGCAAATTTAAGAAAATTGAATGTTTAATACAATCGTCCATAGACATCTGAAGGAGGTAGAAGAAAAAGATTTATGAATTCTCTCTCTTCTTAGGAGTAAAACTATGAAAAAAAGAAAGATACTGAGCATAATATTCTTGAATCAGAAGCTTTTATAATTTAAGAAGATGAATCAGAAAATTATGATGTCGTTGAAAAATAACCAATGACTTCTCCAAAAGAAATGGCTTCAATAAGGTCTGGGTATAGGAAAAAACAATAGAATGATATAAATAATGAGCTAATGATAATTGATACTGCAGAAAGACCACCTTCCAGACATAAAACTCCTCCAAAAGCTACAGGTTTAGAGTTACCATTATAGAATGGTGAAAGCTCAATCTAAAGAAATAGTGTAGAAATACCAATCAAAAATATGTATGCTTCAATGAATGATGAGAGTAAGATTTTTTAATTAATATAGACAATGATGATGGTGGAGATTTTGATTTGGATTTTTTTAAGATGAATAATAAAATGAACTTCTAAAAATTTTAATAAAAGGAAGTAATAGGTTATCATACTGATGATGGAAGTAAAGAATAAGTTTTAAAACATCCAAAATCAGCTAATGTTAAGTAAAATTAATTGTATTCTCCTCTCAATTCACAGATTACATCTGCTCATTTACGAAATGAACCATAAATAGTTATTAAATACAACAATAGCTCTGGAATATAGAAGAGTGATTAACCAGTTAAAGTGCCATTTCAAACATCTTTAGGATAAGATTTTTTAAGACTATTTGCAAATGATTGCATTGATTGAAAATTGGTAAATTATGTATTATAATTTATATCATTTACCAAATAATGATGATTTAACCACTTCCTATTGTTACTACATCATTTTTTATTATTTAATAAAGTCTTCCTATTTCAATTAATGTAATCTAAGATTGTTGTGTTATATACTTGAACTATTGCATAGCAAAATCAACTGCTTCTGTATATTTATTAACACATCGTTTAAGACATAGATCTTCAAGTGGATCTAATTATGCTTTAAGAAGTGTGTTAGTACAATGTTTAACACAAGTTTTTTGCATTTATCTATAAATGTTGTAATCCATAATTAAATTATTAAGCTATTGATAATAATATTTTACTACGTCCACATTTGATTAAAAGAGTTTATGATTATAAATAATTTAATAAGTTTTATTCTCAACGTCCTTATTCTTTGCCATAAATATATGAGTATGTCCTTTAGGGTATTCCAATACCTAAAATCCCTGGATTTACATTCTGATTCAACATCCACTAAATTAAGGCTATATATTAGTATAATCCAATTACGAGCATTTTAAAAGTTATTAAGATTCTATTCATTCACATCATCAGATACTGGTGACAACTACCTACTATTTTTCTTTGGCTTATCTTTTTTCTTATCTTCAGGATTACAGCCATGACAACCACAATACTGGCAGCCATGTGCTGGTAAAGGCTTCTTTCTTACTGCTCTTGGTACTTAACATAAACATGACTATTATTAATTCCCATAATACCTTTGCTTCTTTTCCTTTTTTCGAAAATGCTTTCATGCATTTCTTACAACATCCATTTACAGTCTTAAAATTTTATGAATCATCAGAACTTGATACAGATGATGACTTTCTCTTCTTTTTTATTTTTTTTTATTTTTTCTTTTCATCTTCAATTGAACATCCAGTACAATGACATGATAAACATCCTTATTCACCTATTTGAATTCGTCTTTAAGAGGCAGGTACTATACAAACACAAGTCTTTGGTTTAAGGGATCCTTTATCAGATTTAGTGCACTTTTGACAACACTTAAATTAATTTAAAAATATACATATTTCCATCTTCTCTCTTTCTTTTCTTATTATGATTTACTAGAATCATCAGCTACTTATAAATATTCTAAACTTACAAATTTCAGATGCAGGATTTGGTATAATGATGTCCTCTTCATCATCACTTACTGATGAAAACTGCTAAGATATAACATCATATTAAGGAGAGTGTGCAGGATTTACTCTATCATGTGGTTGAAATTCTTATTATATCAATCGCAACAACTCTTGATCATTGAGACCATTATTATTATTGTGACTCATATATTTATTAAATTTATTTATCATAATCTTTAAATGAATGAAAATTATATTTCTTTTAGACATTATTAATCCTAAGTATACTCTACAACATCTCCTTTAAATTATGCATTTCTAAATCCTACAAATTTCATTCCATCTGGAACTTTTATAGATTTTATCTCAAATTCAAACTAATGATTATAAAATACAATACTTTATTTAATTCTTCAACATTGTCACATAATTAAACTTGCTCTCCTTAATAATTACATTCACTAAATATAGTAATACATTCTCTAATTGGTGTATAGAGAAGCATAACATCTCTTATTCCCCAAGATGCTATATCAGCAGTAGCCATCAAAGTACTAGTAATACTAAGTTTGAATTCATCTTTATTGTGATTAAAAACTTTATCAATCACCATAATTCTCTCTTTCCATGGACTTTTAGGGTCACCACAAATATTAGATTAACCTGGATCATTCCATCCCAAAAATTAACCCCAAAGTCTTTAATCATCTCCATATAACACCAATTCTTCTCCATCCCATCTATCAATTTTATACAAAGTCATTCTCAATCTCAAATAATCATGGGCAGGTAAATCTGTATAAACTTTGCTTACTATTGCTTTCTTTTAATTAATTATTTAATTACTTTAGCCAATATTTTATAGCCACCAAAAATTAGAGTTTCCTTTCCACAATAACTGACTGGTGATGAACTGATATCTTTGCTGTTTTCATCGATATTATCTATCTTCCATCCAGCTAAATTTTTAAAGCTATCAGGATCATTGAACTCTTTAGCCATAATATACCATGAACTTTTATTCACGCATTTCCCTTCCACTAATTGATGTGTAGATTCACATTCCAAACATTCGCTATCACCTGTACCAAAACAATTCACACAAAATTTAGGGCATTCAGCAGCAAATGCAAAAAAATCTCTAATTCCCCATGATTATTCTTCTGAGTCTACAATATTGTTAGATGGATTGTACCTTACTTGAGGGAAGAAGTAAACTTGACTGTCATAGTATCCTTCCTATGCCTCTGAATCACTTCAATATTCACTAATTTTTCACCACATTCTGGTTTAGAACTGCATAAAATTAATTATACCTTCCACAAATACTTAGTCCATCAACTTTTTAGAATGTTTACTTATACACTTAATCATCATCAATATACACATAGAATTATTCATTATCCCATCTCCCCAACTAACTTTATGATTATGATACATACTTTCCACAATGTAAATTTAATCATTACCCTAGGATGGGCAGGTAAATTCATAATCTATTTTTACAGTACTGCTCCTGCTCCTACGTTATTTGGGCCTCCAAACATCACTATCCCTGAACATTAAAAGGATTTAGGTTTTCCATCACTTAAATTCCATCCCTCTATTGCTGTATCAGTGTGAAACCAACTCAAACTTACTTGCTTCCAAAATTTGCATTCATTAACTTTATCATTATGACAAATGCCACATTGAGAGGGGCATTCTTTAAAAGAAATCCTTATATTTCTCATCCCCCAAGCCTGCACATCGGCCTACTAACTTGAAGTGCTCGCCACTATAATGGTCGCAGTAGGGGAATTGTGACTTACTTCAAATTCAACATCATAGACCTTATCACTGTTTGCAGATTTTGGTCCTCCACATAGTTGTCTACCTCCTTCAGTGAATCCCCATTTCATTTCCCAGGGTACTCCATCAACAAATACTTGGATTTTATCATTCTCCCAGTTTCCTATTCTAGATAGCCTTTTAAGTAGTACTTCCATAATTATATCATAAATTTCAGTCGATAATGAGGTGGTATTTTTATCATTCTTGTTACAGTAACTTAAGAACCAAAAGATTTGATTCCCCCCAAAATTTAGATCGCACCACAGCTTGTAACAACATCGAACGTTGCTTAATACTGATTTTGAATAACCCATCCTAACTATGCAATTTATGTTATACCGTCCAAATCCTCAATTTTATCTGATCTAAATGCTTCATAAGTAGGGATCCATTAAGTTACGCACATGTTCAAACAGCAAAACAGTAAGAAAATGGACAAACTAGCCTTTACTCTGGACATGAAAAACGAATATATAATATTAATGAAAATCGTTTACCTAAATTCCTATATTCGTATTTTTGGAGTTTATTTTATCCCCTTGAATCTAGAGACTTTATGAATTTTAGAAGAAATTTTATGTATATATATAGTATTTCCTCAAGAACAACGTTAATTTTAAAATCAGATATCAATGTTTTAATAACGAAGAATATCAATGATCGAGGTGATTCTTACATTTATTCAATCTTATTACTGGAATATATGATTGTTATTTAAAGAATTGGATATCAGAAAGAATAAATTTGAAGTAAAGTTTGCGATGTAGATATTGTATATAAAATTTATTTCTTTTTATTTTATTAATTTCATGACTCAAGAGCAATAACAAATCAAAACATTCTATTCAGATAAATATGAATAAGAATGTTATTTATGTAAACATGGATTGCATGGAAAAGAATTACATTAAACTTTAACATAGGCAGTTAGCAAAACGCAGAATCAATCACAAACATAAACATTTTACTCAGATAAATTTGAACAATAATGTTATCTCTGTTAGCATGGATTACATGGTAAAGAATTTGTACATGCATCACCAGCTGTGATAGTTGGAGACCCATAAGGTAATAAATTATATTAATTGTAGTTGTATACACCACACCAGATATAATAGTCTCATAAACTATTGGAGAGCCTATATCATCTAAAAAGGGTGCAATTGTTGTAAATTAAAGTCAATACATTGCAAATACACCTCCAAGGATAGATTATACATAATCATAATTAGTTCAATCTCCTCCTCTTCAAAACTTCTAAATTAATGTATAATAATCACCTTAATTGGTGCAGTAAAACAATTATGAATATGGATAGATTAATTAGCAAATTGTGCCTTAGGTCGTTTAATAACAGATTATTCCTAATTAATAACAATAAATCACATATAATTCATAATAATTAGTAAACTAAAATTAAATAATTGTTCCTCAAGTTCAAAATTAATAACTAATTACAAGTTAAGCAAATTATTAGTAAATTATGCCTCCTTAATAATAATAGATAACATATAATCAATAATAACTCATTAACTCTTAAAATTATTAATAAAATTAATTAATTGTTCCTTAGGTTCAAAATTCTTAAATCATAACCAATTAAGCAAATTATCAATAGATAATACCAAGCTCTGAATACTAATATACTCAATATAATTAAACATTTGGACCTAATTATCAGGTTCAACAACTACAACCAGTAACTGCAAGTGTACAAACATTTGGATAAAATGTATCAGTTTAATAAACAAGACCAGAAATTAAAACTATTTAAACAATTTAAGTTGAAGAATAAAAATAACTAACAGCAAAGGAATAAGTTGAATTATTTTGGAGAAATAAATTATATGAATTATAGGAAAGAGAATATGAACTTTTAATGATGATTGAAAATCAAAAATAATAAACTTTACATTCAAGGAGTGGATCATAAGTGAAAAAAAGTTCAGTTGATACTTTTAAAGTAAATATTTTTTATCATTTTTTTTAGTTATAATAAGTATAAAATGAGGTATAATAGTTAGATGCTTAATTAAAAATTAAGTAAATGACTATCATGGATATGAGAAATAAGCTTAATGAAATGATTTATAGATAAGACCCAAGTGAGGATGCAACTCGTTATAAGGAGCAAGAACTTCAGTAAATAAGATAGAGATACAATACTTTGAATTTTAAGGTTTAGAGTAATCAGGAGGATATTGCTATGACTTAAGCAGTAATTGAAGCAATAAAAAGTGGTAAAGGATACAAATTGGTTTCCATAAAAACTCAATAACAATCCTCCGTTTCAGGAGTGACATCTTCTTAAAATTAACAAACTTCATAATTTTAAGGAAACCAATCATATAAAGGATAATTATAATAACAACAATCATGATATATATATGTATATCATATCAACAATTTTATGATTTGAAATTTTATATTATTTTTTTTATTATTAATATGGAAAAGAAAGAAATTAATTTTCATATTATTATTAATAAAAATCAATAATTTTATTATTCATCACAGTAATTTAGCAACTCATTAGCTGTTTCCTTTAGTTTTTCAATATTTTTCAATGACCAAGGAAGTCTGGTGAATGAATATGACTAATATTAATAAATAAAATACTTTTCTATTAGAATTCATGTATTCCCACGATTTTTCAGCCAATGATTTAATTTTCTTTTTTCTATCACTTTCAATAATTGTATCAATGTTATCTTATTAATTCTAAATTCTTACCTAAAAATGTTTTATATTGATCAATAAATTGCTTTGACTAAAATAATTCATGTAGGAAATGGCTGTTCATTGTTTTATTTTTGCTATTCTTCCTGAAAGGTAAAGAAATAGTCTTCGCTTTTTCTTGCTAATATGTTTACTAGAAAATTTTGGATGCTGCTTTAAGATTAACTTCTAATTATTTACTGAAATAAATACTTCCTTTTGTATTTTTTTCCTATATTTGATGGAAAATCTCTCTAAAAGCCTTTCGAAGGCAAAATTTTATTAATTCTTCACGACTTTTCGATTGCGAACGAATCTTTTTTGCCAAAGAATCAAGTATTTTAACAACTTTTAAACATTTCTTGTCTTTAAGTTTCTATATTATTCTTTTCAGTTTTGGTGATTCAGCAAATAAAAGGTGAATCAATTATTCTAAATTATCCATCGTAATGTCATCGTAATTCATTTCGTCCAATTGTTGAGTCATAATTTAGATTTGACCCAGCTCCTGCTGTGGCTATTTAACTTGTTGAACTTCCTTTATAAATTGAGCTAACAATCATATTTTACTATTACATTGATCACATTTCATCTCATAGTTCATGGTGGGTTGAGTAAAATTAATGCTAGAAGTTAAAATTGGCGAGCCTAAGTTATGAATAGGACTCATTAGCGGATTTTGGAAGTTCATCATTAGAAGTAATTGTGAACTTGTTGCCCAGTACGGGAGTGGATACATCCCAAATAATGGTGGCGATTGTGCTCCATCTGAATGATTCATATTTTAATTTAAAATTCTTTTGATTTCGTCACACGAAAAGGCAAATTTATGAATTAATTAGAGGATGAGTTCAACGTGCAAAAATTTTTATGGTTACAGGATGCCATAATTTCAGATTTACAGTACTTTTAATATCATTTTAACTTCATAGAATTGTGTAGAGAAACCACTAAAGTTAATTATTTAATGTACATTATTAGATTTTTATGTAAATGGGAGGAATACTTAAAACAGCATTTTAGGACATTACATCAAAGTGTGACATTATTGAAAGAAATTATAAGAATTTTCCAGATGTTCATGTTTCATTGATTCATTTTATTCTGCTTGAAAAATAAATGGGTAAGCACTATAATGAATGTAATTACCAGATGTTGCAAAATATAATGGTGAAAATTGTGATCACTTAAAAGGAACATGGCTTGATGTATATACTGGTTATGAATCGACAGCCAGAACAGTTTTGAGGCTTATGTGGTTTTTAGACTATGTCTATGTGTTGCTTGATCAACTAATCAATAGACCTAATCAAAGTTTAAGCAATATTTGTGCTGACGCATACAATATCGCTTTAGCACCTCATCATCCTTTTGCAGTACGATTTGCAGCAAGAACTGGCATGCTTATGGTCGGAAGGTAATATAAAAACTAATAGAAGCCGAGAATCTCTCTATAAAATCATCTTTAAAAACAATTAAGATATACATTCAACACTTGTTCAATGCAGGAATAATTTTTGTAAAATAAAGGATGTACTATGGGATCTATATCGAAGAGAACAGCTAACTGATTTACCATGATTTATTAAGTATAAAATTGATTAAACAAATCACTTATTCTTGATTACACACTTATTGGCAAATGATTAATATGGTGATTAATGAACTTCTTATTCAACTCCAAGATCATACTCCACATTTTTAGATTATTATCTAAAAATAGAAATTTTTGGATTTCTGACATCTAAATTCTTATTTGAATATAATGATTAAGCTTTAGAACGAGGAAGACTTACCTTTTAAAATTCAATCCTTTTATTCCAAACAGGAGACAGTTCTTTAAAATCCTTCCCGGAATTTCTTGGAGTAACGAAATTCGAAATAGGTGGAGTTTTTTCATGAGGGGGAGAAAGAAAATTTTTTTAAAATGTTGAAAGCTTAATATCTCCAACTTAAGAATTAAATGACTGTACAGATCTTTTTTGATCACTCATGCTAATATATATTATTAAAACCTACTCTTAAAATGATCCAACTAAGCTAGGGTATGATAATTCATTCAAGGCTTCGTTAAAAAAGTCATGTCTAAGGATCTATGATGCTGATGGTCTATGTTTTGGATTTTCCCTCATCATTGAGTTTATGAGATCTCTGCAACTTTAAGGTACCTTTATGTTTTCATCTATCTTAAAATCAACAGCAAGGTTCTTTTTTAACATTCCTGCCTTTGTTGTATCTTTGAAAGGATGGTAATTAAAAATTCTAAGTTTACAATTCAGATTACAATTGAAAGAATATTACACCTAAGCTAAATATATCACATTTTTCGCTATACATTTTGCCTCCATCTTTGTAAGTTAATACTTCTGGTGCTACATAACCAGTAGTTCCACATCTATAATATTATTACTTTTTTTCTTTAATATAGGTTGCTAGACCAAAATCTGCTATCAAAACATCTAATGAATTAGATTTGCATAATATATTTTATGGTTTTAAGTCTCTATGCATAATTCCTTTTTGATGCATGTAATCTACACATAACGCTAGTTATTTCATCACAATTCTAGCATCTCTAATACTTTTGTATTATCCTTATTTTAATAGTTCACCACCTTGGATCAACTCTAACACAATATTAATATGCTCTATTATTCAAGAATAATCATTTACTATTTGTTTCAAAAACTTAAATAAAGGATATTATATTTGGATGATTTAAATCTTTCAAAATTTTTATTTCATTCATAAGTGCCTGCTCTAATTCGCATTTTTTCTGCTTTACTGCATAATTTTTTAGTATCCTTTTAATAGCATAATATTGTTAGTTGTAATTATTTCTTGCGATATATACCTTTCTTATATTTTAAATTTTTACTTAAGCACTCGAACCAAAACCAATTTATCTCTAGATATTATATTAAGTGTGAAAATCTGTTAAAATACAATGAGATTATAGAGTCTCCTTAAATGTATCAAAATCCTTTTTCTAATCAGTACAGAATCTTAGAATCAATCCACAATAAATCAGCGATATCTGATATTTGTAGGGGTCATCGGTAATAGCTGTTTCGAGATAAACATTATCCAATTTTCTAAAACCTTTTAGTTTCTTAAAATAAAATAACAATAAACACATACAACATCACCATACAATAAATAGTTGCCTTGAACAGAGTAGAGCCTAGGTATCCACTTCTTTAAAATCTTGCCTCGTTTGTAAAAACTGATGCAGCTGTCATTTTGTATATAAAATGATCCATGTGTGTTCAATAGAATATCAAAATTCCTATCCCAAAATTCTTTGGGTTGGGATTGATATGAATTGAAAAAATAATTGGATTATTCCATTGTAATAAATTATAAATCTAAGCAATGATTTCACATAATTTATTATAAATTTCATTCATTCTCCTATTCGATGATTCTTCTTCTTCTTTAAGTAGTTTATTTCTTAATTACAATTGATTCTTCACTCTGCTCTTCATCATCTGATTCAAGCTCCATGAAGTCATCTTCTTTTTTCTTTCTTTATCTTCTTTTTTATTATTTTGTTCCTCTACCTTCTTTTTCTTCTTGCTATTGCTATTATTCTGGTTATTCATTCTATTGTTTTGCATTTTTTCGTTTAGAAACTTTTTCTCTTCTCCTTCCATCAAAAGTTTCTTTTTCATGATGCTCTATTTTTTATTCATATTCATCAATTAATGGTTTAGCATCCTAAGGTAGGATTCTTCTAACCTAGTTGGTATTTAAATTTAAATACTTTTCTAATTAATTATAAAAATTAATTATGAACAAATTAATCTTTTAGTTTCTCTCTGTATTCTTCCCATCCATTAAGTAATTTTTGCAATGATGCTAAACTTAAGTTTAATAATGGAAATATTATTGATATATTTCTAATCTCATTTTAATCTATATATTGTATTATAAATACCTTCACTGTGAGCTAAAATAGTGATTAAATTATCAACAATTGTTTCCAAATTTTATTTATCTACATATTATGCTACTTGTTAGAAAATTAATTCATTTTAATTATGCACATGTGAAACTATATCAGGTAAAGCATTTGAGATTGCTCTTGGCTCCTTTTTAAACAATTCATTTAAGAAATATTTAGTCATAGCTTGTATTTATGGTGATGGATCACTTAATAATTAGGGAATATGAGATAGCGAAATCTTACTCTTAATCATATCATTCAGAATTAAATGTGTTAAAACTTGTAAAGTTACTTTTCTAACTGCAATACAAGAATCTGTTAGATTTGAATAAATTTATTTATGAAATTTCTATACTATATTAGGCCAACGATGAAGTAAATCTCCAATACTGATTATTACATTATTTTTCATCACCTAATCAACCACAGGAGATCTAATTAATATTTATAAATACTTCATTATATCAAAAAGGACATGCAGGTTATCTTGGCAATATCTTTCAGATAAGCACATAAATTTACACATTGTAAGTAGACTTACTTAAACAATGGGTGGTTATTATTTATTTAAGTTGTCTTCTGTTTCTATTTAACTTAAACATTCATCAATTATTTATCTAACCATTGGTGAGAAAACAGATAATAAATTAACATGAATCAACTTAGAATTCTAAATATTATCCAAAAGATCATGCAGTCTTTCAAATTCTGCTTCCATTCCACCTTAGACCTTATCAACTTCTTTTTCTTAACCAGCTGATTTTTCTCTTTCTTCTTTCTCTTTATTGAATTTATTATGTGCATCATCAATCATTATTAAAAATTGTAGAGAAATGCTTCCTGCTATGTAAATCATATGAGATAAATGGAACTGTTCTTTTATTTTGCTTTCTTGAGTTTCAACATCCATATTGTTCTTTTTAAATATCATTTCAGATAAAAGGGTATCATATACGAATTCTGGACTTTCAGTTTGAGAAGCTAATTCAACTATTGAATCAACTGCACTAAAATATTTCATGTCTGAAGTTTTTACATATTTGATTAGAAGAGCTATAAATAAATCAATTGTTTAATCGAATGTGTTTTTACTTTTTTCATCTTTTTTATCCAATTTTTAAATGATATCTGCTAATTCTCTAATTATTGTCCAGTCTGGATTTCCTTGACGAAAAGCTTATAATATTTATGAAATCTGTCCGGCTTTCTCGTTTGTCAAGTAAGAAGGATTTCTATTTAACATAATTCTAATGAAAATCAAAGTTGATTTCTAATCAACTTAAGGATTCCCGAGAAATTCCCAAAGAATATGGAATGTTTTTGCTGGAAATTTGTAATTTGGAGCTTATTCAGTTTCAATCGCTAATAAAATTTTCTAAACAGAGATCAATTCTTTTTAATTCGATTCTTGAATCAATTCTATTATAGATAGAACTATCATTCTGGTTTTTTTAGTATCTCTCAAATAGAGTTTCCAAAACTTTTTGATCACTTCTGCTTAAATTGATTTATCTTATGACCAAACTAATAGAAGCATTCTCCTGAAACCTATATCAGCTTGGTCGAACTAATATTTCTTGAGATAAGCAAACAACTTAATTGAATGCAAAACATCTGTTTGATTTTTACTTGAACACAATTAAAGGACCTATGATTAGACTTTTCTCATATTCAGTAAAAATTTTTGATACTTTTCTAAATATTCTTCTATTTTGATTGATTCTGCTGCTCTTTTTTTAAGAATACTGACTTATTCATCTAAATCTTCTTAAGTTATTGTTCCATCCTAAAATTATTTTTCAAGTAATAAGAAATCTTTTTAAATTTCTCCTATTTCTTATTAGTTTTATTTTATTTGATCCTCTATTTCTTCCTTAGTCCAAAATTATTCGAGTCCTTAACTTTAGACATATAAACGTCTCTAATAACGCATTACTGATTTTAATAATTACAAAGATGATTTACGAACATAACCAGATATATCCTTCAATCTTTATGAAGAAATCACAAAAATCCTATCCAAAAATTCTTTTGGAATGCAATTAGCTGTCAAAAGCTATGCTAAATTCTATAGCACATTTGATCTACAATGAGCTGTTTTATCTAAATCTCTTTCAATCAATCGTTCTATTAATTTTTTAGCATTTGCTATGTAGTTTTCTTCATAATTATTCTCCCCATTATTTTTGATCAAAAATTCAATCACATTCGCAATCAGATCAGACAGACCATTTCGAATATGATAGTTTTCATTGTTATAAAGACCAACTAAAGCTGACATTTAGTGATAGTAAAGCTTAGGCATCTCTTTTGAAGTTGATGAAAAAAGTTCTCTCAGATTTTTTACTGCTAAACTTTCTGTCTAATTTGTTGATTTCTCAGTAATATAGTTCATGAGAAGTATAATTTATTCTACTGCGAAAGAATCGGTTTTCTCGTTTTTGCTGCATGCTACTAAAAATTTCCCAACATTTGTGATAGCTGCTTCGCTTTCATACATTATGTGTACGATGGCATTTTTCAAATTTGAGTTATGCTTATCCCAGAATATAAGTGATTATATCAAAGTTTCAATCCAAATTTCCCTAATTTATTAATCCTTGATTTCGTGGGCCATTTTAACAAGGTCAAACATATATCGACTCCCTTCCCTGTCTAAATCTGCATATGCATTTGTTGTGAATAATTGACATAATGTCTTCAAAGCCCTCCTTGTCTACTATCCTTATATTTGCTTTTATTGCAATAGGTTTAGAAGTAAAAATAATGTTCTTTTAAATGCTTCTGGATGTTAACCATGAAGCTTTTGAATTTGAAATGTAAAATTTTCAATCAATTACAACTAAACTTTTTGGTTTGGGTGTTATTCGAAATACCTTATATAGGGTCACTAATTACTCAATTAAATGATAGTGTAGGTCGAATTGCTCAGGAACTTCAATTAAATTCGGGTCTGAATTGAATCCATCTACAAATTAATTAACCTTCATCTAAACCAATCTTTCATCCATCTGAGGAATTTAGTTTTTTGATTTCACTCTATAGTATTCACTATAATTTTGTTCTCTCAATTCAGCATATGTGCCTGGAAACTGAAATTTCATATATTTTAAATTAAATAATTGGGGGGAAATGGTGGGAAAGTATTAATTATGAATATTTCAAAATATAAAAAATGTTAAATCAAATATTTTACTTGAAACCAGAACCATAATAAAGAAATTTAATATCTCGAAACCCAATAATAGGAGCGCCAAGAGAATAACGAATTACTTTAGGTTATTTAATCGATATCAACGGCTATTATAACTTATTTTTTCTTTTCATTAAATATCTTAAAGAATATAATAATAATTATTAATATTTTCCTTAAACATTCTAGAAGTTTACTAATGGATAACCATCAATTCTAAATTTATCTTTAATTTAGTTTTCATTATAATTTAATGAGGTGAATTTAATTATTTCATAAAAAGGTGTTTTTGGTATATGAGTATGAAGGGTTTTCTTTAGTTTTAAAAGTCGTTCATTTTTTTTAAGGTTTTAAATAAAAATAAATACTATAGGCAGAAGGGATTAATAAAATCAGTATTAATTATAATTTTCTTTGATTTGTTTGGATTAAATGAGAACCTAAGAAACAAAAAAATCTAATATCAAGATAGCTGTGGATAAGAAAATTTTTAACTCAATAAACAAGCCTTCATTAGAGTAACAATTAAGTTCGCGATGTTCTCACCAGATTTTCTCTTCCTCGAGTCGTGCCCTTAAGCCAAATACACCTATTTAGAATGCTGGCTTTACTAAGCCGATCTCGAAGAAGTCTTCGTGTACTGTTTTGCCCTCTAATCCGTCTTAAAAATTAGACACTTTAATCAACAAGAAGCAGCCGATAAATTCTGCAGATGTCACTCAGTGTTATTAGGATAACTAGGAATTGATATAGCAACTCATGGAAGAAAATATGCAACTGCAATAGCAAAATATGGCCAAAGATTCATTAATCTCTCAATTACTAGTGAATAGCACACGGAATAGTCCTAATTATCATAGGGCAAACACATCCAACGTAGAGCAACGATTTTTCGTATAGTCCAAACAATAAGAGTAAATTATTAACTAGCGATAGGAAAAAAAAAATTCGAAGCAGTGCTGATCACATTTCTCCTTTAGGATTTACTTTTTGTAATGCAGAGGAGCCTACTGGACCACGTACTCTAAAAACACAAAAGAGTCCCAATAGGCTACCTGAAGAATTTTAGGTTCAACCGAAATAAAAGAGATATTTTGTCTGAAAATTATTGGTTGGATTAGTTTCAATGATTATATATATATAAAATTAAAAATAAAAGATGGGGTCCTGTTGCGCAAACACTGCACAAGAAAAGGAATCATATACTGCTACTCCTGTGCCCATGCATGCTAGTAGTGAAAATTTAGAAGTCAAAGAACCAACTAAAATTAAAGAATCAAATGAAACCCCAAGTTCTCCTATAAGATCAGAAAAAATCGATGTATGAGTAGAGATTAAAATATAGCACAGGAAGAGAACTATGGAAGCATTAAGAGTTATAGAGGAGTCTTGATGGAGAACTCTAATGTACATATGCATTCTTTTAATAGTAAAGATATTTGATGAACAATCATCACTAGCAATTACAATCTTTAATTCTTTAGGTATAAAGTATTCACCAAATAAGGTCCCTTCCCATTTCCCATTATCAAAGATCAGACCCTTACTTATGCTGGTCCAGTTTAAATAGATGTGGGGTACTAAAAATAATATATAAGATCTATTTATCTTGGTCAATGGTCTAATGGAAAAAGACATGGATTTGGAAAATAATTATACCCATTGGGGGCTATTTATGATGGTGAATGGTACAATGATATGTAACATGGATATGGACGAATGGTGTAACCAAATGGTGATCAGTATTAAGAAATTACTTACAATTAGTTATTAGGGACAATGGAGAAATGATAAAGCATGGGGTCAGGGTAAATATAGCACTATAGATGGGACTATTTATGAAGGTGATTGGATTGAGGACAAATAACACGGAGTATAAATATTATTTATAGTGAGAAAGGAATTGAAGTATGGGGGAATGGATAAAGATATGAAGGATAATATTCATAAGGATAAAAGACTGGGTAGGGAAAATTTGATTGGCCTGATGGATCTAAATATGAAGGAGAATTGTTGGATGGAATGCCACATGGAAAAGGAGAATATATTTGGAAAGATGGTAAAAAGGTATAATATACTATTATGCAAGTATACTGGAGAATGGATGTTTAATTAAATGCATGGAGAAGGAATTTATTTATGGCCAGATGGTAAAAAATATACTGGAAATGTAATTTTATGTAATTATAATAGTTTGAAAAAGATTAAAGAGAAGGATATGGAGAACTGGATTGGAATGATGGTAGAATTTATAAAGGGTAATGGAAGAATGGCAAATAGCATGGCGAAGGTGCATTTATTTATAATAATAATAAAATAAGAAAAGGAGTATGGTAAAATGGTGTTCCGATTAAATGGGGTTAAAGTGAATTATTATAATAATCTTAATGATGTTACTGTTTTATTTATATTAATATATAATTTTTAACAGAATAATACAGAATGTGATAATATCCAAAATATTTAATAAAAGAAAAATTACAATTTCCTTTAATTAAATTAACATTTAAATGGATATCAATCCTGATTCATAAGAATAACAAGTTCAATAAAATTAAGCTATGGAATTAGAGTAACCAGTAGCAAATTAGTACAATATTTATCTATTTTAGATTCACAGATGATGATTTATTAATGCAATAAGTAAGCTAAAAACATCAGACCTTATAAGGTGGAGTGAACTCTGTGAAAAAGAGTATAGTTAAATCACCAAACCTTTCTAATGCATAATAAGCATAGATTGCTGATTAAAAAAGAGCACAAATGCAACAACCTATTTAGCAATAATAATAATTGCCATAACAGGATTTTACTAATGCTTAAAGAGCTTAAATAGCTGATTAAAAAAGAGCTTAAGTTTAGGCAAATAAAGTTAATAAACCTGTGCAACAATAATATGTGCAACAATAATAGATTCCATAATCGCAAATGTAGTAATAAAGGATTCAAAAACCAGTATAAAGATAACAATTACAATAAGCTTAGAACAATAATGCAGGATTATTTGGATCAATTAAAAATTATGTGAGTAATTTGTTTGGAAGTAGTGATCAAGGTAATGCTGCTGAATTTGAATATGTACATGTACATCAATATAATGATGATGATGACATAATATAGCCACAAAACTTTTAAGTGAAAGACTAACAATAAATAAATATTGAAGAATTAGTAGAATTAAAGATTCAAGCATAATATGATTATAGTAAACTTAAGAAATCTGAAGGATAAACATTACCAGCTATGGTTAGCATTATTACTAAAGATATTGAATAATTTGCAAAAAATAATTCAACTATCGAAGCTGGAATAGATTTAATTTGTGTGATTGATAAAAGTGGTAGTATGTCAGGAACTAAAATATAGAGTGTCTAGTAATCTTTGATTCAATTACTTGATTTTTTAAGTGAGAAGGATAGACTCTGTCTTGTTTTATTTAATAGTGGTGCATAAAGATTAACACCATTAAAATGTTTAACACCAAAAAATAAAAAATATTTCAAAAATGCTATTGCTACAATTAGAGCTGAAGGTGGGACAAATATTCCTATGGGAACATCAGTAGCATTCAAATAAATTAGGGAAAGAAAAATGAAAAATTAAGTCACTTCAATTTTTTTACTTTCAGATGGTCAAGATACAGGTGCTGATCAAAGAGTGAAAGAATAGAAATCACTAATAGAAGATGTAGTCACTATTCATTCATTTGGTTATGGTAATGACCATGATGCTGCCTTAATGTCTGGTATTTGCAAAGTCGGTTAAGGAAGTTTTTATTATATCCAAGATGTTAAATTATTGGACGAGTTCTTTGCAGATGCATTAGGAAGATTAGCCTCAGCCTTGGCAGAGAAGATTTAAATAGATATAAAGTGTGCTCCCCCAGAACCATTTTAGAGAATAGAAATTATAAATACTTTTGGAGATATGTGGAAACAAATTGACAAGGGAAGATTTTATTAAATAAATCTTCCTTAAATTGCATCTGACGCTAGAAAAGACTTTGTTTTTGAATTTGCCTTACCACCATATGTCGATTAAATAAATGACGAACAGAGAGCACCTATTATTTTACAAGCATTCATATAATTCAAAAATACATTTTCAAAATAAGTATACTCTAAATAGGCTTAATTATAATTGAAATTGTATAATGAAGAAGAATAGCTTGCAGATAATGATCCAAATCAAGATGTAACGAGAGAATATTTAAGAGTTTATGCAACAAATGTGATTGAATAAGCAAGAATGAAATGCGAATAATCTAAAAATGAAGAGGCTGAAATGATGTTAGATAAATTGTAATAAAACATCATGACTGATTAAAAACTAGCTAAAGTATCAGCTTAAGCCATATCTGATTTAACTTAAGCTAAAAATGCAAGTAAAAGATCAAACTTTTAATAATTTGGTAAGAAACAAATGTGTTAAATGTCAGTCAATAATTATTAATAAGAAGGATTAAATGCTTAATTTGATGCAGTTGGAGGATAGATGCAATAGATAGAATAAGGAATGTTTTAGAATAAAAAGCAACTCAAGATGGTTTAATAAGTGTAAAAAAGAAAGTCTTGAAAAATATTTATATATACCAATTAATAAAATTTTCAAATAATGCTCATTATAATTATACACTTTTAAGCTTATTTAATAAGGTTGTTAGTTTAGAATGCAAATTTTACCAATCTTCCTTGACTAATAACTTCTTGGAGTTGTCCCTTTATTAAATTAAAAATTAAATTACAAAATGTATATTTATTATTGGGACTAATCAATTTAAGCAGATACATTTTACGATTAAATTGCATGAATAACCCATGTTTCAACTTCATCTGATTAAAGCTAACTTACTAATTAATAATACATTTAAAGCATCAGCGATTTCTTAATATGCATAAGATTATTTTTAACTTGATAATTGAATGAATTTAGCAATTCTGGTTTGATTCAAATACTACTCAGCATTAAAATCTACATTATCATTATTTGATACTGATTGACTTGAAGTAAGCTTCTTCCTTTACTAATAATTATTGGGTTCCAGCCAAATCACCAGCTAAAACCAATTTAATCAATTAATTAACTTAAGTTTTTTCAATAACTTAAAATTAAGTTGATTGTGTTATTTCACATAATTTCAAAAAAGAAGTCTATGATATTGTTGAACTATACATTGTGATTTTGGAATTTGACAAATGTTTTAATGTATTGCTCTTAAGAAACTGTGATATTTCTAAGTATATACTCTGAAATTGAAATAACCTATTGTGAGCTAAAATTTGAATATTTAATTACTCTGAAGTATCAACTGATTCAGCAATAGCATTCAATACATTAAGTGTTTCAGCAGGATTTAATGTCCATTGATTTAAAAATTCTTTT
Organism: Paramecium caudatum; assembly: GCA_000715435.1. Taxonomy (NCBI): domain Eukaryota; phylum Ciliophora; class Oligohymenophorea; order Peniculida; family Parameciidae; genus Paramecium; species Paramecium caudatum. The sequence continues at coordinate 268,786 of JMSD01000009.1, forward strand.
ATATTGGAAATGATTGGTGGGAGAATTAATTGCACAGTATTCCATTTTTTAGAAAGCTAGAGTAGCTTCAAAAATAAATTCAATGATTGTGGAGATGCATTAAGTGTATTGAATAATTAGGCAACACTATATAGAAGTTAAATTTACATTTTTGTTTTGAATGCTGCTTCTCCATCATTAATCTATTCAACATGATTTAAAAATAAATCAATCATTTTCTATTATTCTTTAGCATTGAGTTTAGTAATCCAATATTGTATTGATGAATAAATAGGCTGTAATACTTAAAATATCTATATTGCAAATACATGTCTTATCTTTCGATAATTCAATAATAGACAATGTAGTCTTAGCTAATTAACCATAATTTTCCTATTCCAACAATTCATCAAAAGTAGTACCAAATTCTTCAATCTTCTCTTAATCACTAAAATAGTTTATAATTTACCTTTCTGTACAATGCTTTTATAACAATTCCATTGTCTTTTAACTGCTTAACCCTTCTCCAAGATATTAGAAATGCAGAGACATTGTATTGATAATTAATAAATTAATTTTACCACAGATAATTAGAAAACAAAAAACTCATTTTTCAATTTCTAGTTTCATTATGATTAAAGTAATATCATCTCTAGCTGGACTATTCTTCTTCCATGACTAAATTGCTTCATGCATCAACTTCTCACCAGCCATATTTAAATCACCTTTTTCGAAATAGGGGGCCACGATATTCATTACCTAACTCACACGTAATAAGAACTTAATCATTTGTTAAATATTCCCAAACTCCATCTGAAGCCACAATCACGAATTTGTCATATGGAGTTATCGTAAACTAAAAGATCTCAGGGACACTTATCACTCCAGCCTAAGCTCCAACTTTATCTCCCATACTTCTAGTCATTGCTAACCCTGGTGCATCCATATATGATAACCAAACTCTTTCAGGGCCAACATTATTACCAAAAAAATCTATTATAAATTTGCATATTACCTCTCTATGTTTATACTCTACCACCAGCTGATAATACTCTTTATTTTTCTTATTCATCAGATGGTTTATGATCTCTTGATATTTATACTGCTCTCCACCCATTGAAATTTCTACAGAGAATGGCCCTGGAATCTCCAACATTTGCTGTCCAAAATTGATTATCTTTTTTTAAGAACACTACTGTTGTTGAACCTGAAAGAGCTGTATCAAATGAACTTTGTAATATTTCAGTATTAGTTAATTCAAATGCATTTAAAAAGCATTAATCCATATCTACACAAGAAGTTAATTGATATTCCAAGAAAGCTAAATTAACCAAATTTATTACTCGGTAAACGATTTTTGATGAGATCTGATACCAAGTGTCCGTTTACTCCATGCCCATCACAGATACCAACTAAGCTGTAATTTAAGCTTACTTTATATTCAATAACATTTACCCACTAAAATTTGGAATTGCAATATATGAATCTTAATTTACTTTTGTTATTTTATTCATTTAACAACCAGCTTTAGTTTTAATTACAATTGAATTAGTTGAAGATACTCTCTATTTTAAAGAAATTTATCTTTCAGGACTATCTCTTGGCCTGCTTTCTGGTGTCACTGATACTCTCTTTTTTGGGTTTTCAACTGGAGTAGCGTTAAAAGTCACTTCTGGTTTAGGCATATCATATTTGAATTCGAGCTTTGGAAGTCTGCCCTAATTCCTTACTCCGTTCCCTTAAGTGAGAATTAAGGGCACTTTTTTTTCATATTAAAGGGGCCTTTTACTATGTTCAGAAGTATATTCAATTTTTTTAACATTAGGGAGATATGGTAGGGAAAACTTATTAGATTTGAGTTCTGCTTCCTCTAAAGCATGTTTATATCGTTTTTATAGTAATGGTTTTTAAGTTCTTATGAATAAAAATAATACCTATGCTGATCAAGCTAGTTTTCAATTTGAGTTTGTCTTTGAGTTTTTAATGAACTAAAATCTAAAATACAATTGTTAAGTAAATTAACTAATAACGTATGATATATAAAGAATCAAACAATATTACCTATTTGTGATGTCTGTCTTGTTTTATAATCGGAAGTTGGTTATGAACTTTATATTGACATAATTATATAATTTATAAAAATGAAGGGTTCAGAGAGCCATAGTATAAAATTAAGAAAGGGAGATGTTTCTAAAATTGATTTCCCTCAATACTCATTTGAATTTTATCACAAACCCATCAAACCTCGACTTGATTATTGTAAATTGTTACCAAGATAACAATCTCCTTAAAGAGATTGCTTACACACTACATCATGCAGAATAAAAATGCCTATGCCACAAACGATTGAATAATTAGGTTAAAAAAGCCTAGTAACACTGCCTCCAAAACAAATTTCTCTCTCCAATCCAAATCGTTCATTTATGATAAAGCACAAAAAACCAAGCATTCATGAGCGTTATAAATAAATAATGGTAAGACACTTTGCCAAATTTAGAATTACAATGTCGAAGAACAATTCGTTGAATTGAGGAGATTAATGTCTCGATAGAAAAAGGCTTCCAGTCTTGGTCGAAGGGTTCAGTTTCTATAATGACTTTTTTTATTTATTATTTTTAATGTCTCTTGTTGATTAATATAGTTAGAATATCCTAGGATACCGAGGGACTTTATTAGAGGCTCAAGATCTTTTTAAAGCATTCATTGCTGAATTACTAATACAAGTGTTTAATGTAGAATAGAGGTTATAACAGTAAGTTTTTCGAAATTGTAACAAATCTTGGCCTATTGTTTAGGAGAACTTGCATAATTATTTTAAAAGTAACTTGATCTATCATGTATTTAAGATTCAGGTTTACCAATTCAGACTATATTCAATGAAAATAAGTACAAAAATGAAGGATTTTTGAGTAGTGATGAAGAAGAAGGAACTAAGTAGGGAAAATAGAAAGTAAAAATAACAAGAACGAAATCGATAATTAAGGAGCAACAAAAAAATGCTGTTGATTTTAAGGATGAACAAATAAAAATAAGAGATAAAATAATTGAGGATATGACCATTGGGTATTATAAGGATTTGTAACATCTTAAAGAAATGTTTCTCAAGAAAGAAAAATAACAAGATGATGATATTTTCGATGCAACATATTATGATATCACGAAATCCTTCCCTCCAGAAGTACAATTTTACATTTAATAAAAATTGAAAGAAGCTTCAAATTAAGCAAAGTAATAACAAACAAAGTTTCAATAAACAATTTCTTAATAGTAGAATGAAATCGATAAACTACGTAAAACCATTAATCAAATCGTTGCATAAACGGATGTTTAGCAGCAAATCAAATCAATACTCCTACTAGACAAAGATTTATATAGATTCTGGAAGGGGGTATAGGATGTGATTGGAAATAAATAAATTTTTGAATTGTTTGAAAAAAGAATGGCAGGTTATGGGATAGATTATAAACAAATTGATGAATTAATAAGCCATTCTTAAGCATCCAATAGAGTACTTATTGATTTCAAGGCAAAAATTGATGGTATTTTATAATTATACTTAGAATAATATATTCTATTCACGACTCAAGTTCAAAAGGAGTTGTTGTAGTATAGGAACTAAATTAAGATTTTGAATGATAAACAAAATGGTGTCGAATAAGAAAAAGAAAAGGACTACATTTAAATAAGATAAACTATTAAAGCAGGAATTGAACACATCTATGAAATGAAAGAAGCAGCAAGTATGTGACTGCAGTAATTTAGTTAAAAGTGAGTATGCTTAAAAATTAGAGGAATAAGCTGAGAAAATCCTCAATAAAGATTTACTAAAATAAGTAAAAAGATGTGTTAAAGGACATGCCCTATATAAATGGATGTATCTAGCTAAATGTGAGAAAATGTAATGGCAAAAAAAGTTGAGAAGAACATAATCAACTAGCTATTTATAATTGGATATTTCATGCAATCCTCGTGGTCTTCTGGATACAAGGATTTCAATTTTGAAAAAATAACTTTTATTTCATGAAGTAAATTTATAAGAAGAGCAGGCACAAAATTAATAATTAGCTATTGAACTTAATCAAATGAAAAATAAACACTCATTTGTACTCATGAACTACGAGATGTAGCTTCATAAATCTCTATACATGCAACAATAGTTAGTATGGTTGGAAAATCAGAATAAATATTTTGAGAAAATCTTCACATTGTTAATGAGAAGAATAGGTTATTCTCAATTTGAAGTAAATTCCAAGAATATACATATATTACTTGAAAAAGTTGATGTTTAAATGAGATCATTTTGGGAAAAAATCAATAAAATTCAAGATAAATCAATGGATGATATTAATGAGATGACAAATTAATTGTTTAAAAAAACAATAATTTCTAACTCATTTCAGCAATTTAGTAAATCTAATTGCTTTGCTTAAACGGATATTTTTGATATTTCTATAAAATTAGAAGATTGTATTAAAAATGCTCATTTATTTTAACAAAAGCTATCTGAAATGGAAGAAGAACAAAAATAATTACTAAAGCAATAATAATTAGAGTAGGAGAAAGAAAATTAATATGATGATATACCTAACATTTTACTTTCAGATGAAGAAGGTGAGAAAGAAGCTAAACTCAAAAATAAAGTTAGCTTTGAAAGATCAACTGAAATAGATACAACAAATAATAACTAAATAAATTTTGATGTTAGAGATATAAATCATCCTCAAACAGCTGATAATAGATGTAGGGCTCAATAATTTACATTTGAAAGCAGAAAAAGAGGAAATAAGCCTTCAACAAGAAATAAAGAAGTATAAACTGAAATTTAAGTTTGTTGTAGAGCTAATCTAGTTAATAAAATATTTATCAATGAGTAAATTATAAAATATGATTTAGTCTTGAAGAATTCAAGAAAAATGTTAAAGAAAAGTCTCTAATTCGAGAAAATAAAAGATAACCTCTTTAAACTCGTCCTGAAGTATAAAGTACATTTGCCACTTTAATTTCATAACATAATGCGAATAAGGTTAGAAAGTAACAATAAACTAATTTATTTCTTTAAACAATCAGACATAAACCAATAGAAATTAATTGTTAACCTAATTTTAAAACAGAGATTTCTGGTGAAGATCTTCTTAGTAATATTACTTTTACAAATGATAGAATAAAAGTTGTATATACACCAAATAAAAATAAAGTTAGGAGTGTAAGTAAAAATGTTTGAATAGAATGAAATTTGATTTTATTACTAATATTAAATGTATATAATTATTTTAGTATTAAAGTGTGCTCTCTATCTATATGGAAAATGGGATACAGATTTAACTTGGATACCATACTTTACAACACCTTATACTCGTTACAGCAACATTGATGAGGCAAGGTATTTGAAAGAGAATAACTACAATCCATATGATACAGATGGGATATTTCAGAAACCAATACTTGTTTATGGGTTGATGAATATTGATAGCAAATTAGTATTCTTAATTGTCGACATTGTGATTGGATTTCTTATTGCAAATTTATTTGGTTAAAGAGCTGGGTACAAAAAAACAGTGTTACTATTTTATCATCTTAATCCAATTACAGTAATTATTAACTTAATCATAGTTTATTAATATCCTTTTAAAAAGTACAAACCTATTTGATCATCTTTTTGTTTTACTTACAATAGCAGCTACATAAAAACTCGTAATATTAGCACCATTATTTTATGGAATCTTACTTTACTTAAACCCATAGTATACTATAGTTTTTGCAGCGATTTCTGTTATTATAAGAAGAAATACATCAACAACTCTTAAGTTTTCAATGAAATTAACTGCTTTTGTTCTAGGAACAGCTATTACAATATTAGGTTTACTTTATGTTTCATACATATTGACTGGTGATTGGAAATTCATACAAAAATCATACATTGATTACTATTTTCCAAAGGATCATAAACCAACTATAGGTTTTCTATGGGCTCTATTTTCTGGGGTAATTTATAAATCTATATATTTTAGTTGTTTAGCAAATACAAAACTTTGTATCATGCATTTTTTATGCTTTTGCCACTTTGTTATATTTTACCATTATATAATTTATTTGTTAAATATGCTAAAAAGGAAGAAATTTATGTAGGATTCATGCTAGGAGTTTCTTTGTTTGTAAAAATATATAATTATCATTAGTCAAGTTTCATATACTTTTAATACATCACGATTTCAGATTTAGCACTTATAATGTTTTTAATATTTTAAAGACATGATTGGCTATTCAACTCTTTACCAACTATTGTCATAGTTCATGCAGGATTTTTAATTTTATTTTTAGGAGGTGGATTATAATTAATATGGACTCATTCATTTACAGGCAATCCCAATTTTACCTTCTTTTAAGTTTTTGTCTCTTATGTATTCTATGTGATTTTGGTATCAGAGGGTGTGAGAGAAATGCTTAAATTTAGAACAATTTAGAAGAAAGAGGAGAAAGAAAAGCTTAAAAATGAAGGCAAGGAATTAGAGGAAACTAAAACAAAAGAATCAAAGAGTGAAGAAAAAATTCATAAGGATTGATTCATTTTAATGTGATTAATTTATAACATTCCAAACTGCAGGCTTTTAATTAGGAGTTCTTAATTTGATATCGAGCTTTATTTACATTACATTACGAACAAGTATTGAATGGTTTTGGTGGCAGCTTTTATGAATAGATATCAACATAATTAGGAACCAAAAAATAATTTCCTTCTGCATTTGATTTATATTTAATTACTGTGTCTCCTGGAGGCAAACTTCTATATTTATGTGTGTCTTCAGTTTTTTTGTCTTCCTATTATAATCTTTATTTTTGCTTTCTTCCTATTTCATTCAGAATCCTATCTACTGTCATTTGTTTTTATTCTTCTTATTATCGTTATAGCTTCTCTCTTCTCTACAATTCTTTCATGCTCTTTATTATCATTTCTTCTTCGGTAAAGGCTAATTCTTTTTTCGATTTTGTGGATTTTGTTGGTAATTGCAATAATTCCTCTACTTCCAAATTACCCATACTGTGAAGTTGTCTCTTTGTGAATTTCTTTTCTTTAGAGGATATTGATTAATTCATGTCTCCCTCCAGATCCATTTCCTCAAACTCATCATCTGGAACATCATCATCAGCATCAGATATGTCATCTTCAATTGATTCCTCAATTATAGGTTATTTTTATTTTGGTGGTCGTCCTGGCTTTCTTTTTTCCATAAACATAGATGCCTTAAACTTGATCTTGTTACTCTCAAAAGCCATTCGATATCTCTCAATCATTTCATCAGATGGCCTTTCTGCCTCCAATTCATTCAAAATATCATTATTGAATACAATCTGAACCCTGAATTCGTCGGGCAGAAATGATTGCATAATTAAATATCAAATTTCTACATATAGTAGTATAATAGTGATATCATCCCTTCCACCTTCTGATTGGTCCCACTTAGCATATGTTTCGCCTAGCAATCTCTAAATTGTAGATTCCATGTCATATTGATTAATTGGTGGATAGTAAGCATGTAAGATTTTTTAGATACTCTAAAAATCCATTTTATCCCATAAACCATCACTTCCAATTATTATGAATCCACTATTTGGTACTTTATATCTTAATATTTCAGGCTCCGCAATCACTCCAACTTATTTAGCCACCATATCTCCTATGGATCTTGACATTGCTAATCCTGGTACATCCTCATTGGCCAACCAAACTCTATATGCTCCCTATCTTTTTCCATCATATAAACTTTATTCTACTCTGCCACCTGCATCTAGTATTCTTTTAGCTTCTAAGGTTTTATTAGGTTTATGATCAAAGGATAAAGCCCTATTATACCAGAGATCAGCTGATCGATAAAAGAAAACAGCTCTTGAATCCCCTACATTGGCACAATATATCTTTGAACCCATCATGAGAATTATTACTGCAGTAGAACCACTGAAATTGCAGGCTATGTTTGAATCATCTAACTATCTTAATCAATGAATTTACTAAATGGTTTTCCAATTCTGAAAATGAACTAATAAGTATATTTTTGAGATCAGTTGCCGAATTAGTCTTATTTTGTAATAATTTTGGCTCAAGTATTTTTGGAAGAGTTCTAGAAATAAATTATGAGATAAGATGTCCATTTTAACCATGTCCATCAAATACACCAAATAAATGCCAATCCATTTGACTGCAAAGGTGTTTTTTTAAAATCATACTATCTTGATTGATTTTCATCTTCTTACGTCCACTCTGTCCAGCAAGTGTTCTTTATCTTCATATATATTGATACTTTGCAGACACATATTTTAAACAATTTTCTTCATCATTAAATTCTGTCTATATACGTAATTATTCCTTATTAATTGGTGGTAACTTCTCAACAATAGTTTACATTGATTAATTGTTTAATCTTTTCATTAGTGTTTTTTGATTAGTTGTACTTATTGACCGAGGTATTTTAATCTATCTCAGCATATCAAATTTTTGATTCATATTTTTAATAATAATATTTTCATTAGAAGGGGCCTACTCTTTGTCCTTACAATTGTATTTATGTACTCCTAACATTAAAAACACCTTCGATGACTGTTTTATGGGTCTCTCCTTATACTTATGGTTCTCCCAAATCGATTTTAAAGTTCTTAACGAACAAAGGATTTGGTTTAGATAATACATCATCGTTACATGATAATCCATCTAAATATTACTTTAATATGGATTGGAGAAGATTACTCTCATTTTGTAGTGCTTCTTTTTATTTTTAAATAGCCAATATATCCAAAAGCACCTAAAATTGTTTAATTACATACTTTATTATATCTCTTATAGAAATTATTTAAATAAGCAAACTCTTCATATTATTCTTTGTCGATGGCCTCAAAATCATCCTTTAAATTTTCTGGTATTTAATCCATGTCTACTGTATCCTCATAAAAGGGTAATACTTTTTCTCTTTCAGTCTCCAATCTTCTGCAAAGTTCTGCAGTCTTTAAAATCTTTTCTCCCAACTCTTTGTAATCAGTCAATTTGAGTACTGCATTACGACTGTTGTTGACTAATTCTTTAAGCAACCTTGATTATTCTTCTCTAAATTTATTCATTTTCAATTTTAAATCTTAATAGTTTTTAGCTATATTTTCTTTTTCCTTTTTTAATGCTTAATTTCTGGCATTACATTCCTTAGTATGTTGTAGAATCTTATATTTAGTCAAATCAATCTTAGCTTTCTTACTTGCAATTGATCTTACTAATCTTTCAATCTTTTTAGACATATCCTTATTAGCATCATAATATTTAGTATGATCTTCTGTTTTTTTAGCTGTGTCTGATTAATACTTCTAATGCATTTATTCCAAGTCATTGTAAAATTTAGTTTATTTATCCTCTAGCTGTTATTTCATTTAACTTGTATCTTCTACATCTTTATTTTTAGTTTCTTCTCTATTAGTTTGATGTTAATTTTTAGCCAATTCAGCCTTTCTTTTTTCCTCTTCTTCTACTGTTTTAATCATGTCTTCTAATTCTTTAACTTGTTGCTTGTGAGTCTTGGTCATATCATCAAATTCAATTTAAAATTCTTCCTATAAAATCTTGACATCTCTTTCGAACTCCTCCAAAAGCGCTCTATTTCTACTCTCTTAAAGGAGATGAAAATTCTCCAAATGAATTAAGTGGTTTCTCAATGCAATTTAGTACTAATCTTCTGCTTCATCAAGATTCTTATCAAGCATTTAGATGAAGGCTTCCTTTGAGTCTAATTCTCTTTTGTTATTTTAAGAGTAAATGTCAATATCATTCTTTAATTGTTCTGTTTTGACTGCTCTCATAGTTCTTCTCCAATAGGCCATTAGTTTCTTCTTATTAAAGTTTACTATCTTTTACTCTTCTCTGATCTTACTTCGCAGTTACTCTTTTTTAAACTACATTAACATAAATCATACTTGAGCCTGCTTTTGGCTTTCCTCAAACTCTTGTTGAGACTTTGTGACCTACCTTATTTTGATGTTTCTCTTTTATTGCTACCCTCCAGGTCTTGTAGTACGTCCTTTAAGTGTTTTACCCAATAAAGCCATTTAATTAATAAAAATAACTCATCTTTTCTGAATGGGACTGCCCTTATAGAAGGTTTTAAAGTATGACTGTTACTATTCTTGGTCGACTGACTTTTGTCTATCTTGATTTCTTGATCGTTTTGGAAATCTTCCATAATATTCAGAGAGAATATAATTTCTGTTTATTGGGGTTTTCAATTTTAGAACTTTTACATCATTTGATTATTGCTGGAAACTAGTGTCTAAAGCTGTGGTTTTTTGAAAATCTAGTGTAATTCTCCTGCGCATATCTACAGATTAATTCATAATTGTTGGAGATGGATGCATTATGGTTTACTAAGTGTTTACTGAATTATTTAATCGAGGTTTCGTATCTACTGGAGAATCATCTTAATTTTATGTGTTATTATGTCTTGCTAAAAATTAAATTATTAATACATTTCCTCTAAACAAATGGAAGAGAGTTTAACTATTTATCTACATAGGTTTATTGACGAGTCGAGAGTCTCTATGGTTCAAATAATTCAGATCCAATATCTATGTTATTATATAGAGTACCAGCTATTGATTTATTTCCAGCAATTAAAAATTTTTTTAGTATGAGATAATAAGTAGTTGTAACATGATTATGTTTATTACCTTCAATACATTTTTCTGCATAATCTGCTGATATGCCATATTGTGCCATCTGTCTAATTATCTCTGGATCAATGGGAATTCTATGCTGCCCAACAATAAGACCATGAGGTACTTTACGGGTGTCTTTAGAAAGCTTTATAATATATTTGCCATACAACATTTAAGACAACTATGGCTACGGATTTCCTAAATAGTATATCGTTTAGTTGGATCAGTGTTTAAGATATTTTTGATTAAGTCTTTAGCATCCCTAGATATATAAGATGGACACTTAAATTCTCCTGCTTTGATTTTCTTATAAAGTTAAGCAGTATTGGGATCCTCGAAAGGTAGATATCCAGCAAGCATTGCAAAAAGCACCACTCCAGAACTCCATATATCCACTTAAAGACCATTATAACGTTTTCCTGCTATCATTTCTGGGGCAGCATAGCATGGTGAGCCACAAGCTGTTTTTAGTAGATCATCATTTTTGTAGAAATTGCTCAATCCAAAGTCTATGATTTTTATTTTCCCCCTTCCCTCTAAGATGAGATTTTCGGGCTTTAGATCACGATGGGTTATGTGCAGTTTATGTAAATACTCTATTCCTGAAATCAATTAACTGTAGAAATAAATGGCCTCAATCTCATTGATTCGTTTATTTTGTACTATATAGTCAAAGAGTTCTCCACCGTTAACGTACTCCATCACTAGAAACAATTATTTTGGCGTTTCTATTATCTGGTAACAAGAAGTCGAGTACCTCATACAATTACACGAGATTTGGGTGTCGCACCTGTTTCAAAATTTGAATTTCCCTTGTCACTCTCTCTATATCTGATTGGTCTACTATTTTCTACTTCTCTAGCATCTTAATGGCCACCTTCTCGCCAGTTAAAATGTGGGTTGCTAGCTTGACTTTCCCAAAAGTCCCCTCTCCAAGAGTCTTACCTAATACTCTATACATAGAGTACCAAATATATATTGTCCTATTGATTTGTTCTTTGTAATGTCATTGGTCATTTTATAAATATTTTAATGAAAACAAGGATAGTGAAAAAGAAATCATCTCCACACTTTGAACAATTGGTCAAGAAATTTCGTTGGAGTATGGCTATGAACTCACTCTAACGTATTCTCAATAAAGCCTGTCATGAACCCCTTAGAGATTTGCAACTACATTGTTTAAAGAGTTTAGGGAGTTCTCTAAAGAAACATGTACGCCAGCTATCGTAGGGGACTGATTCATCTTTTGGGGAGACGAAAGTACCAGAACTAAATATCAGATATACTCCCACTGCTAATCAGCATAGGAAATTCAAATCGAGTGATTTCACCAGTTAAATCGTTAATAGGAAGAGTGAATTTAGGAAAATTGTAGAATCATATGCCTAAAAACAAATCACGGCTCCTTTGGGTATTAATTATTAGGATTAAGTAGAGCTAACTTAAGATTTTTAGAAAGAGGAAAAACGAAACCGAAAATAGAGGGCTAAAAATGAAAATAGAAGAAACCTAAATAGAAAAAGAAACCAAAAATCCAAATAGCTATATTTAGCTATCTTCATAATTGTTCTATTTTTATTCGGATTACTACTAATATGATCATTTGTTGTCTCTTTGTGCCACAATATAGGCTTTAATTTATTTTATGTCTGTGGACCATTGTCCATATGGGATTATGTACTTCAGATATGCATAGAGTGAAAGTTTTAGTTGTGATTCCATAACGCCAATCAAATAGGATTACTGCATTCTTGGATACAATTAGGCTAATTCTGCCTCATTTTTTTTTACTGTGTCTGCAAAGTCTGCTATTTCTTGGGGTTTTTTGACAAAAAGCATAATAAAGTAAAATTGTTTGCCTTCCTCTAAGTATTCTTTGTATATTTTAGTCATATTAACCATATCACATGCAATTACAGGTTCTTTTATCTCGTATTTATCGTATTTGAAGTTTCCAAAGTTTTTTATAATTTCTTTAGACATTTTGATATTTGGAACATAACAGAGGATCTCACTAACAACTGCAGGTTGTTTTGCTACTTTGCAACGATGAGACCACTTCATTGGTGGACGTGACTTTCTGTTTACAAGCACTTCAGAAGTGAAACAATTTATAGATGGACCATTTTTTGTATCTGCAAATTGATCATTTCTCTTTGGGAATACAACTCTGTAAGGATCATCTTTTTTAATGACTTTTTTCTTCTTCTTCGGTTTCTTGGCTTCTTTGAGAAGATTCTTGAATTTCTCTTTGGCCATATCTTGCAATTTACGAGGCTTGATTTATGGTGTGATAAATGAAGGTGGAGAATTGGCAATGCTATCGGCGTATTCCTATATTCAAATAAATCATACACTGATTGCACATTTCACCATCTAATTGTTTTGATCAATGAACACTTTCTCTAAAAGACCTTTATTATAGGCATGTTCCAATAAACCTTCAAAAATAGAGATTATCTCATCTCTAATTTCTGGAAATTAGACTACAATATTTTCTAGTTCTTAAGGGGCATATTATTCAACAGGAATACTCTTTCTTGGATCTAAATTGAATTTAGTTGGTGCTACTTGTACTCTTTCTTTCCATTGATAATGCCAATCATCTAAAACAATACGTGAAAATGTAACATCTGTATTTTATGGTACAATTTCTGGTTTATTGCTACAAATAAGACTAAGAAAAGTAAAAGTTATCGAAACACTATCTCCATCTGTTTTAAAACTAAATTGATTATGGCTGCGTTTCATTAGTTATTTACATTTTTGTAATGCATGGATAAGTATAGATTCATTTGGTGATAGTTTAGTATCTTGATGTCCAAATACTTAAGAATACAATCTAATAACTGATGGTGTACATGTGAAGAATAAACTAAATTCTAGATCATATCCTGACTTTTCTTAATTAACCTATGCAATAATGCATCTAAGTGATAATTCTCCTTTTTATTTATCACAAAATGAAGTTGAATAGAGTAATGTTTAAAGAATATAAATTAATAACTTCTTATCTCCTGCTACAACTTCTGGGATTCCATTCTCGAATTCTAAATTTATAACTGCAAAGTGCTCATATAGTTTTAGCATCATGGCCTCTACTAAGTTGCAGAGAGTAATTTTCAAAAAAAATTGACTCAACTCTGTATTATGTGTTTCAATTAATGTTTAAATCTAATAATCTAATTACAAACATTCAGATAGACACTATCCTAGCACACATAAATCAGATTCTGTAATCATTTTAAAGGCTCTAAGATTATTCCACTTAGCATAATCAGTACACAATTGTACATACAGTTTGGTAATTTGATCATGTTGTTCTTAAAAGAGTCCCTCCTTCTCAGTCTAAAACTCAGATTGAACCATTATGAAATTACCTTACCAAGGCTTAAAATGGTATTCTAATGGCTACCTATCTTAAGTTTCTAATTAGATGACTCCTGTATGCTTGCGTAAAATAGCATCACTAATTAATCTTTAGGAGTCTGATGAAAATGTATGCTTTTTATTAAAGTATAATGGAGTTTGGTTTTCATCTAAGTAGAGTATATGATGTGGTAAATTAAGGAACAGTCTTTCTTATTCTCGTTAATGAGCATTAATGTTGCATATCTTTGCATAGAGTGAACGCTTAACAATTTCAAGTGCCCTAGAGAGTGTCCAAACATAGGAATACAAAAATGTGATTCTATTTCCATACCATTGTAATCTAGAATACTAATTATAATGGCCAATTAGCAACCAATACAAGGTTTGTAATACAGGCACACACCTATCCTGAATAAGATTATTGTGTAGCTATAATGTTAGCCTAAAAAATAGCTTTAATGACATATCTCCATTTATATTTATTGTTGTAGTAAAGTGCAGCTGTAAATGCCATTGAAATAAAAGTTAATAGTGTGGGACTATAAATTAAATAAAGAGTCAGCACAATAGGATATAGAGTGATTCCACTATACACAGAGTTTGTAAAATTACGTTCATGTTTAGTATATGTAAATTGTGCTGTTGCAGATATTTGGTACTTGTCCATTAATATATATAAATCAATTATTCTTCATCTCTTCCTTCTCTATTGTGATCACTGTATTGTAATAGTTCATCAACTTATCAGCATGCTCTCCGTCAATTAATCCAATAGCCATGAATCCTTTTATGAATTATCCTGAGAACATGTAATTTAAGTCACAACATAGTGCAAACATGATTAAAACAGTAGGGAAACCACATCCTAGTAACATGTTTACTAATCCAAGAAGAGTTCCAAGTGACCAACCTGAGTATTGTAGAATGGTTTCACCTTAGGTGTCTAATGTTTAAATGCAAATTACATAATCGATACACTACGTCCAAGTCTTTGACTTGCAGACTATCGATACATAATTATAGATCTGGTTCTGCTAAATTTTGTGAATTAATTTAATTTTAAGTGACAGTGTAGACATGTCTTCCAATTGTTAAGGAGGTGAGTAGTTGTAAATCATTTACCCATTTAGCAGCTAAATGTGGTTTATTGATTAATCTCATAAATTTGACACCTATTTACTTAGGGGAGTTTAATATTTATTTAAGTGCTAACAATGAGATTGTTCCAAATGCATTTAGTGAATTTCTAAATTATTATTACTATTTTTACTTTAAAATTTGTTAATTTTAATTCCATTCCATCAATTATTGTAACGAAAATATGTAAATGAAATAATCATTATACAAACGTAATAAGCGTGAAACAAATAGGAAAAGAAAAATTATCAAAATACCTAAAATAATTCCCACTATTGAAGGACTATATTAACTGAAGGATGGTTAGGATTTATCATAAGCACCAATACTTGAAGCAGCACTATAATTAGATTTTAATTTACACTAATGAACAATACAGTATTAAGAAATTGACAATTACTAAAGACTTAAGAACTAAAGTATAGGTTTAATATTAGAGTAAATTCTTTCTTAGAGTTAGTGCAATATAGCCTTTTAATCTATAATCTTCTATGTCTGATTTATGGTACATTTGTGAGATTACAGTTCCAATGAATACTTTTATTAGTAAAGCTAACATTATAATATCAGCAGTTTAATAATTATGTGCTTCAACCAATAGACCAATAGATTATCCATTCAATTTTCTTGCTGATCCTGCTCTTTCTAATTTTCCAATTTCTGTGAATGCAGACACTCTATTTGCTAAAACAATTGCTAACCACAATACTCCATAAGGATAATAATATGTTAGAAATGTAATGATAAGCTACCAATATGTTCTAATGTAATATTGAGTAAAGTAGAGTAAACTGACAAGAAGAAAGAGTCCAAACATTACATAAATGTAATTAAGTTTAAGTGAGAGACTCAATCTTGAAATAGGTGTAGTTGTAATTTAAGGCATCACAATTTAAAGTGATTGATAGGATGTAGGTAAACAAGCTTGATTATCTAAAAATATTGAATTTTATTTACATTCAGCCGTATCATAAACAGCACCTTTACAATTGGAACATTATAATTCCTTATCCCCCTCAACAGGACAAGAATCAACACATATACTTTTTGAAACATCTTTGAGATCAGGGAAGTAGATTAGATTACATGGTGCTATAATTCATGTATAAAGTACATTCATTGCTTATTGGTTTAGCAACAGGTCCATTACCCATTATATTTGCAACTGGACACAATATAATATACATGGATAGAAATGTAATGGAAATACCGAAGCCTAGTTTATCTGTTATAGGCATAATAAATTAATAATCAAAAGTACAAGATCTGATTCTCTATTTTCAGCAAATATGTTAATGTCTTGTAGAAGCTGTCCTCATTGTAAAGTGCTTTAGGTGGTAACAAATACACAAACTATCTGATTCCCCAAAGTTTTTGAGTTGCATAGCTATATATTGAATAAATTTGAAAGGAATTGATTAGGATGATACAAATATAGAACAATACAGTGATTGTAACTTTTACATTATTCGCAGCTATAATACCATCCTCTACAGTTTATCTTACTGTATCTACAAAATCTGTAACTGCATCAATTAAAAAGCTTTCTGATAACATATCTGATAATTATAACATTTAAGTAGCATGACCTGACATCTAATACAAATCAATGTTCTCTCTTATTATTGAGAATAATTCTTGTGATGGTAATAGTAAACCTTATGTCAATTCACCATTATTAACTGTTAAACATATATCAGGTTCATTTACAACTGTGCAAACATTGCTAGCAAACAGTATTTTTAATTCATCTGACACTGTACCTGTTGAATAAAGTACTTCACTAAGAATTGAATTAGCAATAGTGTAACTTTCATTCGTGTATATAAACATTTAACCTGGATCTGTGTCATCAATAAATCCTTATTCAACCAGGTATTCACTACTTTATAAAATAAAATTTGTTAAGCATGCTTCACTAAGACTCTCTGTGAAAGTGATACATTGTTGATAAGTAGCTAATTTAGAAATCAAATCATTTATCTAACTTTTATCATTTGCTCTTATAAGCATAAACACTATTAAAGCTATTGAGAATGATATAAGATGAATTAGGAAAGTTAATTATCTCTTCCAATTCCATTGACTCTAAATTTTTATGAATTTTTTAGGTTTATTATTAGTACTTGAATTGGGTCCAATAGTTGATTTTTAATTTTATTTTTCTTCTTCTTCAGAGTGAAATTTATCTTTAAGAGAGAAATGGTATTCATAAATGTCGAATTACTAAATATTATAATACATTACTTCTAAATTTGTAGTAGCCAATTAACTCATATGAATCAATTCACTTTCTATAGTTGGATGCGATATTTGTTCAGAGCAACGTAAATACTTTTTACACAATTAACTGTATGAAAATTGTAATAAATGCACAGTTAAAAAATATATAATATATATTGCCAAAAAGACAAATGAAATATAATCTGTAGTATCATCTTATAATGCTAATATATTATTGATTTCCCCAGTAAATCTTTAATTTAATTATGAATATGCATCTTTATATTTGCTATATGATCTCAACAAATAAAGTATTGATTTTAAAAATTAAAATGTATCAGTAGTACCCTCTATATGAAGTGATTGAATCATGTAAATTAATTAAAATAATGCAGTCCATCCTTTTACTGTTTTATCTACATTATCAAATATATCTAATTATTCAAAATCTATAGTGGAAAACACCTCTCTAATAATAGAATTTTCTGAATACTCATCCATTTTAGATGAAAATATTTCAATATTAGCATCTAATACAGTTTATAATTAATTTAATTATGTGGCATTAAATGTATAATTTATCCCATAATCTGATAAATTTTGAGATTATTATACATATTATATTAATACCATAGTACCTTACATAGTTGCTCTGCTATATGATGTCATAGTGAATGCTTATAAAATGTAAATATTACTGCGAATATTACTTTACCAATTTGCATAAATAATTGTACTTGCAGTTTCAAATGCCAATATTGTAAGTAATGAGAATACATTAATAGTAAATAGTACATATAATAATTTAGGTTTAGAGAGCATTTCAGCAAATTTACGATAGAAATGAGATTTGATAAGAATTCGTTAAATTTCACTCTATTTTGAAGAATTACTACTTATACTATTAATGTATATTTATTTATGTGGTTATTCTGGTGAATCTAGATCTTTTTCACTAGAATCTTATTTTGACATCACCTCATGATGATCACTACATAAGAATTCTTATTATTAAAGTGGTTGATGTTCTTAATCATGAGGCATCATTTGACTACGTAAAGTAATTGGATCAGGTTATGTAGTAAATTGTGGTATATCATTATCACCTGCTCCAGGTAATATGTATTCTTTTAATCTCACTCCATCAAATTCAGAACTATATTCATCTAATGATTTAGAGAGTGGTGATTCGTCTGAACAAACTGCTCCTAATTTATAGGGTGAACGTATCTTTAATAGGTATGATTTAAATGCTAACCTATTAACCATTGAATAAGACATTTGTATTTCCAAATCCAATTAATACTTTGTTTCTTAATTAAATAACATTTCAACTGATTCTTGCTGAACTGTAAAATGTTAAACTAATTTATTAACTGTGGTTAACGTAGCATCACTTCCTGTTTCTTTTAAATATTCATTTAAATAATGCATGAGTTGAGCTTCTAATTATTGAAAACTTGGAATAAATGCATTAATTGATTTTCCAATCAGTGATCCAAGTTATACCTCAAAACATTCAAGAGCAGTTTCAGTAACCCCTTCTATTATTTATCTACTATCCAAGAGTATGAAACCACTTAATCCATTTTATCTAATACCTTACTTAATCTCCTTTGTGAAACAATATGATGGTAGTACATTACTAGAAAAATTAAAACAGATATCAATGAAGATTTCTAAGTAACACAGAAGCCCTGGTGTTTTTTGTTGCGTCAAAAGAGGAAGAGGTTATCGAAAGATCATTGGTCTATTAGTGAGCACAAACATTTCAACCCATTCATCATGAGCACGTATCAAACTTGGATAGCACAGTTGATCCAATAATCTAACTTATTATTTGAATTCTTCTTAAGTGTATCCAACGAATGCAGGAAAGTTCTTGGAAAAACTCAATATCTCACCCCTCTTTGTTCTTGATTGAGTGAGATTAAGTAATAAATATCCAACTTTATATGATTGTTCCTCTGTTTTGTAGTAAAATGCTGGATATTCGAAGAACTTGCTTTCACGTGTGTTGATAAGATTGCACAACTTAATGAAATGATCATAATTATTTGTAACTTCCAAACAATAAAACATGTAACAATATAAAGATGTTCTACCAGGAGAATAGAGATTAAAATATTCTAACTCTTTCTATACTTTACAATTTTAAGCATTTAATTAAAGATACAAATCCTCTAACGACTCATAAGTGTGTGAGTCTTCGTTTAATTTTGAGAGGAATTATTTTTTTTTCAAAATGTTATTAAACACCATTTTCAGTAGTCGATCTCTCTCTAATTCAGTGTATCTATAATCTTCATATTTTAATGTTAGTTCGATTGATTATCTAGTAATATCTTCTTTAAAACGATGTAATATTTAATATTTTGAATAAGAACGCAACAATTCGAATGCTAATCGTTATTACAATGTTGATTCTTTTTCTAAAAGATGTTTGAGATCAATAATCTAAAGTTGTGCCTGATAGCATTCGTCTGAATTACAAAGAAAAACTAAAATTTGAATTAAATAGATAATGTTTGGGTGGGCTTTACGAATTTCAGTCTAAAATACCAATTTAGCATAATCTCTTAAGTAACGCATAATTAGTTCAACATAGAACTGTATGTTAAGAATGCGAAAATCGTCATACATTCGCATTTCTTTTACAATTTCATGTTTTTCAATGATTCTTCGTTTCTCACCTTTCAAACCTCTACAAAAACAGTATGTATTATTACAATTTTCAGTATGAGTTCGTAATAATATGATGCATACCATTAGAATTTTTGAACGTTAATTAACTAAATGAACTCCAGAATTACGAGTTAGGACACCTATTTCAGTAAGTCCCATTAATTAAACTACTCTAATAAAGTGAATAAAGTAGGACATATCATACTATTTAATCATATTTGATTAAAAATCCTTATATTTAATATTCTCGCTTTCAATACGTAAGTTATGCTCTGATTCATGAGTAAGAACTGTTTATTGTTGCATTATTTATGGTACAATTGGAATCTACATTGCTTTCTCTTTCTTCAAAGTTGATGTAAGTACTTTCTCTATTCTACTATCCTGTAAAACAATAAACAAGCGACTCAAACAAGGTGAAACAATAAAAGTTAGACAAATTATTTATTAATCATCTAATTTTAGGATATGGAAGAAAGTTATACACATTACAATAGATCTCATAACAATATTAGTTGAATATTTAAACTTTTAAACATAAGGTAATGTAAGATAAGCATCTAAAGCATCCGTAAAAAATGCAAGTATCACAAATATTAAATTTGTGGTGTGCACAAAATCAACTTCAGAAACTCTGTTACCTGATCTGGTGTATGCATAACTAACCACAATAGGAATAATGCAAAGACTAAAATGAATCCATTATAGATAGGAGAAACGTAGTCTCAAAAAATTTGATTCATTTAAGGTGAATGAAACTTAGCACCACATCAATGAAAGTGAAGTTATAAATATTGTTTATAGAGCTAAGATTACATTCAGTATTTATCCAACAATTTATAAAGTTGGTGAAGCATTATCTAAAACCATATTAATTTGCAACAATAAATAGAGTATAGGTATAGCAAATACATGAGGAAAATAATTCAAAAATATAGCTATTTATCTTAATCTAATAATTTATAATGATGTATTTGATTGATCTGACATTAGACGATGCTAAAATCCTTCAATATAGCTGTTTTAATTATATATTTGATGCATAATTTGAATGCAATCTGATAAATTATCACTTTAGCTGATGTTTAATTATCTCTTATTCTTGAACTTAGTTTGCTTGAAAAAGGTTATTTCATCTGACATACTAACTCCAACTAATGTAGCAGGCACCATAAGTATTACTATCAAAACTCCTTAACAGGCCACCAAATAATTGGCATCTAAGTACTCAGACAAGTATATTGTAGGCACACATAATTTGAATAGTAATTCCAAGTCCTATGTATTCCCTTAATTATTATTAAAAGAATTTAGTAGTGATGCTAAATCTATAATAGCCACTTTCTGCAATACAGATACAATAATAGCTAATACCCATAAGAATGGGTTCTCCTTTTAAAGGCAGAATTATGTAAATCCAATTATGAATTGTAATCTATTTTCCAATTACAATCTGAAAGTTTCTTTGAGATTATTCATAATTTATGATTGAAACTAATTACTCAAACAATATTTACAAATGCTCCCTTATCAGCAAATGGACCTACTTAGTTATCCTGTCTGTTTGTGTAGCTTTTGTTGCCATTTTCACTGGTATTGCTCATGTGGCACCATAATTGATCACATTCTCAGCTGTCGTAGATGAGACTAAATGCTAAAATGAATTAAATGTGCAATGTACTACAATCAGTAAATCGCAGAATTATAGGGTACCTAGGAGGAGTTCCGAGAAGTGTTAAATAACAATCTTGTATGTTTCTTTTGTCACCATCTGGATAAGGAACTATTTGGGATAAAGGTTGTGCTCCTCAATTAACCTGTTCCAATAGATTAGACACAAATCACTTATACTATTGGTTTCTTTGATGAAGAGAATAAACATTCTTGTTGGTATGATGCAGCCCAGAATGAAGAAATTACATAATTGCCAAAATTGGTTTCAAATTTCAATGATAAACAAGTAGAAATATAAAGTTAAACATCAATATTTCATTGGGAATGTACACTAAATATTACAAGTTACACTTGTTATACTAAAGAACATATATTTGATGACAATAGAGCCTATGCAAGACTCTTTGGATTTATTAAGGTTTAGGGAATACAATATGATTATATGAACTTTGCAATAGTTACTTAAGAGGAGAGTTATTATCAATATAACGAAGTAATGTTAATTGTTTGGGTGGGAATAGAATTAGTATTTGGATGTATATTATGTTTGATGGATGAAGAGTTTAAATAAGATTCAGCTCTAATACCAACTTTAAGTGTAAGAGTGCCTTTATTTGCAATAATGGTCCTTAACAATCATCCATTATTTATCATTCAATTATTTTATGATAATTTGTATTTGAAGATCATAAATGTTTTATTTCTTTCATTGGCTCAGTCATGTTTTCTTTTTTATTCAATATAAGTTACTCAACGGATCCTAGAAATTAATTTTCTTTTAATACCAAACATAATATTATGTATCCTTTATACCTTTTTTAAAAGTTTTATTACAATAACTCAAGCATTAGATATGATGTAATCAATGCCTACATCAGCACTATTCATTGAAGGATAATTTAGTTACTTTGCACTTCTAGTGATTATTTTGTTTGTTTATTTCATTTGCTTTTAATTGATTCTATTTATAAAAAGTAGAAGATTAAGAGCTATTTAGATTTCAAGAGCAAGAAATGATACATAAATGAAAATGTCTCATAAATTTTATAAGGGAATAAGCTTATATTAAATTTTTATAACCCTTTCGATGAGTGGCTTCTTTGCTCGTATAATGTGGTAAAATCTTATTTTATTCAATTCAAATTATCTTTATTATGATCATTACTAGATCACACTTATCAATGTTTGGGTTTTTGCTTTATTCATACTTTTCTACCTAGAAAATCCGACCTAAATCCATTAAGTAATACTCTCAGATTAGGAAGAAATCGAATTTAAATAAGCTGAAATTTAATAAAGTAATAACATTCAATTAGAAGAAGAGTAGATAAAATTGCACGAACCTGTTCAAACTGTCTAAGATGAAATCCCCAAAACTATGGATACTAATTTAAGAGCAGTAAATTACAAGGAAATAGCACAACCTGAGACATAATTAAGAAATTGATTTTATAAATAATGATCATATAAGAGCAGATGCAAGCAAATTTGGCTCACTTCTACATGGTGCTCAAATAGTCTGATTTGGTGCATTATTAAGATGTCAATGGAACAGAGTACGAGGGGCAAGTGCATCTAATACAACCTAATGAATAGAAGCTGCTCTTCAGCAATACCAAAAATTTAGCAACCAATGAATCCAGTAAATTCAAGTTGATGCAATTCAAGGATTTGACTTACTTAAAGCTACAAAAACCTCTAATCGTGGAAAAATCGAAATCGGAGAAGAAATCTAAAACATTTGTAAAATGGGATCAGAATGTAGATGAAAGCAATTTAGAAGATCAACCTGTTAAGAATTTTGATTAATTTGAAGCTATTAAAAAGTTTGGCCTCGAACCAACATATGATGAAAATAGTTACACAACTAAATTGACTGCTCCTGTTTCTGAAGATTTGAAGTAGTATGCCGAAAAACAAGAATAAGAATTAAAGCAAGATTCTTCAAATAAGCATGTCTTAGAGGAGAGAAATCTCAAACAATTAGACGATGAGGAGTCGGCCTACTCAGCTGTAGTCCGTGAACCTTAACCAATCAAATTTTTCAATTCGAATAGAATTAAAGAGTAGGCTGTAAAAATTGCATATCTCGAGTCATTGATATAAAATATTGAACTTATCGACGATGAACCTGAATTCTAAATGAAATTGAAACCCGTTAATACAGAGAATACAACAAAGTAATTTTTCTCTAAATTAGATTCAAATTGTAATAGACTACAACAACTGATGTTCCAAAGTTAATGATGAGCAATTTTCTAAATGCCGCTGAAGTATTTAAGTGGTAAAACATGTAGCCAGATCCCCTCAAAAATAAGAAAGTTAAAAAAT
Organism: Paramecium caudatum; assembly: GCA_000715435.1. Classification (NCBI taxonomy): domain Eukaryota; phylum Ciliophora; class Oligohymenophorea; order Peniculida; family Parameciidae; genus Paramecium; species Paramecium caudatum. Next base: position 292,870 of record JMSD01000009.1, read on the forward strand.
GATCATTATGTTGTTTTATTGATAAACTCCTATATTTTTTCATAATATTGAAGGGCTTATGAACCAAAATCATTATGACCTGCATCCGGAATGATGAATAATTAAAAGAGATTTTAAGTTAACTCACTTAACTCTTTTGCTTAATTCACATTTACCATTTTATCTTACATTCCATGAATGATTAAAACAGGTGATTGTACCTATTTAATCATTTCGAAATTCAAGAACATGTCTTTCTAGTAGTTATTGCTTTTGCTGTCCACAATCTTTAATATAGATTAGAAGGCTGAGTGCAATACGACATTTCTCAATCGAACTTAACTTGCCTATATCTTCAATCACTTTACCAAATAGAGAGAGGGTCCTGTGCCAAGTGACCTACCAAATACTATTATTTGTGAATTTTCATATCCTAGTGACAAGGCAAAATGATAAATGCAATTTATGGCCTAAAAAATATTTTCTTCACTTGGACTGCCTTCACTTAATCCATACCCTGGATAATCATAACCCAAAACAGCAATATTGAGTCTTTGGCAGATTTCAATATATTCATCCATCATGCACCCTATGTCTGGATGATTGCTATGAGAGTGAATCATAACAATTTTAGATTCCACTGATAATGGTTAAATGAAAACTGCAGCTAATTTGCCACTTGGACTTTATAGATAAAGTGCCTCTATTTCTAAATTTATCGGCCACTTTCTATATGGATTATCATACAACACAATATCTAATCTCTATTCTTTTGCTATATATTTCTTATTTGTAATTGTTTTTCTGTGTACTTTTTCTTCACAACTACTACTGTTCATTTTGCTAAAATTGATTGAAAATTGTTCGCTCAATCCAGAAAATTCCTATACAGTAGAGCTCTTCATTTCAGATTCCCTGAAGTGGTATGATATCCTTATTGGTTTAAAGACAAAGGATTTTAGTAATCGGTCTTTGCAATTACAGAATAGCAGAAGAAGACAACAATATAATTTACATTTCTTCATTTAAAATAATCACTTACTTTCCACCAGAGTATATTATCCAAATCTAATGCCATCAAATATTTTCTATTAATATATGGTTGTTTTGCACAACCCATAATAGGTACTTGACCTTCCTTTCTCACAAGCCGATGCAATTGTTTTTTCTGTCGCTTCAACATAAGGAGCTATTCCATTACGAGGAGCCTTAACTAAATACTATAACATACCTCATCAAAGAAACAAACAACATATTCAATGAATTTATCGATATTCTTTTTTAAAGAGCGTCCACAACCAAAATATTTCATTCTTGCAATCACTAATTGCTCCCCTTTTCTGTCTTAGTCAATCCACTTAGTGTATACTTCTTTTGGTTCCCACTCTTGACTCATTGAGGTTATTGTTCTAAATTTATGTAAAGCTCCATAACGAGTAGTTAACTAACATCAAATCATAATGTACCTGTCTGCAAGTTTCAAGTGAATCTGGACAGCGTTCAGAGCATGCTTAAGCAGCATTTGCTATTCCTTATTACCACTCTACAACGTTCATGTTAGCTGCATAGGCAAACTCTCCCTTGTGATTTTTTCTACGACCCTGTGCCACCTCATTTCTTAGTCTATTCAATTATTCTTCGAACTCTGCTTATCTCTTTGCAAATATCCCTTTTGCTGTTGTCTGGCATGAGTCCCCTGGCAAGGCACTCACAATTAATAAACATCCTAAAACTAATATTATCATTTTATATTAATCGTTTTTAGTCACATATTCCATGATAAGAACTCTTAGAATTTAATGCTGTATTTTGTCAGAAATCGTTCTATTTTATAGGATTTGGGTTGATTTTAAGTATTCTTCCCTAATACCCTTATAAAAGAAATAGTGTTCTGATTATAAAATATTATTAATAAAGTTGGAAAAATGGCCGAAAATAATAAAGATTTAAAATCTCTCAAAATTAAGACAGCTACCCTTAAAAGAATATAGAAAGAGTTTTTTGGTTATTAAAAGGAAGAGCTTAAACAGAATGAAAGAATCTAGAAGCTTAAAGATTAGAATGCTGATGAAGCAGATGTTAAAAAACAAGTTTAAAATTTTAATATTATTAGGAAGAAGTTCTCTAAGAAACAGTATTGATGTATCCTAATATTATTGGAAGATTACTTGAGGCAGTTAATGAGATTTAATCTTGGCTGGTAAAATACAAAATTTATAATAGGATGGGAAAATAAATGATCCCTTAATTCAGACAAGTAATGAAAAGACATTGGCTTTGGAAGCAATTGTAGAAGCATAAGACTTTTTAAAGGCCAATAACCCAGCTTAATGATTATTTTATATATAAAATTCAAGTTTTATACAATGTTTTTAAAATCCCCTCAATAAACTAAAATAGTATAATTAGGTCCCCAATTGATGGTCTTCTGTTCGAATCATGATCCAAACCTACTATCAGGAAATATATACATTTAAAGAGAATTTATGCAATGCAGACACTTATTACTTTTAATCCAGATTTTAAAATTCTAGATTCAAATTCAATAAATGGTCGTTATTCAAGTTCATCATCAGTAACATTGAAAAGAAACTACAACATCAATACGCCTATCTGAAAAATGTCAACTTTTTCTGTAATTTTCATGCCACTCCCATATTCTGGGGCTATATACTATGGTTTATTCATAATTTTGTGTTGAGATGGTCTTCTTTCGCAGTAAGAAAATTGTAAACAACTAAGAGTTGCCTAATTATTAGGACCAATATAGATTGAATCTAAATTAATGTTGGTATGAATAATCTGTCTCTTATGAAGAAAATAAACTCCATTGCAAATGTTTATTAAAATGCTTATTTTTCTAGTCAAAGCCAACTTGTAATTATTATCATGTAGAAATATTCGTAAAGAAGGCCTACAGATATACCTTTCACTGACATAGACTGTATTCATATCAGTATAAAAATATACCAATAAAAATGGTGTGTATCCACTTTCCTTTTCATTGACTTTAGTTGAAAGCAAATCACTAAAAAATCACAACTTTTTACCCTATTTGCAGAAGGTTTGCTGTTTCTTCTGGCTTAAAATATTATTAAATTAAGACTTCTTAAACAACGTTCGAATTCACTCTTTTTATTGCATACTCTAATATTTAGATTTCTATTACTGGCTACACTTGTTTTATCTTAACAAAGCTCTTTAATATATATTTCATTCAATTGTCTTAATCCCCTAAAAACAGATTCCTTTTAGATAGGGAGACGATCAGAATATTTATTTCTTAATTCATATTCATTATCAATTAATTAGGATAATCTTTCACATTATTCTTATACCACTTGAGGAGTCAGCAATAATAAATTGCTTAGAAATAGGACCCATTTTATATTTTCTTTTATTGAATTGAACATAAGTTCAAAAGAATAGTCCTTAAATTATTATAGAGTGAGCCCATTTTATTAACAAATTGGATAAGATAGCTTGAACCAAATCCCACCAGTGTTTTTTTCTAAATAAAACACTCCAGAGGTTAGCTTAGTATTATGGTTATTTAATATGTGTTATAGCAAAATTTGAGTATCCTAAATTGCACAATTTCATACTTTTTCTATTAGAAAAGGAGAGCCTCCAGCAGATATCAATTACGCTGACAAATTAAAATGTGAATTCATTTACAGTTCATAATGAACTGTCCACTCAGTTGGACTAACTTCCACAACCTATTGTTCTACATATTTGAGAGAATTGAATTGATTCTTATAATCCAATATTTCATGTAAGTTGAATTGATTTGGATCATCATACTCATCTTTTAATAGGCTATCCATGGAAATAGGATTCTCATTATCAGAATAATAATCAATCATTTTTTAAAATTCATTATTAGGAATTTATTTTTAGGCTCATGAATGCTCATAAGTAATACGCCTTACAACATATGGGAATGGTTCAACCAGATAAAAATTATTTCTTGTTTCATCCTAACAATTCCTGTACATCACATAAATAAAAACAAAATAGAGTATATACTTATTTGTTGCAGAAATTTGTCATGTTGTAGAAGTATGTATTGTGAGTAAAGAGGCATGAATATTTAGGAGACATCATCATGTAATTACTCAAGCATTTAAATGGGCAATATTTTTTCCCCAATTATTAAGGTAATCATGAGTTAAGGGACTTTCTTATTTATTACAACCTGTTAGTTTTGTAAAACAATTAAGTTTACAAACTATTTTACAATGTAGAATCATCCTATAAATACAAATTTAAATTATGGTTAAGATCACTATGTCATTTAGATGATAAGAAATTACAAATTGAGGTGGAGAAATTTCAATTTGATACTGAATACTTGAATACATTTGAATATTAAGTATTGATGGCTATAATTAATGAAAGTGATATCGAATTATCGAATGTTAATAATGGATTTGTACTCTTAAAATTGATAAATTATAAGGAAGATGAAGAAAAACTATCCATCCTTAAACATAAAAAAAATACCTATATCAATGATAGTTATATTCTAAAAAAGGAATGGTTTATGTTATCAATTCGATTAGATAAGCCTCTTGAATTGGCAGAATTAAATTAATTATGTACAGTTGATAATTATGATCCTGTATTTTAGAGTCTTTTGATTTCAAAATTTATGAATATAGAATAATATGACAAAGCTATTGAATAAATATTTGAGCATTTATATTTAACAGAAGGAAACTCTACAATTTGGAATCTCCTTTAATAAATGCTAACACCCTAAATGATTTTAAAATATCAGGATGAGTTTTTGTTATTGATAAGAATGCATTTTGGATAGAGATTTCTTCGTTCTTTGCTTATTTATCCATTAACATTAGAGTAATAGTTGCTGATTGAATGTAAATTAAATGTACTATCTCATTTGGATAAAGAATAATCAGAAAAGCTCTAAAATTTTCTTAAATTGCATGGTGAAGGATAAATTATATGATTATTTAATAATTTTTTTGTAAATGTCTTAACAAAAAATCTATCCTGGAAGAACGGTTGATAGAACTTATACAGGTAAATAGGGAATGAGAAAACAAAAAGAGAATAAAGTAAATACAGTCAAAATTAACTCACCTGCTCCAGAATTTCAGATTACTTCATCTCATAAATTTAGGGTTGGTCCTTTACCCTAACCTCTTCGTATTTAATAATTATATAAATAGTTAGAGCTTAATAGTTTTCAGCATTTGGACCAAGTAGATCGACTAAGGCAATATTAGCAAGAAATAACTTTTTGAATGGCCAACCTTAATCTCCAACAATTAAGCCACCTGAGGATTTCACTTAATTCATGAGAGGCTTGTCTTCGAATAATGTAAAGCCTCGTTCTCCAGAAATAAAAATACCTAAAATAAATAAAAGATCTCATTTCTGCAAATGTAAATTACTAAAAGACATGATCAAATAGGTTATTTATTATTAGATATTAGGATGAAGAACATGGTAGTATAAGTATCAATGATTGTAGTCCAAGGATACCTTAGGGTAATTTTTCAGGAAGTAAGCCCTCTTCACCAACAATCAAAGTGTATTTAACTTCTAAAAAAGTAATTTATAAAGAACGTATGAATTTAAGTTCATAGTAGATAAATAAGACATTGATGTAAAAAAAGAAATTTATTCAGCTGCACTTTAAAAGATGCTGAAGGAAGGTGATGAAGGGGAATTGATGGACTTTGATCACAGATATCTAAGAAGTGTAAGATAAAGGAAGTTAAGATCCATTGTATATTTTTTAATAAAAAAATCCAAAGAATAATAAATATCTTTACATGACTTAATAGAAAATAAGATGACTTAATATAAGCCATTTCAATAATCAGGATCCTATTCATTCCTCTATTATGTTAAGAAAGGGTTTTTGGAAAAAGTGGAAACATTACTTTAATAAAATAACCTATTCGCATTTGATTTCGATGAAAAGCAAATGACAGGGCTACATATTGCATCTCAAAAAAACAATTTAGAAATGATAAGACTTTTACTGTCTTATAACTCGAATCCTATGTCCAAAGATATGTCTGGAATGACACCCCTAGGATATGCTATAAAACATCATAATTTGGATGGTGTAAAAGTATATATTTTGTATTATTTAGTTAATGTTAAACATAAAAGGACCTAGCGACTTAAAATATCCTGAATATTGCAAATTGACGAATGATACTTACATTTTATAGTTGCTGAGGGAGAATAAAATATAGGATCTTATCTCAAGATGCACAACAAATAAAACTCTTGTTTTATATTTGAACTCCTTAAAATGATTTTCTATTAATAAAAGTACACTATTTTTCGTATAAGTTGATGTTGTTTTTAATAAAAAAATAAATAATTAAAAATATTATTTTTATGATTATAGAAACCCTCTTTGGTGCAGATTCTAAACCAGGGCTTGGACAATTTTTAGATTACCCAACATCTACACCTGATTCATGTGGCGAAGAGAGTAATATAATTACTTTTAAAGAATTACCTATTGATGTATAAAAAAGAAATTCTCTTAGCTAATTTAGGACGATTGGATTGAAAAATGCGCTCAAGCCATTAAAAAATATATTGGGGATACTTAAATAAAGCAATTTAATTTGTAGATTAATATTGACAAAACTTTAAACCAATATAATTTGAATCTTCCGATTCATAATTTACCAGGACTCTGTGGAATATCAATGGATATCATCTTTGATGGATAAAGTATACTTTGCGTAAGTTACTACACTAAGTATGACTAAACACCATATTACGCATCTAATAAGGTATATTATTTTGATTATATAATGTTAATAGAATATAATAAATACCTTGACCTATTGTGCTCTTCGATATAATGAATCAATTAAATATGGTGCATTGTGTATAAACCCTTAAACAGGATTATTTACTTATAAAACTTTTACATAATTTTCAAAATTAGAGTAATAAACTTGTCATTAAGATGTGTTAGAAGATTTTTTTAGATAATAATATACTCTTCACATTAGAAAAATGAAAAAAAGGGCACCAAAGATATTATATTTAATGAATAAAATTACAAGGAAATAATATAAATATTGTAAGTAGGTGTTTGTTAAGGGTTAAATCAATCAAATTCAACAAACATAAAGTAAAAATAATCAACAAAAACAACAGCAACAACAAATAGAACAAAAAGAAGATCTAGATAAAGATGATTAACTTTTGAAAGAAATAAAAGAGATTGTTGAACAGTAATTATAATTTAAATCGATAGGAAGTGCATCTATATAATGACTGATGAATAAGAAAAATAGTACTTTGCCTCAATACCAGTTCCAAAGAATCTACCAATATTAACTGAAATTAACATTGCCAAACCAACAAATAATTAAGTTCAATTAAATTCCAAAGGATAACAAATGTCAGAATCTGAAATATTATTGAACGAATGGAAAACTCAACCAGCCCTTGTTAATGGTGGGTATGCAGAAATTAGAAAAACTCAAATAAGTATTAAAATCTAATAAATTTAGCATACAAAGTTGGAGATATATTATAAAAAAGATATTTAGCATTAAAGACAGATTAATTAGATAAAATTGCAGCAGAAAATGAAAAGAAAAAAAAGCAAAATTAATCAATAGAATAGGAATGCAATGATCATAAAGTTATACATGAATTAAAGATGTTAAAACATTTAGCAAAGCCAGACAATTTTAAAAGGGGGGAAGGATTTATTGCAACTAGTTATTATGATCCAAAAATAGATGGATGCTACTTTATGGAATTTTATAATAATGGATCATTAGACTAATATGTATAATCGAAGAGCATAGTTTTATCTTTAAGAACAAAATTATTCATTTTGGCTGGAATAATTTAAGGAATTGAATTTATGCATAAAAAAGGAATAGCTCATATGGATTTAAAATTGGGCAATGTATTAGTTTAAAAATAACTAATGCCAAAAATTTGTGATTTTGGGGAGGCTCAATTTATTCATTAAATAAAAAAGGATAAATCTGATTATTCATACACTATTCCATATTCAGCCCCAGAACTTTTTAACAATGAAGAAATAACTGAGGCTTATGATATATTCTCTTTTGGAGTAGTAATGTGTTAGTTGATATTTGAATAATATCCATTTGTAAATATTTAATCTATCAAATAGGAATTCAATCCGTCAGAACCAAGTAGTCTAGAATAAAGATTCAAAAACAATACTTATGCTATTAAAAGAAATCTACCAAATTAAATAAAACAAGGGCCAAAAAAGATAATGAAATATATTGTCAAATTGATATTTTTGTGTCTACAATCGAAACCTGATGTTAGACCAAAACCCTCTTGGTTGACTGTTGCAATATGGAAAATGATTAATTATATTGATTGTTTTTGAATATACTCCCACTAAAATTATATAAATTTTAATAATATTTCATGGTTAAAAGGGTCCTTTTGAGGCTTGAACTTTCTAGACCATCATTGCTTGCACTTAGTTTTGGTACATTCCTGTTGATGGTTGTTGCATCTAAACTCCTTAAGCAGAAAATAATGCATTAACACCTTATTGTTAATAATTATTTGAGACCATTTGACACATTTATTATTGTCCAAATTAAGCATAAGTTTATCTGGTTGACCCTTACTTAGCTTATTGTAAATCTTAAATAATTCCTGTTGATTGTTGAGCAACCTTTGGATTTTTTTGAATTTAAACTATCATGTTTGCTATTAAATTTTATGCATCCTCATGTTTATTTTATTCACATGCTCTTCTTGCATCATCAATCACATCAGCTCCTTTGACTCTATAATATTATGCTGCAACGTCAATATCTTCTTCATTATTATTTATTTTTTCATCTATATTAAAGAAGGTCAATGATAAAGTTGTATTTTTTACAACAACTTAACCATTTGTTGGATTCTTTAATTTTAATTCAGCTTATATTATAAGTGCATTCCTTTGATTATCACCTATCACTTAATCAAATTAGGGAAGACCAAGTTCAAATACAAAATCTTTTCTTGATCCAGAAGCTATCTATGGTAAAAGGATAGAATATTATCTATTAGGATTCCTTTAGGTCCACATTTTTCCATAAGTTTTATGAATTTTAATATCTTGATATGGAGGTTATGGTTAACAATTAATATTAATTTCTAATTATTCTCCAACAACTGATATTAATCCACCTAATGCATCAACAAAAAATTCATCTAATAATTGAATATTCTGAACAAAGTAAAAACTACCACTTTTTAAATTACAAAGAGCAGTCATCAATTTAGCATCATGATCAGCTCCAAAACCAAAAGAATGCATTGTAAATACTTCATCAACTGTTTGCAATTAACTTGCCACATTCGTTTCAGCACTTCCATCTTAACCATCTGAAAGTAAGAATATTGATGTGACGTTATTTCTGTATTTTCTTTATTATAGTTATTTAAATGCAATTTCTGTTGCTGAGGAAATATATGTTCCACCTCCTGCTTGAATGCCATTGATTTATTATTGAAAATATTATTTGTTTCCATCTGTTACTCGTTTTAAGGGTGTAATTCTTTGGGCTGATGACTCAAAAGTTATAAGCTATAATCTATCTTTATCAGATAAAAAATTGAGTAATAAATTCAAAGTCTGTCTAACCATTTAAATTTTTTCTCCTCCCATACTTCCACTTTTGTCTATCAGACATAACTAAAATTAGATAAATAAATTACTAAATCTACTCCAACTCTTGATCCCTTTACATCTGATTCAGATGCAACAGCATCACTTGTTTTTACACTAACTATTCCTGGTAGATATTAATTTCTCTCTTTTAACAGTTTCCCCATTTTATATTAAGTTTTCACCTCAAAGCTTATATTTTTTTCTAGGTCATAAGCTAATTTTGATATTTTTGCATCTTCCTTTACTTAGGGAATTTCTTCATCGTCAGCAAAATTTCCATTGAACACATTCTAAGATTGAGGGTCATAATGACCAAATAACGAAGACACTCCTTATTGTTATGGTTAATATGCATTGCCATTGAAAATGTTTTGGTGAGTTTAAAATAGTTAAGGTGGCTGAATTGGCAATGCATTTTGTTAAGGAATATAATTTTAGTTAGAATATTGATTAAAGGGGCTTTGAATTTGCTGAAAAGGTGCAAAAGCTGAGGGTTAATTAGGAACCTATTGTTATTAGTTGAATAGATTCTGATTTGTTGAAAATAGGAAAGAAGAGTTTACAGGCTAACATTATTATTATTGAGCATTCGAAAATAATGATTGAGCATTTTATTATTATTATTATCCAAACAGGCCTTATTATTGTTATTGTTATGCTGGTGGAGCTTGTGGTTGATTATTGGAGGCACCAAACATTGTAATATTTTTAAATTATTTAAATATTTTTATGCTATATATTAAGATATAAATGAAAGGAAATATCTAATTTGGTTAATTTCTGAGTATTGTTAATTAAATCGATATGTAAATCTACGAGATTGGAAGTTCCTTCATATTTGTAAAATAAAATACCAAATATTATCAATAAAATATAATTCTCAAATTGTATTATCCTTTCGAATTGGTAACTCAACGTTCTATTATCTTCTTTTCCATTTTTACATAAAATGTAATAGTGGAATAAAATTTTATTTTAGTTAAAATGAATACTAAAATTACAATTCACAGGAGAAGCCCTCGCCCAATCATAAAAATCATAAAATACTGCCCCCAGCTCACAATTTCCTAATTATTTGCATCTCACTTACGTTAGAGTCCTCCATAATTGAATAGAAGCAAAATATATTCCTCCTTTGTTGTTCCTCAAACAAGTGTGAATTAGATGAGAAGATGTAATAAATTTAAATCATATTGCAGATATTTCAATTGACAAGTTTTAGCCTGTGACACATTAACTCATTAAATCTGCATCACCTTAACCAATCATAAAGTCTCCTGTACATTAATAGCATCTAATTGCTTCTGCATCTCCTTGGTAGATAACACACTCAGGCTCTCCAAAATAGTTGCTAACATCTGCATCTCCGACAGAGAGAAAATTAAGTCTTCTTTCCCACCAAAGGACGACAGTAGGTTAAGAGAGTGCAATTAAGGAGAAAGGAAGTGTTTATTAAATTGAATATGATGATGATACCATGTACTATGGAGAAATTAAAATTACAAATAGAAATGGATTGGGTGCTTTGTACAATAAAAAAAAAGAATTGATATACTAAGGTCAATGGAAAGATGACAAATATCATGGATTTGGGGTTTTGCATCGTAATGGAAAGACTTATAAGGGAGAATTTGTCAAAGGTACATTAAATGGGGAAGGAATAGAGGAGAGTGATGATTCTAAATTCTATGGATACTTTTAAAATGGAAAGAAAAACGGACCTGGAACCCTCTATGTGGATAAAAAGCCTATCCAAGGAATGTGGAAAAATGATAAGATGGAACTAGAATGTTGATATTATAAATAATTGTTTCAAGCTTATAGATCGTATTCTGCTTAAAAATAAAATTATTAAATTTTATTAGGAATTATGTAAAATGTTAAACAAATGAGGGAAAAGTATGAAAACCTAAAATAGCTCAATCCAAATATAAAGAGCAGTGCAAGATCATCGTATAGCTAGACTCCATCAAAACAGCAATATGATGCAATCTTTAATGCAAATGGCAGTTAAAAAATAAAAAAATAACAACCTATTATTCAAATCGGCCGGACTTTATTATGTAGTCCTTGTTACAATAAGAGACTACTTAATTAGAAGTAGTAAATTGCGAAATAGGAAAGTCAATTAGAGAGAGTATTAATTGATGTATATTTTAGAATCAACATTTGAGATAGCTTGAGATTTATTAAAAAGAAGAATAAGAAAAAATTAATAGTGAAATAAATTAAATATCATTTAGAAAGCAAGCTGAACAATAAAATTTAGAAATATCCAAATAATACTTGAAAGCGTAATAAGAAAATGAAAGAAAATGGAGGGAATAAGAGATTGAAGAATAAAAATAAATAATTAAATAAAATTAGGAATTAGAATAAAAAGAGAAAGCTGAAAAAGAAAGAAGATAAAAAAGTTTAATGAATGATTTAAAGAGCTAAATAGATTATCAATGCAGATAAAAAAAATCTGAAATTTTATCATAATCAGCGGAAATGGATGATCCTTATTGGCGATATCAGACTCAAGAAGAAAAGGAAGTATAAAGACGAAAGCACTTTTAGGAGGAATATGTAAATCATAATTGGGGTTATTTTGAGTAAGAGTAAAAGAAGAAAAAAATGCTTGAAAAATAAGCGAAAGAGAGGGATATAGAAGTTAGAATCTAGGAGCTTTAATAATATCACACAAAATTAGAATAAGAAAAATAGGAAAAATAAAAGATTTAAAAATAATTAATTATGGATTTGAATGCATAAGTGAAACTTAAGAAGCAAAAAGAAGAAGCATAAAGACTTTTAGATTTATAAAAATAAAGATCAAGAGATTAAGAAACCTTAAAATAGGAATAAGAAAGATAATATAGAGAAATTAATAATAGAAAAAAAGTTAGTCAAGAAATGGTAGAGGGATTAACCAAGTAAGTTGAGTTTCAAAAGCAAACATCTGTAAAAAATAAAGCAGAATCAAGGATTAGTGAACAATATCTATTGAAATCATCAATCGATAAGGTTTTATTACCTTGTTCAGATTGTTAAAAAAAACAAGAGCCTTAATTATTAAGTTAATTGTGAAATTTTAATGTTATTTCAAACCTGTCATTATTGTTGTTATTGTTACTCTTATTATTATTCATGTTAACTTACCTTGATCTCTTAACCTTCCTATTGTGTTTTTTCAATATAATCTTCAAGATCTGTATAAGCCTCAATCCATTCAACCAGCAAGCAAAAGAACGCTTATGCAATATCTGCTGTTTTTATATATGAAACCTAATTATTCAATTTAGGATACTCTATTTTCTAAAAAATATATTATAATAATACTAGAAAATTGTTCATTTAAGATAAGACCTCTTTCTTCAGATCTGTATCATTCTATTTATCCATTTATATGTACTCTTATTACTTCTTTCTCTATTCTTCATGTTATGCATCTTATTAATCTAATTACATCAAATCTAATTTTCCTTCTGTATTGATCTCTTTACTCTTCAATTTTTAATAGTTACTGAAAAAATAGGCTGTTAACACACTAATTATAGAAACATCTTGATATGCATTTTTTTTAAGATGTCTACTTAACCATCCCATAAATATAGCTGTGACTATTATTCCATTTAATTTTCCTTCCAATTAATAAAAGATTCCTTTAAGGTTAGAAAAAGTAAATTCATCTAATTCATTTGTTAAGGTTAATGGATCTTTAAAATCCCAAATAGCCTCTTGTTCAAGAACTTTTTTGTTTAAATCACCTAACTCCTTCATAACATCCTGAAAAATTTAGGAATATTGAGTGCCTTTAAATAGATCATCATTTAATGACTTCAATGGATCAATGGGTTGTTTTAGATAATGACGAATGCAATTATTTGATGAATCTTCTTCCTCATTACTTTATCCTAATTTTCCTAAGAATTCAAATATTTAATCTTCTTTTTCATGTTGTTTCTGTTCATCCATATTGGTCTACTATGATTATAATCTATATTACACGTGGCTTGTTTTTATCTCTTTTAATTTCTTCAAGAGGTCTTGGAGTGCTATATTATTTTGGCCATTTTGAGTCATGCTTGGTCTTACAATGTGTGTAGAAAGCAGGATAAGATAAATATGATTTTTGGCATTCCAAACACTTCCATTCTCCGTCTTCTTTATCCTTTGTTTTCCCTCTTGCTTTTTTATCACTCATATTATAATAAATTAATAAAATCCATTCAACTCTTTACATAAACCAATTGTTGAATTCTATAATTAGTTTATTATATAAGAGAATTTCTGTAAAAATAAAGCAATCCATTAATATATGGGGAGCAACAAAATTTTAATATTCTCTATTTAGGCATTAATCAAGTAAATAAATAAGTTCAAGACACTTTAATTATTTATAATGTAAAGTTTAAATAGTTTTTAATATGACAGAGATAAAAACATAACTAATCCTTAGGTGGATACAACTGTGACCAAATAAAATATTTAAAATGAAAGCGAATCATCACTATGTCTTTTGAATAATAAGAGAAATGATATCTCAAGTCCAGAGATTGGAACTAACATAGTTTTCAAACCATTTGCAAAGTTAATTTATTATTTTCATATTGTTGCATTTGTGAAAAAAATACAGAGATATCTCAAACCAGACGGATCCTTCATGGATAAACACTTTGAAATAATAGGGGATAAAGGGGCTGGGAATGCAAAAGACTTTATGGCATGTAAGCAAAAAAAAACATCTTTCACAAATGCTGCTACCTTGGATGCTGTTTCATGGAAAATCAATTTTAGATATAGAATGAGATAGTCGTACAAACATCTTCAATAACAAGCAGAAAGATGCTTTAATTAAATTCCACTCATTGAGCCTAATAATAAAATTAAATTGTTATGGGATATCTTACTGAATTTTCTTAGAATTTATATGATATACATCATACCAATAATAATTACATTTGAAAATTTAGTTGAGAGATTTAATGTAGAATTAATAGTGGCTTCCACTTTCTTCCTTCTTGATATGGGATTGAGAACAATTACAATATATTTTGATTAGGGATTAGCGGTGAAAGATAGATATTAGATTTTGCATAATCAAATAAATTCATGTAATATTACTTAACTTGCAGGAATATTTTGTATGTTATTGTTTGCTGGCAATCATTAAAGTTATAAGGATGCTTTTGTACTTAGAGGCGGAGAATTGAAATTAACACTGTTATTAGTATTCTGTGAAATACAAAATATTCTATCTTTTATAAACAATTTATCGTAATCTTTATCGTTTGGAAAGGCGACATCAGCTATCATTGAACTTGTTAGACTGATTGGTGTTTTATTAATTTTACAACATTTAAGTACATGCATATGGTATTTTGTAATTATTATGAAGGATTGTTGTTGGAAGATATGGAGAATTAACCAATTAATAAAATTGGATTTAAGCTAATGAATATTCAGGTTTTTAATGGTCTAATTTATATATATAAGGAATATATTTTATTAGTGTATCGATGTTTACAGTTGGATATGGTGATGTTCATCCTGAAAGTAATATTATAAAATATTTTAGATAATATGGAGAAGATATTTGCATTTTTTTTTGTTTTTATATGTGCTTTTTAAACGTCATATAGTTTAAATACAATTGGCCATTTATTATAATAAATTAAAAAAGATAATGAAATTATCAATAGAAAAATGATATTCATCAATTAATATATGCAAAATAAAAAAGTGAGTGCAGAGTTATAATTATAAATAAGAGAATATTTGTAGTATTTTTGGTATTAAGAGTAAATGTAGCAGACAAGTGAATAAATAAATATAATAAATCAACTATCTGAGGATCTTAGAAAATCTCTTGCTTTTGAATCAAATGTAGCAGTTTTTAAATAATGTGGTTTTTTGACAAGGCAATTTTCATAGAATTTTTAGAATACTCTCCTTTAATAATTGTCATTTTAAAGTTATTAACCATCAACATATATTAGTACTATTGGAGACAATGATTAATACTTGCACATTATTGATTCTGGCTAAGTGAATGTTTATGAAAAACGAGATCATGGTGGATAATTATTTTTTATTGGTAGTCATAAATAAGGGGAATGTTTTAGTTTGGAACAGTTTTTTGATAAATCAAAACAAAATAGACTAGTTTACAAGAGTGCAGGGTTTGTAAGCACTTTGGCCATACCATTGAGCCAATTTTTTTAAGCTCTACAAAACTACCCTGAAGATTTAGAAAAATATTGGGACATTAAAGCTTTGATTTCTTCAGATTAGCTCTCGATTAGGCAGTGTGTAGCATGTGATTCAAACAAACATCAATCAGATTAATGTCGTCAGTTACATTATATTCCTGATAGAGAAAAGGTGTTAAAGTCTTATACTTTTAATCAGATACAAGATAGAACCTTTTTTATTAGAAATAGAAATAGGTAAAAAAATTATTTTAAGGCACAAACTGATGCTGAATATTTGAAAGAGGCTGTTCATATGATAAAAGCTGGAAATGATAGTGCTATTTTTCAAAAATGGCAGGATTTCGAAAATTAAACATATGACGATAGCAAACCTGCACTCAAGGTTAGACCTGACGCAGATTCTATTTCTTTATTGATTAAAGAATTTGAAAGCAAAAGCTTCATTCCAGATCCAGTAATATCAGAAAATAAGTTATTACAATCTGCCTCTCATTCAAAAGGTATTAATACTGAAGAATTTACTGTTATATAAATTCTGAATTCCAAACTTAGAAATAAAGCAGTATTTGATTAACATGATATTGACTAAATGGAAATGACTATAAAGAAGCTAGAAATGTAATATTCCCAATAATTAATGTGGGATTTCGATTAGTATAAAGAATACAAAGCCTTCAATACATCAAATAATATCTCGACTATTATAAAAAGAATGGTATCTCCAAGAAAGATGTATTACAAAGATTCACACAGTTTCGAAACTTGCCAGCTTAGTTAAGCTAGTTATTGGTTGAAATATATGCTACATCCATTTGATTTTATCAATCAATATCGAGCAGTGAATCGCCATGTAATGAAGAGAAGTGACAGAATTGTTAATGTCTAATAGAGGTAAAGAAAATTGACTAAAGTTTTGTACTAGAGACGTATTGAAAGAAAGTGGATATTCAGAAAAGCTCTTCAAGTGCATCCTGCATAGTGATTATATTTGATAATATATATAATTATAATATGGAAACTAATCAAAATGACAATAGTCAATTAATTCAAGATGACCCATTGAATCAAAGTAATCAAGTTTCAGTTGAGAATCTTAAACTTTGTAAATAGCCCACAACTTAGCCGTCTACATTTAGTATTCCTATAAAATCATAAAGAACAAAATTACATCATTCAAGTTATAATAACAATAGTTAAACTGAAATAACTACAACTCACCCAATTATGTAATTAGAACCTTAGAAAAAGCCATTTGCTAAAATAATTATATACTTTCATATATAAACTTTTGTCAAAAAGTTGCTTTAATATCTTCGTCCTCCGCAACCTTTAAGTAAAACACAACATAAAATAATAAATGATAAAGCATCTTCTTATAAAAATTAGATAGACATGAAAAATTAGAAAAAAAAACTACTTCTATCAAATTTATAATTCGATACCCTACAAGCATCCATTGTTAATAATTGTAGAAAAGTCAAAGTTAAATTTTGTAATCTATTATAAAAAATATTTTGGAAGATTCCTCTTATTGATCCATATGATTAAAAAAAACTGATATGGGATGGATTTATGTCATCAATAAGAGTGTATTTGTTGCTATGGGTGCCTATTATTATAGCATTTGATGAAAAAAGATTATAAGATTTTGACTCAATTAGTTTTTTGGTTAGTAGCATATTCTTATTTATTGATATTATATTACAGACTTTTACAATTAAATTTGATAAAGGATTCCCTGTAAAGGATAGAGCATAGTTGCTTACATATCAATTTAATTTTTGGACTTTTATGGAAATCTGTTCTGTTTTCATTTAATTAACAGTAGTTGTTTAGATGTAAAATAATTTAGATTCATTCTCAACTTTAGATTCAAGTGGTTGGATTAAGGTACTATTAATAGTTGTGTATCTATAAATTCGAAACATTTTATAATTTGTTGAAGATCTCTAATATTATGTAAAACCTAGTAAATTAACAAGTTCATTGATTAATTTAATAAAACTAGTTTGTTTAGTTTTAGTAGTACTTCATGTTTTTAGCTCAGTATGGTATGCATTTGATTAATTAAAACAGGATCCTGATTGGAACTTATTATGAATAGTAAGGAAGATCAACTTGGATTTCAAATGTATATGGTAATAAATGGACTATCGTTTACTTAGAATCATTATATTTTATAAGTGTAACAACATTTACTGTTGGATATGGTGATATTCAACCATAAAGTAAGTTATTTACTTATTTAGATACCTCTGAAAAGACTTTTATAATATTTTACATGTTTTTGTGCACATTGTAATTATCATATTCAGTTAATACGATTGGTTCTATTCTAACTTAAATAAAAGAGATTAATTCAGAAACTAATAAAAAAATGACATGTATTACAGAATATATGAGATCAAAATCAATAAGTTTAGCACTTTAATATAAGTATTAGCATGTTCTATGTTAGAGTAAGAGAATATTTCAATTTTTATTGGCTTCAAGAAAGCATATAGCAAAAGAATGCTTAAGTTGAACTAATCAAGCTATTACCAGAAGATTTATAAATTAATTTGAAATTAGAAGCTGCATAAACTTTATTAGGTAAATGTAAGTTTTTCCAAAATAATTTTTCTGAATAATTCATAAATAAATTATTAAGAGAATCATATTTTTAATCCTTTCAACCAGGAGTATATATTTAAGATTTGGATAATATTTATATAATAGAATAAGGATAGATAGAAATAGTTTAAAAACAAGTCAAAATAAAAACCTTAAACTAATATGATTATTTTAGTCATAATAAGCTGCTTAATCATATGGAATAAACTATTAAATACAAAACATCCACTTTCACAACAATGTTAGTAGTTCCAAATATTAAGCTCATGTAGTTGCTTAGCAATGATGAAGAGGAATATTAAAAGCTATTAGACAAAGACGATCCGAATTTAATTAGATGTTACATATGTTAGAAATAGCATAAGACAGAAAATTGCTCGCTTGTTCATTTTATTGGAGACAAGGAGAAAATTATAAAAAAACATTAATTTCATTCATACTAAGAGAGAAAAAAATTTAGAAGGCCTGAAAAAAATGAGCGGAAGATGTCACATGTTGATTTAGATTATTTATATGAAACTGCGGAATAAATATAAGATGATTTAAAGGATACGATATGTTAAATCTTTCCTGACATCAGAGATATGCCTAATTTTAAATTGTAAAATTCACCAAAGCCTGTTAATGAAGATTAAGGTAACCGAAGAATGTCATTGCTTCCAACAGCCTATGCTGAAGTTACTTAAAAGAACTTTCTATAATAAGAAAATCAATATGCCATGATTGAATAAAAATTTCAACATATATCATTTTTCTCTAAAGAAATGTAAGAATAGATTTTGCTACTATACAAAGAATTATTCAATGATCAACCAGGCTTGTAGTAAGCAGATAATAATCTTGAATCGTTTAAAGAATATCGAACTTTCAAACCAGAATGGAATTTATCTTATGTGCTTCAAGAAATGTCTTTTTTGAGTTCTTCATATAGTTAATATCGAATTAGAGGAAATAGAGATCGATTCAAAATGTATTTACTCTATCCAATGATATTCTATTAATAATATAAAAAACTGACAAGAAGTTTTTCGAAATTAGAGCAATTTGAAGAAAGAGACAGGGCACTATCACCTGAAGATAAAAGTAAATTTAGAATATATTTCAAGGATTAAGATAAATGAAAAGAACAATAAGAAGAACATAAGTACATCCTGTTGTTTAGGATATAGAATAAAATTTATGAAACTTTGTATAAGAATCATGAGATTTATAGTTACTAGGAATATCTTAAAACTAAATCAATTAGTTATTCTTTTTATCAATTTATATTATAAATTCAAATGGATTAGGATAACCATCTGAGCCGTTGCACTTTAATAATAAATGACAGTCAGAGTGAAAATAATAATTAAATCGAACATTCTATTGTTGGGGCAGATGAAACTATAATAAAGAATCAAGAAACACTAAAATAAAAATAAACTACAATTGAACCATAAGATGGTGATATGTCATTTCAAAGAATAGGAAGTAATGAATCAAGCACTCAATCTTAAAAATCAAAAGCTTTCTCTAAACTACTTATCTATTTTCATTCAACTAGATATGCTAATAAACTCTTATCATTCATCAGACCAGATTAAAGTTTTACAAAATAACATTTTTCATTAATAAATGATCAAGCATCATCATACAATCATTTAACTAGATCAACTAAAATAACAACAAATATTGTAAAATAACATTTATACCTTATAACTTGCAGGATTAAATTGAGAATGAAATTTAGAGCACTAAAAAATGCCCTAAGGTAACAAATTTTTTCTTGTTACTATTAAATTCCATTAGTGGAACCTTAAAACTACTTTAAACTGGCTTGGGATTTCACACTAAGTATTATGAGAATATATTTGATTTTATGGATTCCCATAATTCAAACTTTTCATGAGGTTTCTTTGGAATAAGAACATAGTGTAACCATTTTAATAACATGTTTTTTCTTAATATTGGATATTATGTTGAGAGCATTTACAGTAAACTATGATAAAGGATTGCCTATAACAGATAGATTTGACCTACTTAAGAAATAATTTAATATAGGAACATTTATTGAACTGTTTAGTATATTTATAGCAATTGTGATAACTTTATAGTTTTCATCTGAAACAGAAAGTCCTTATTTACTTGAAATAGATGGTCTTCCAAGATTAATATTACTTTTATTTTATTTTCAAATTTCAAATATATTAAGTTTCATAGACACAATTTAACATTAGTTAAAATTAGGAAAAATTAGTAATTCTTTTATAGATTTACTTAAGTTAGTTTCATTAATATTGATAATTTAACATTTTTGTTGTTGTATGTGGTATTAATACTGTATATAAAAGGGTTGTGATTGGTGAATATAAATAAAGATAAAATGCAACAAATTGGTTGACTCGAGTAGAGCATGAACAATGGGGAGTTAGATATTTGGAATCTTTTTATTTTATGAGTGTTACTATGTTCACTGTAGGATATGGTGAAATTGTACCTACAAGTATAAATATATCATTACTTAGATTCTATTGAAAAAATATTTTGTATTTGTTACATGTTTCTTTCAACTCTGCAATTATCGTTTTCAGTAAATACTATCGGAACTATTCTAACTTAGATTAAAGAAAATAATGAAAAGATTAGATAAAAAATGACCTGCATAAATGAATATATGAGAGATAAATAAATTAGCAATGGTTTATAATATAAGTAATTCATTAAATTTATTTAGAGTAAGAGAATATTTCAATTTTTATTGGGAATAAGAAATAGTATAAAAGAAAAATGAGTAATCTGATCTAATTTAATTATTACCTGAAGAGTTGTAAAACAGCCTAAATATGGAATCGGCTCAAATATTAATGAATAAGTGTGATTTCTTTGTTAAAAACTTTTGTCCTAAGAGTATTAAATAGATTTTAAAAAATGTGTAATTCAAAACCTATTAACCTGGAGTTGTTATTGAAAATAATGATTTTTCTGTTTACATTATTGAGCAGGGATTGGTGGAAGTAACATTGCAGAAAGTATCCTAATCTTTATATACAGAGGTCTATATCATTTCTCAAAGAAAATGAATATTTTGGGCATGTTGAAATGAAACTCAATCAAAAATCAAAATTACTTTATAAAACCTCATCATTTTGTAGTATTCTTGTGATTAGCGGTGAATCCATCAGAGAAGCTATGCTCTAAAATGAAGAAAATTAGGAAAAATTCAATAATAAACCTTTATTGTATTGCTATATTTGTAAAAATAAAGATCACAATACTGCTGATTGCACTTTAGTTCATTTTGTACCTGATTTTGAAAAAGTCATTAAAAAATACAATTTTAAGTAGCATTAAGACAGAAAGAAAATCAATCGAAAGCAAAGGAGGAAAAATCATTTTTCAGCTTATTGTGATTAAATACTCATAGGAAATTCTGCAAAAGTTTATTAAATTGAGAATGATTAAATTATAGATCAAATAGCTCCCACTATACAATATGAATAACCGAAGCCATATATCTCATCTTTTGACGATAATATAGATTAAAAATAGAGTAAAGCAATTATGACTGAGAGTAAAGCAAGAGCCAATAATTTTATATGTAAAGCAACATCCTTGTAACTTTAAAAGTAATCGACTATGGAATTATTATACTATGATTATGGTTACAAGGAGATGTTTGAGATTGTTGCATTAAAGATGACTCACATTTAGAAATATACTCTACAGTAACAATAGGACTTATAATTTTTAAATATATCTCTAAAAAATAGAAGAGAAGATAAAATTGAAAATTTTGATAGAATGTAAAACTTAAAATTTAATCGAAAATGGAACTATGAAAAGGTGATAAAAAAAGTAAACAAAGGCTATAAAAATGACAAATACTCTGCTATTGCTAAATAATTTCAAAAGTATTTGATATCTCCTTATCTTTTCATTGAATAATATAAGAAAAAACGACAAAAAGATAGGAGTGAAGAAAAAAAGAAGAAAGTTTCTGTGATAATTGAATAATATAAGTCAAGTATGATTAACCTTATTTTCCATAGATCTCAGAAACATGAAAAGAAGGAATGGAAGAATAGTGCCATCAATGATATTAAATAATATAAATTAATGAGCTAAAAGAAATATCTCGACACTCCTATATTTTCAATAGCATGTTTACAGGATTTTGTACTTGTTAGTTGTGGTGGAGGAGGTAAAAGGTTTGGATTGGTGAATAGTCTAGTATTAAAAATTTTAATTAGTTCCTCTATCCAAAACCAATCCATGGATTATTTAAGAATCCCTTAGACACTTTTGAGTTGGGAGAGGAAATATTTGAAAAATTGAGATTAAATAAGAAAACAGGATTAATTGTGGGAAATAGTGAAGAGAAATGTGTTATATTGAAGATTATTGACAATAAGATTACAATAGTTACTAAATTTGAAAGTGACAGGGCTTAAAAAGATGCTTATCAAAATGATGGAGTTTTCAATTATCCAGGTGATACATTGGCAACAGGTGGTGAAGATGGCATTCTTAGAATATGGAATTAAGATTATTAATTGAAAGACAAAGTTGACATGAAATCAAGAATACAATCACTTGATTTCAATGTTAATAATGGAATGGTATAATAACTATTCTATGAAGTTAATTGTGGCTACTGACAACGAAGAATGCAAAATTTTGAAGGGTGTACACGTGGTTCATAAACTAGACATTTCATAATCAAATGTTCATAAACTTAAGTTTCATTCAGCCTTTTTCTCTTTAGATGGAAATACAATATTTACATTCAAGAATCCAATGAGAGGAAATTCATATATGACTAGTTGGAGAATGGAAGGAGATAACATTCGACCCATTAAAACAATTAAAGTTCATGGGCATCCAGTTGTAAGTAGTTGTCAATCGAATGAAGGAATGTTTATGGGTGTAGGATGTTCTGATGGAACAGTTAAAATAATAAATACAAGGTTAGATGTTTGAATATTTTAGATATTTGGATACAGAAACATAGGGATAAGCTCATGAAATGCCATGTAAGGCTTTGTGTTTCACTCCAGATTCAAGATTCCTTATATCTGGATCTGCTGATTTTACATATAATTTCCTATAGAATATTAGACCATCAGGATGGTTTTCATGGTTGTCTAAAATGTGGTTATTAGGTATGGTGATAGCCTACTTGTGTATATTGATTATGGATTTATTTTAATGAGATTGAGAATTCAAATTTATGATAATTATTTCAAGTACTCAACTCCATTTTACTTATATAACTCATGATTCACTTCAATATATTTGAATCCAATCTTTTCTAGCAACTCTTTCTTCTTTTCTGTCCATCCATCTAATTTGTACGTTTTTTCAGGCCATACTTAAAGATAATGTCTCGGCCCATTTATTTCAAAGCAATAATCACCAACTCTATAATCAATTTCATAAGGAATTAAAAAATCAATTTTAGGGATTTCTATTGGATCATAACTACCAGTAAATTTATATTCAGATAATTAGCTTTAAGAATTCAATTTTTAAATATCCAAGAATTTATTCAACTATTCTACAACTGTTAATTCTAATTCACTTTTTGTTATTTATTTCATTTAAAGATAATATTTAGCTAAACTTATTTTTGATTCTTACAGTACTTTATAAATATCAGCCAGCAATTCCTCATTAACATTATCAACATGCTTTAATTTCATAAATAAAACATGTAATTAATGAGCATAAAAAGGTGACTTAATATATATTTCCTGCTAACCTTTTATAAATTATGCATAGTGAGCCATTATTTTTTCATCAAACTTATACTATAATAAGGATGTAGAGCAACCAATCATAAACTCAGTGTTTTTGGTTTTGAAAAATTGATTTATAATTGCATCTAAAATTTATTGTTTTGGTTAAAATTAAAGAGTTATCAAGGCCTGTAAATAACTTAACATATTTTTCTCATTGAGTTCTTTTATATTTATTTAGTCTTACAACTATTAAATAAATGAAGCATTATAAAGTTTATTTATTAATAATCCAGAATATAGTAAAATAATTTAATCCATGCTGAATTCTTTTCCTGAAAGTTTATTAATTAAGCTATAATAAAATTCTGTATCCTAGTAGTTTAATCTGCTGAATGAATAAAATATTTCACAGATTTATTAAGTATTAAATTTAGAAAAATCAAG
Organism: Paramecium caudatum; assembly: GCA_000715435.1. Classification (NCBI taxonomy): domain Eukaryota; phylum Ciliophora; class Oligohymenophorea; order Peniculida; family Parameciidae; genus Paramecium; species Paramecium caudatum. The sequence continues at coordinate 317,508 of JMSD01000009.1, forward strand.
AGACTTCTTGAACATATGTAAGAGAGTTGAAACCTGTTTAATATCAAGTTTGCTTGCTTGACTCAAATAAAAGAGTACGAGAGGAATTTTATTAGTTTCTATTTAATCGTATCTTTTAATCAGAATAGTTAACACTTTTTACCATACATCAGAAACTTGCTTAAACTAGTCATGATTTTGTTAAACCTGCATATAGAATTATTAAGTCAATCTTTTACTTAATATTCCTAAACTTGGAATGAATTTAACAATAAAATCTACCCATTTTAAAGAGTTTAAAACCTATCCATATGAAAAATATTCTAAAAATGTTGCTAATTTAGGTTGATAATCCTCAATTCTAATGAGGGCTTAGAAAGCAATTACTAGAGAGTCGCTTGGATTTAAGTGACCTTACATTAATTATTTGATTTTAGATTCAATTAATTATAATACTGGATCTCTAAGTTTTGGATGCTCATGATGATGATGATGTTGAGCTTGTGGGCCATGGTATAAATCGTTGTGATTTTAGATATTTGATGAAATAGTTTCAAGAGTCTTTGCCAAAATGAATAAATTATTTTCAGTTTCCACCAATGACTTAATTACTGAATAATCATTGTCTGTTAAATTGAAGCTTTTACTAGTTTTAGTTAAGAAATAAGCTAAACTATTATAATCTATTAGAGTCTTTAAAATCTTCTTACTCTATTTTGTTGTGTATTCATTTACTAAACTAATATAAATATTTCCTACTAAATTCAATATTTATTTTGGAATTAATAAAGGAGGTGATTTTGGATATTTTTTAACATATGAAAGTAATGCATTGATGTGATTTACAGAAAACTATGTTCCTAAGAGATTTTTTTCAGTAAAAGATTGATTGATCAAATCTATGAATTATTCCTATAATTTTTTCGATTACTTTTTCTAAGAACTAACTATTTAAGGATTTTAAAATAATATTTCTAAAGTATCCATAATGTGACAAATCTAAAGACTGTAGCCCAGAAACTCAGGATTTAATTCTGAATTATAACACTACTTCAATTAGTATAGTAAACCGTAAATAGTTGCTAATATTTCATGTATTAATTTATTATGACGAACATGTTATGTTAGATTTATTAATTTAGGTAATTGTGTGAGAGTTTATGAATTATAGAGTTATGAATCACTCTTTTGGAGATTGATTGCCATTTATTCATACAAAATTTATATGTCTTGTATTTAATATCTTAATTAAAGTTTATTGTATACAATAGTTTCTGTTATTGTAATTAAGTGTTCATCTGAAAATTTATGATAATTTGTCATAACTTAATTGAGGATAGTTTAATGTAATTATCTATTCTCAATTCTATTGATTGATAGTGTAAGTAATAATCCTTTAATATATTCTAAGTTATTCTCTTATTATGCTAATTCTGCTGATCTTTACAATACAAGTTTCAAAAGATCTAGGGGAATAATTTGATTTTATTTATAAGATGTATCAATGACACCAATTAGTGTATTGAGATTCTAAACTTAATGAATGTTTTATTGAAGTTCTGAATGTAATTTAGATTTAACAGGAGCAGACAAGAACTAATTGATGAATTATTTCTCATGGAATCTGTATTTGACCACAAATCGCAACATTAATTTTTATTATGCATAACAGAAATAAAACAAGTAGAGGATAGCAATAACCTCTTATTTCACTAACAATTGAATTAGGTCACAATAAATCAGATAAAATTGCACTATTTCGACATACAGATCCATATCTTGAAGCTAAGTAATTTGTATAGCGTAATCACTTATCTTAATAAATGGTATAAGTGATTACAAATAGCATCATCAAATAGATGAAAGCTTATGATGAGATGATGTTGATCACGTATGTAACATTATCAATAATTGAAGGACACATAATCAGAAATCACTCACCTCAAGAGTTTGAAGTAGAATCATATAGAATTACAATAAAGATTAAAAACTCCTAGTCCCAATCGTTTAAAGTAAAGTCCTTCCAATGTTCGAAAACTTGGACTTTCTAGAAGTCCATCAAATATTTAGTTTGATGATTTACCAACAGATAAAGTTATAGTCAAAAGACTATTTCAATTATTGGATTCAGATTAAGATGGCTTAATTTCAGCAAATAAAGTTAGTTATAATAAGTTGCCTACTTAACTAAAAAATAAAGTAAATTCATGAATATTAGTAGATTAGTGGATTTTTATCATAAACAATGGTACCATTCGAATTTGAAGAATTGTATTAGACATTAAAAGAGGATCCATAAGAAGAATATTTTATCACACTTAGATTAATTAGTCAAATATTTGATATTTCCAAGATTAAAGTACTTTTATGAATTAATCAATCATATATTGAATATATCATTAATATGCTTGCAATAATTGCAACCTTTATTAAAAATTTTTGAACTTTCACTCTACTTTCATGGTAAAGTTATTTTGATTTGTACCCATCAATCATTGGATCCATGATACTCATCCATACTTGAGGTATTTAGGCCATCATTATAGCCACTAAATATCCACATGGCAGTAATGGACTTTCAGGGTCAATTTCTAAAATTTAATATGGTTTTGATGGATGCTTATGATGATCACTATGTCTTTGTAATTTAAATAATAAATGATTTGTCACTCTATGTGGGGCATTCCATGAATGATGATCATTTATTTCTTCATATTAATTATTAGCCAATAATTTTCTTCTTAATCCATAATGTTCAATATAATTTGATGCTTCCAAATAAGCAACACTCTAATATACTTAAATCAAAAATATGAGTAATCCCTTCCATGAATATAAGTAAAATATGAACGCACACATTCCAATGTTAAGACTTGTATATAATTACATTTTCTCTTTCATTTTCCATGCTTCCTACCATTGTGTTACTATAGCTTTTATAGTAAATTAATGCAATGATTATCCTTTAACAGCTGAAACAGCATCAAGTGGAGTTCCGACATACCGATGATGTGTGAAGACATGTTCAATATTATAATGAGAGTATAAACTTTTTACAAGAGTATAGGTTCCTACAAATTTATCTAATGCAGTATCTTTATGAAGTAATTCATGCCCTACAGTAAAATTACAAGAGGACAAACTTCCCCAAACAATTAAGAGACCAATTATCTATGATTTAAATGTAAATATAATACATCGAATATAGGTACTTCATTTTAAGTAAGATGGTTTAAGACAGCAAACAATAAATACCAATCTTATATTACAACCAAGTATAAAGGAAATTTATACTTTATATCTTCTTCTATTTCTTTGACTTATTTTGGATTATAATAATCTAATGAAAGAACTTCATCAAGGAGTGGTACAATAACATAGATTAACCATAAAACTATCCAAGGTATGTCAATAAAAGTGATAGCTATTATCTACAATAAAGGCACAATATAGTATTAAATTGTATTCAACATAATTAATATACAAAATTAATTTCATACACTAATATAGTGACCCATTCTGATGAAATACTAGAAATAATAATGAATATTATATGTTTTTGATTGATTTATTAGATTCTTAATAAATTTATTGGAATTTTAAATAATAGATCACCGTAATAGTGGTTAATACCTATTTATAAAAACAAAATATAAAATGTAACAAATCAATTATGACGAATCTAAATTAACTTTTGAATGTCGGCGTAAACATTTGCTGAAGGATTCATATTACTACGTTTATTTACTACCTACGTCATTGATACTTTCAGCTGTAATGAAAAATAACATAATTAGGAAAAACAATCACAACGCCCAAAATATCAGGTCTAACTTGGTTTAACTATAAAAATACATTTCATCACTAAACCTGACACATTTGAAGCAGACTAGTTCGGGATACTATACAAGGATAATTTTAAATATTTTTGTGCTAGTCCCAACAACATTGCTAAACTCAAGGAAATGATGGCACGTAAAGTCATGTATAAAGAGATAAGTGATTTTTACTAACCAATAAGTATGTTAGGTAAAGGAGGATAATCTAGGGTAAATGATTATAGTTATTTATTAGGTCTATTTAGTATTGAGAAAAGGAACGAAAGATTAGTTTGCTTCAAAATGTGTGGAGAAAAGATATCTCATAGAGGATGGTGGTTATGTAAATCTTGTAACTATGTTAAGAATGGACTCTTTAACGAAATTCAATTGATGTAGAAGATGAATCATCCAAAAATTATCCATCTTGAAGAACTGTATGAAGGGGAGAACACATTCTACTTAATATTAGAGTATCTATAAGGGTAGAGTTTACATGAAATTATGAATAGAAGATAAGCCCTTTTTGATGGAGAATAAATTCAAACTATAATGAGAGTAAAAAATCTATAATTATACAGCAATTGTTAATAGCTGTGGAATATATGCATTCTTAGAGGATTATGCATAGAGACCTTAAACCAGAAAATATTATGTTTAAGAGTCCGAATGCTGTAGATGAACTAAAAATAGTTGATTTCGGATTGGCTACTTCTTTAGATGCTGAAACATTTCCATACCCTAAATGTGGGACTCCTGGATATGTTGCACCAGAAATAGCTAATTTAAAGGATTTATCATAGAAATATGATTTGATTTGTGACTTGTTTAGTGTTGGATGCATATTCTTTAAATTGTAATTGAATATTTTACTTAGATTGACCGGAAAAGAACTATTTCCAGGGACTGATTACTAAGAAATACTGAAATTAAATAAAAAATGTTCATTAAACTTTGATATGTTATCGATGTATAGGGCACCAAAAGAAGCCATCGACTTAATTAGCTAATTTCTTAAAATAAATCCAAAAGAAAGAATTAATGCTGCAAAAGCTCTTGATCATGAATATTTTAAGAAAAAATTTGAATCGAAAAGAGGAAAGTTCTAACAAGTTAACAATAAATACACTCCTGTGTTCTAGACTTAAAATTTTAATGTAAAGGATTCAAAAGCTCCTTAAACATATAGTATAGAAGATGATGTAGTGGAAGATGAGAATGCTCATTAATTAAAAATACCAGTTATGCCAAATATTAAGACATTTGGACAATTTGTTTGTAAAATCAAACCTCAAATAACACCAACTCTAGCTCGAAGAAATTTTAAAAAATTTCAAACCACAGAATTTAATGGAATATCTCCACATTCCCCAATGTCTGGTAATGATCACAAACCTTCCTTTATTCTTAAAACAAATGATGTTGAAAGTTTATAAAAAGAACCAAAGGAACATAAAATTACTGCAATGGGATAAATTGATGAAGAGCAGGATGATTAAAATTAACAAAATATATGATAAATTGTTATTTTTGTATTCCTATCATCAACTAACATGTTGTATAATATATATTGTTAATTTTCTGAAAATTTAGTGCAAATGTTTGATGAATCATAAAAACTGGTACAATTACTTTAATCATCTAACAGAGTTCCAGAATTGATTTGTAAATACTTGTGTGAAATTCCATTCTTAAATCAATTTGAAAAAACCTAAGGTACAGGATTTATGAAAAAACTTTCTACTTTTATTCAATTTAGAATATTCCAGCAAGAAGAAGTTATCTTAGAGTTAAGCAGACCAGTCAATTCTCTTTATTTATTAATGTATGGATAAGTTTCAAAACAATAATATAAAAAAGATAAGAACTATGAAATAATTGAGTAGAAGTCTTCAATAGGAGAAATATTTTTTCTGACCAGATAAGCATGTAAGTATTATTATATTGCATTAAAATAATCACTCATATGTTATATTACAAAGGATAACTTCTATAAAATAGTGAAAAAGAAGAATTTAACAATGTCTCTCCTCAACGAATTGCTTCAGTATCCATTTTTCACTCAATTACCAATAAAGTAATGAATATTTATAAGTAGCTTCATTGAATCGATATGTTAAAAGAGCTAGACAATTAATTATATTAATCATTAGATTGTTTATGATTTGGATTAAGAGGTTGAATATTGGTATATTATATTATCTGGTGATTTTTCGGTTTAATTTACTTATCAAAAAAAATTCTACCCTCTTATCATTTTATCTAAGGGTGACTATTTTGGTGAGATTGAGTTAATGAAAAAATCAACTCGCTTATATAGAGTTTAGTGTATTAGTAATGATGCGATCTTATTATAAATTAATAAACAACATTTTTTAACTCTACTTATGTAAGATTAATAATTTAGAATGATGATATAATCTAACATATAAAATAGAATGTAATCTTATGAAGAAATATAAATACAAAATATTGCTACATTATCAATACCATAACCTACAGTAAGAAGTAGATCAAAAATGAATCTTAATTCTGTTCATATAAAAATTAGAAGTACTAATAACACCCCTGAACCTAAATTATCTGAACTACTATCAGAACGAGATAAAGCCATAACTGGTTTATTGGAATCAAGAACTGTTAAGAAAGAGTTTAAGAAATCTTTATACCACCGTATCAGAGAGTAAAATCCAAGATTACATTAATTTTTAGAAAAATTAACTGAAATCAAATAACAGTAATCTAACAGGAAAAAAAACGAATAATCAAAATAACTACCTTCTATTTAAACAATTCCTATGATGGATTCTTTATTATCTTTTTCTCCCACTCCTATCTTTACATCTAGAGGGGAATCTCCAATCAGAATTAAATAATTAACAAGAAATAGACATCATCATAGCAATTCAGGATCAGTGCATACAATGTATTAAACATAATAATTGATATCTCAGATAGGATCTGGAAAATATTTTAAACTTTTATTTCCAAAATAAGATGTTTTAAAAGATTTGAATACATAATATAATATTGTTTAATCAAATCAATGATTCATAAGTTTGTGTTCTAGGTCCTTGACTAGTTTTTAATTCTTTTAAATATAAATATCAATACTTCTTGAAGAAGATTAGCTAGTTAGATTTCTTTTCATTTGTTCTTATGTAGCTAATAAATTGAAATCATCATTTGTTCCTAAAAATTCTTAATGAAATTTACTTGTTCGTCTTTGTAAATTTTCTCTATATTTTTTAACTCTTTCAATATCTGACACCCAATTCTTTCTTGAATAAGCAGAATTTGCTGACTGTAACCGCTTTAATATTGTTTGATTTTCAGAACTTATTTTCACTTATTCCTTTCTTCTTAAGGCCTCAAGAGAACCATGTGATGCTGGCATTTTTATAGTTGAGTTTCTCTATTGAATTTCCATCATTTTTCTTAATAGTTTGCTATTTTTATCCATTATTTCTTATTCATTAGCTAGATTTATGGTATTATTACTATTAGTATATTTATTGACTAATCTTGATAGTGAGTGTCCTGGTTTCCATGGTTATGAATTATTAATACATGGTCTAGAATTTTACAAGTTGTTTAGATGCATCAATTAATCCTCAATTAACTGAATAAGATTACTTAGGCTATCTTCTTTTTAAAGCAAATAGGATTAGAGTATATTAGGTTCCACATTATAAATAAATTAAATGACAGAAATCGACAAACAAAAATTTAGGAATGACTAAGAATTCTTTGATGTTGTTCGTACTTTTCATGAAATTGTTACTGAAATCAATAAAAGTTTGTAACCATTATATTAGGCTTTAAGAAAGCGAAAAAACATCATTAAAAGAAAGTCCATTTGCATAATTAAGATTAAATAAAAAAATCTAAAACTATCCGCAAAGATCCTATCTGTGTTGAATTCAAGAGAAATTAGTTTCATATGAGGATTGCTTACAAAATATTTTACTCCAAATCAACCTAAAACGCAACTCTTCAGAATATTGATATTTTCAATCCACTCTAAGCTTAAAAACAACTAAAAATAATAAAAAACACTAATGATCTGAGCCTTACCAGCAAGGCAGTCACTATCATTGAAGGGCAAGAAAAAAAAGAACAAATTTGAATTAATTTTTATATTATATTCCATTTCCTATCTTATTTTATAACAATGAAACTTTAAAAAATAATTTTGATAATATAACATGAATTCATAATTCTTTCATGGAATTAACAAATGATCCAAAATCCTAGTTTTCATCATCTTATTGATCCTCTATGTTCAAGTTCTTTAGTTAACTGATATGTTCTTTTAGTTTCTTCTACATATTCTAAAATCTCCTCTTAGCATTATTTTTTGGAGAACCTTATGGGGAAGCATGCTTCGACAACTGTTTTTCTGACTCTAGTTTAAATTTAAGAGCAAAAACTTAGCACATTTCTTCAGGTGTTTATTAATCAATTAACAATTCTTCAATATAGCCAGTTTCGACTCTAAATAACCATCCATGTACCATGACAGCTTAAAAATATAAAAAAATATTTACGATGTCCTCTTTGCCATGATTTCTGTATGATTGGGTTCTTCCAAATGTTCATTACTTAAGCTCTTATATTAAGGGAGCATAAGCAATTTATTCTCTCATTTTCATCTGTAAATGAGTCCACAATATCTTAATGTTTCTCATAAACCATTTTGATTTAGTTTAACCACAAATCAAGCATACCACCTACAGAGTCTTAAGCCATTGCAGCCTTTACACCACCACAGCAAGTATGTCCCATAACTACTATGTTATGGACTTTTAGATGTTCTACAGCATATTGGATTACACAATTAAGCTAGATTATGAATATTCTTACATTCAAGTCAGTGGGAATGACTAAATTTGCTATATTTCTGTGAATAAAAATTTCTCCTGGATCAGTTTCTGTCAATTCATTAGGGGGGGCTCTTGAATCTGAACAGCCAATCAGTAAGTATTTAGGACTTTATCCCTTAGCGAGTTTTACAAAGTAGTTTGGATCCTCTTACTTTTTCTTCTCTACATATCTCTTGTTTCCTTCCAAAACCTTGTTATATCGGTTGATTTCCATTATTCCATTGCTAACTATCTGTTGATCCATTTTTAAGAAATAAAAAATTAAATCTTTGCACTTACTATAAAATCAAAGTCAAATAGTGCCGAATTACGTTAATTCACAAAAAGATTTACACTTCGTTATTGATAATAAAGGATAATTTATATTATTTTTTTGCAACACAATAAATTAATTACTTTTTTCTTTGAATTTTGGATGTCTGTTCGTATCTGGTTGTTTATTACTCCTTTTACTGCAATTTTTCTAAGTTGTTATGTGTCTACCTATTGTAGTACCTAATTTAAGTTTTGAAATATAATTAATTTAAAAATGTTTGCTTCAAAAAAATATCGTAATTCGAAGAAAATAAATAAAACTAAAATCCTAGAGGAGAGTTCTACTGAATAAGTGCAGAAAAGTGAAGAAAGAATATTATTAAAACGAAAAATAGGCAAGCAAATAGAATATCTGATTGAATCACAAAAGGGTGAAACTTGGAAAAAAGGTGAAGAGATTGACCCTAAATTAATTGATGTATATGATGAGGAATAGAGAAAATGTCCTAAAATTAATGGAAAAGAACTAATTCGAATATGCGATTTATAAATAGATGGCGGAAAAAAAGATCTGTTAGTGTAATTAGAGGGGGAAGTAGAATTACAGAGAATCCCATACACATTTCTTAAATTGAATACTCCTCATCAGTTGGTGTAATTTTTACTATCTATTTATAATCCTTATTTATGAATAATTATAAAAATGTAAGAAGTTTCAAAACCCATAAGTCTACCTCCAATTGGAAAGCACATTTAAGAATTACAGGAATAATTGAGACAATCTATCAAGCAACACAAGACAGAATTATATAAGGACTATGAAATTGTAAAAAAGAAGAGGTTAAAGGAAATTTATGAATTAAATAAGTACAATACATTGCAGAGAAAAGGTAAGAAAAATTAGTTTATACAAGTGTTTAATTCACAAAATAAACATTATGGTGGATTAATTGAAAAAGAATTGGATATTTATTTATGCAAAGAACCTTTGATTGATGATTACCTAAAAGTTCATATTATCGACCCTCAAAGAAATCTCGAAAAAGGATTAGTTGAAAGTAATGCTCTAATATTTATAAAGTAAAAACTGGCCTCAAAGAATTACCAGATGGCAGTTGTTTTGGGGATATACCCATCTCGAAATAAGGTGAAAAAGAAAGGAAACTACGATAATACTGGATGACTGAAAATAAGAGATTGGCTGAAATAAAATATAAAGCATTATTGGATACTCAAACAGGAATATAAAAGAAAATAAATTAAAGTTAAAGATTGAAGAATCTAAAAATATTTATTCCTAATAAATTTACGCCTAGCTATTTTGATGAACATCCCTCATAAATATTAACATTAACGTAAATCACAATATTATGTAGATAAATGCATTAACATTCATAAACATCGAAATGGAAGCCTAATAGCTTTTATGGAGAAGAGTTTGAAAGTAGTTTTTGTAAGCAATCAGAATTAAATAAATCACTATTAAAAGAAGTTGAAAAAAATGAAGAAAAAGAATGACATTTGTTTTGTTATCTTATATCATAATACAAAAGATCAATCTTTTTTAGCATATTTCTTTAATGGGTTATTATCGGCTTATTTAGCAAATCTTGATGGTTTTATTTGAGGTGAAGGTTAAAATTAGCTTATCTTTTTTGTTGGAGTTCCAATAGATTAAGTACTATCAACTTATTCAAGTTTTCCTTTGAAAAGTGGTGAGTCAGATGAAACAGCAACAGAGGAATTGATCTACTTTTGTTGTCTAATTGTTTGCTACATTAGCATGCCTGGTGATTAAATAGGTGAATTAGTAAGTCTGGTTGCATCAAATTTAGAATACCTAAATTTAAATATTTAAATACTCATCATTAATTTAATGCATCATTTAATGAATTTCTTTATCTTCATCAATTTCATCAATGTTTGAACTGTCATTCTTTTCAGATTCAAGCATTTACTTAACAGTATCTTATAAAAATGGGTGTTGTAAGCATTATTCAACATCTATTCTTTTGTTTGGATCTTTTTCAAGCATAGCTTTAAGTAATTCCATAGCATGTTTTGGAGCATTAGATAATTATTTAATACCATAATCTACAATGGCATCTCTATTTTATTTAACAACTGTTGCATAACTTTTTCCAGAAAATGCAGGTTTTCCAGATATTAGTAAATAGAATACTAATCCTAAACTGTAGATATCACAAATTGATGAGTATTTAGAGTTCATGTCTTTAACATTTATAACTTCAGGTGCAACATATCCTGGTGTTCCACAACGACAATATAAGTATACAGGTTCATTTACATGGGTTGCTAATCCAAAATCTGCAATAACTACTGAGTCCATTTTTCTTAATTATTAATTATTAAAATTACTTAGGTATTTTGAATAAAATATTTTCTAATTTCAAATCTCTATGCATTATTTCTTTTCTATGCATCTCCTTCAACCCAAATAATATTCCTACTAATATTTATTGTATTTATTTTATGTTTATTGGAACTTTTTCTTTGATAAGGTCATAAAGTGATCCACCTTCCAATAACTCCAATACCACATAAAGTGAATTTTATGTTTCATAAACCTCATACAGCTTCATTAAATGTCTATTATGCAATTTTCGCATTATAGCTATTTCGTTTAAAATTGCTTCTTTTCCATTTTCTTCTGCGTAAGCTGCTTATTTTGCAAATGCCTTAACTGCCATTTCTGATCCATCTTCTATTTTCTCAGCCATATAAACCTGAAATAAGTTTAAATTTATACAGATGCAAAGTTTCCTTTTCCTATTTTCTTATATACTCTAAACATATGATGAAACTGCCATTAATTTATCTTGGGGCTCAAAAACTCTCTCCATTCTTTGATTTATTTTGAAGTAGAAGTCAATTTATAGGCTGGCATAATTTCTGTCGCCATGTCTCGCAAAAATTAAATTGCTATTATGGGACCAAGAGAATCATCTTCTTCATCTTTCTTCTCAGGAGGATCCCTTAATATCTCAAATTTTGTTTCGAAATCTAGTTTTATGTACTTCTTTGGTTGGCCATCCTTCTAAATATAGAAATATGAGTAAACCTTAGAGCAAGTTATATATTGTTCATAACCGTAAAGAATCCTTGTTTTACCATTGTGCTTAGTAAATTCACCTTTTATTAGTGCTTGTTCACTCTTTAGTTTTAAGTCGTTGGGAATAGCTTTCCAGAATTTTTAAAGCATCAAAATTTAAATTTAATATTACTTTGAAAAGTCTTAAAAAATTAAGTTTTTGATGTCAGATAAAAGTTATGAAAATATATATATCAAAATTTATGAATCAATTTTTTATGTACTGTGAATTATTAGAAATTGATTGCCTACACATTAGCAGTTTGCTTTATAGCATGCATTTCGTTATAAAATTAGGTTTATCTAAATTCTTTCAATATAAGGTCATCTTTAATAGTTTCTTCAAGAAGTTCTTATTAAAATTGCCCTACTATTAGACCCATTTCTTATGGAGGCCTTCCTTGCAATTAACGTACTAAATTTATGTAAGTTAGACTCTTCATGTAATCCTATGAATTTTTGACTTAGGAGCTAAATAATGCACACATGATACTTAAATAAATCAACAAACACTACATTTGGGTACTCTTCGACTAATTATTCGATACATTCATTATTTTCAATGACTATTCCTCCTAGCAAAGGAACAGGGACATTAAGGAGTTCGATATTGTTTGGAGGAATAGAAGAAACCATTTAGTGGATCCATTTTACATGTTTTAGAAATAACATAATTATGCATCCAAGTTATTGGACATTTTAGGCCAAAAATATAACAGATCTTTCTAATATAATATTTGTTGCAATAGTTCCAACGCTGAGAGAATTTGTAAGAATTTTTATCTGTTTTATGTGTACATCCTGAAAATCATAATAAGATTAAGGTATCTATTAACTTGGTATTTATATAGGTAGTGTTTCAAATAAGGTGCATTTTTATATGAATGTCATCAAGGAGGTGTTATTTAGTTTTTCTTACTTTGCACAATCTAATTACGTGAATGCATACTTGCTACTTCTATTAAAAAATCCATAAAGTATTTTATCAATGGCAAGTATGATACAACACATAACACTCTTTCACTTTATAAAAACGTGTGTTTTTATTTTGAAACATCATGGATGAGTAAACAAATGCAATATGCTAATTGGTTGCTATTGAATTCTAAATAATAGCATTTAATACATGCTTTTTCAAATGAATGTGAGCTTTTAATTGGAAGTACAAAACAATCTGGATTATTTTCAGCGACATGTCTTTTGTATAGGATTTCATTCAAATCACTCATTGAATCAGACATCTTTTTTTAAATATCCCTTGCTCCATAGGGAAATACAAGCTCAGGTAATAGAGATTCCAGTTAACATGACCCATATTTGAATAAGATTCCTGCATTGTTTGGTTTTGTATTGCCAATCAAATATATTCCTTCATAAAAATTGCAAATATGATGTCTCTTCTATTATGAGAATCTTTCCATTTTATTATTAATATCACTATTGATTCTTTTGGCACTTCCTCCTTCATCAGTATCAATATGTGTGTTCTTGACTGTTAATGGAGCCCTTGTATAAAAGGAAGATTTGCGTTGACTATTTTACGAATTCGAAAGTGTGGTACTTATTAAGGTATCATTTCCTACTAATGAAAGAATTGCTCATACTGGTGTGTGCTCGAGAGGCCTTAGAGCCAATCAAATGATCAACACTTGTCTTTTAAGTTAAAGACCTTGAATCGTTATTTTACATTATTTTTAATTTAAACTAATTGTACATCTACCCTATTGATGTATTATAATTAACGTTGGGAGTATAGCTCAGTTGGGAGAGCGTAAGACTGAAGATCTTAATGTCATGGGTTCGATCCCCATTGTTCCCATTTTTATTTTTATATAAAAGTATATTCATTTAAATCCACGCAGGAATAGCAAACTTCTTCTATTTTTCTTGGGATTGTCTTTAACTTTATCATTATCAAGTGATTCAATAATCAACTTAATGGGGAGTAGTCTTTTCTTCACTTTATTATTTACTATTGGTAATTTTTTATTTTCCTCTGCAATACAACTTTCTGTTTTGGTTAGTGATAAAAAATGATGCATTAATCTTTAAACGCTAATATATAAATCAGTAACAACTTCAGATCGAATCAAATATTTTTCCCTTAGCTTCTTTTAATGAATCTTTGTAAAATATATTTCTTTTAATGTTAATTTTGTATTTGAAATTAATAAATTAAGTTATTTAAATATGATAAATGAAGCTAAACTTGAAAATATTACTATGGCAATAACAAAAAATACAATTGTTAACCCATACCACAAAGTGATGGAAAAAAATTGATCATTGTATAACTTCACTTATTCTATTTATGCTAATTTTATGGCCTTAGAATTTTTAAAAAGCACAAGTTAATAAGGAGTATTTTCTATTTATTCTGTAAGAATAATACTACAATCATTATATTTTGAATTTTTTCTACACAACAATTCAGATTAAATTTAGTAACAATTACTGATGAATGGTTAATTATCTCGTAAGTTTTTGATTTATTCATAATCTGTTGAATTGAATCCTGAATATTTTTCATCAATGATATTGTAAATTGGTTAATCTATATCACCATACAATTTACTATATATTACTTCACCAATTTAATTTAAAATCATTATGATTGTTTGTGAATCTATAATCTAAAATAGTTCAATCTAATAGAAATTAATATCTTTAGCTATCACACCTATAAATTGATTTGTTTAATTCAAAAGATTAGAAGTTAAAGCAACTCTAACACCTTCTCGTGAAAATACAGTATATGGATTTCCATAAACAATTTAAGTAATATTAGATGAATTGTTAATCTGATTTACATGATTTGAATACCATGGTCTGGAATGTGGCTTGAATTCATCAGAAAAATAGAATGCTTATCTCATGTAGATAGTATAAAATTATGCTTAACTGCTATGACTAAAATAAAGTGCTTAAGAATTGTCAAGTACTGGCCTCAAAGTAGTGAGTAGAGATGTTAGAGATAGTGCTGCTTTTAAGTGATCGATTTCAGAAGTTTCTCCAAATATGCCATAGCATTAAGAGGAGTTATAACAATAAGTATCGTTAGTATATGGTTAATTTAAACATTGGACAGGATCTGTTATCGTCATATTATTTGAATCTACAAATCGAAAAAGATGATTTATAATTTATATTTATTAGTTAGTGAATTGCAACACTTCTAAGAAATTTCTCTTATATACCCATATATTATTCAATTATTGTTGAGTCTATTTTATAAATACTTTATTTGATGCCTCTTTGATGAGTTATCCAACAATTTATTGACTAATTATCATTATTCCCAAAACAAAAATGAAAATTATGGTAATAATTAGTAATTATATGGCGAGAATCTGATTTTTAATTCTCCAATTTCTCTTAATGTACCAAAACTTTTGTTGCTTCAGTCTATTTAATATCATATTTTAATATTTAATGATTGAGAATTTATTTTAGCTCCTGATACATAAGGATGCTTACTACTCAGTTCCATACGATTTATTGTATTATTCAATCTTATAAAAACATCAAAATTTCTATTATTGTTACTTTATAAAATTAATGAACTTAAAAGGCACTAAGGTTGCTCCACTTGAACTTCAAAAAAGTGTGACAATGAGGAAACAAGTTGAAGATGACATCAGTTTAGTATGGCTATAGTTTCATTGTAGGCTGACACTGCTAAAGCTCATGAATATATGCTTTAAAATATGTTTTATTAAAGAGATGAACATGGAGATATGGTTCCATATCCTTTAGATATTGAATTAGATGAATTTAAGAGATATGGGTTAGGCTTATTTCTATACTTTAAATTCCTGGCATGGGTGATTGTTGCATTTTTTGTAATGAGCATCTGTGCTAGTGTGATCTGTTATTTTAATTCAGTTGGTGATGGATTATCATAATGGAAAAGTCTCAATACACTCCAAGTAAGCATGAATATTAAAAAAGAAATTAAGTATTGGTAATTAAGAGTATTTGTCAAGCAGTGGCAGTATTTATACAACAGCAGATATTTAAATATTTTAGACTAATTAATAAGGGGAATTGCATATAGTTTCATGGATAGACTTTGGTTATTGTGTTGTATTCATAATTTTTTGGATTTTATTCTCATATTGGTCTGGTAAAGAAATAGAGTTCAGTCGTATTCATGATAAAGTACCAGCTAGTTTTGCTATATCTGTAATAATAAATAATAATTTAGATAAAAGGATTACAGGAAAATGAAAGAGATCCCAAAGAATTAAAACAATTTCTCGAATCATTAGGTTATAATATAAGAGAAGTGAGATTAGCCAAAAATTATTCAAATACTTTATTTTTTCATAAATATGAAGCTGAATTATAAGTTAAAATTAGATGTGAAGATATTAAATCAACTTTACCAGGGTATATATGAGTATTATATAGATTTGATCCAAAATAAAAAGAAATTTTATAACTTAAATTAAAGGAGGTTTAAGAGGAAAGAGCAAAGATTATTAGAGAGAAAATTGGTAGAAAATTAAGTCATAATGAGTATCCTACACTTTTAGCTTTTGTTTTATTTTAAAGAATGTCTGATAAAACAAAATTCATTGCAGATTACAAACAATAAACTTAATTTAATTTCTTTCAACTCTGCTGTGGTAAAAAACCAAATGATAAATATTTATATAAAGGTGATGTACTGGAAATAGTTCCTATTGTTGATAATCCAAGCAACATTAATTGGGAAAATTTAGAAGTTTCTTCGTCCAATAGATTTTTAAGATAACTATTAGTTGGATTTGCTGTTTTTCTTCTCATGATTATAACATTTTTCATTGTTTTTGCAGTCAATATAGTTAGTAAATACAGCCCAGAAAGTTGTCCTAATAGAGATTATACATATGCTAATACTCAAACATGGATAAGTGAAGCGACTACAAGTAGTGATAAAACATAAATATAATAATGCTTTTGTATGAATTAAGAATTAACTTCTTTATATACTAATTATCTAAGTTACTGTAATGATATTATCTATGAGTATACTGCAGTATAGGGATTGTAAATAGCATCAGCATTTGTTATACTAATAGTAAATGGTTTACTCTAATGGTTAATTAAAAATATAATTGTATTTGAAAGATACTCGAGTGTCAGTAAGGCACTTTCTGGAACCTTTACTAAACTTCTCATTGCTTTATTTGTAAATACAGCATTAATTGCATTGGTTTTAAAGGCTAATATATATGGTTTTGAATTAGCATACTATTTGAGTTCTCCTATTCCTCCAATTCAATCTGCTTAAAAAGATCAAGTATATCCAACCGATTTTGATAGAGATTGGTATGCAGTTATAGGTGCAGCTATGGTTAATACATGGATAATAAATATTTTTACTCCTTATTTTATAGATTTAGTCCTTCATCCAATAAGAAATTGGTTTAGGAAAAGGAGTGCATAATAAGCATAAATTTAAAGAGATTTAAATAAGTTATCAGTAGGACCAGACTTTACTCTCGATCTTTATTATGCTAATCTCCTTAATACAATATTTGTCACCTTATTTTATTGTTCCCCAATACCATTAATGTTACCATTAGGATTTTTAGCATTGGTGATGCACTTTTTGGTATAAAAATATTTGTTACTTCGATATTATCGTAAACCTCTAGCATATGATGAAGCTTTGCATGAGGCAGCAATGAAAATTATTCCAATAGCCTTAATATTACATATTTTAATAGCTATTTGGGTATATGGACATCCTTTGATATTTCCTCCAAGTGCAAATAGTCTAACAACAGATGGATATTATCTTTACATCAATTTAGACACAGTTTGGTTAAGAATAACAAACACTCCTTAATTAGCCATTCTTGGGGTTTTATTTTTAGTGATTTTACTTTTAAAGTATGTCTTCATTGATCCGCTGAAATATGTACTAGGATTGTGTTGTGGTTCGGATACTGAAGTATTATATCAATTTAATTTTAGTTTGATGAAACTTCAAAAGATATTAAGTATGATGATATTTATGATGAATTATCTTTAATATAGTTGGCAACATATGAAATTAGAGATAATGAAAAATATAAAGATTTAATTGCTTCAATGGATAGTGGTTAAGGAAATTTGAGAGAAGAAAATATCGAAGAAAGCTAGCTCCTCAAAAAAGTTTGAATATTGATATTTAATCTTATTATAATTCATTTTATTTTAGGGCATGAACTTTTAAAGAATTCATGTAGTTTTTTATTTGATTGACCATAAACTTCAGAAAAGCTTTTAACTTTCTTTTATTCGTGGTCTAATGTTGGTTCACTTTTTATAATTTAATTCTTTTTAGCAGCTTTGTAAAGAATTTTAGATCTAGGTGATTTAATATTATTAATTTGAAAATTAGGCAATGGTTAATTTGGTATCATTCTTAATGGTATGTTATTTTAACTCTATTATTTGGTTGTTGAATCTATGCTTTATAAAGTAAAGGTTCTAAGATGAGTTTAAGTAGACATTTTTTCATTTTTTATTTTTCTACTCATTTAATGTAAATGAGCAAAGATTGGTTCATTTGGAAGTTGAATCTTTTTACAAGGAATTTATTATTCAACAGTGTTTAGATATCTTCTCAGATTGTTAGAAGTTGGAGTGAGAATACTCGATTCCTTTGTCATTTGACTTGATTATGTCATTTTTGATTATTGAGTGGTAACATGAGTACTATTAGTTGTAATACTTGATTTAAGATGAATTTCAGGAGTTGTTGGAGCTTCTGAAACATCATCAAATTAATGTTCAATTTATTTGATCTTATTACTCAACACTTCTTTTTTCCATTCTTTTGCTTTGTATTCATAAGTACTCATATGTTTGTCTATGATATCTTAAATATGATATTTTTTAGCCAAACTCTTTGCTTATACAGTAGACTCTTTAACTGTTCTGCATTCAATAATTATTTCTTGTATTACTCTAAACAAATGATGTGTACTATGACGTAATTCACAATGAGCTACCTCATAACCTTCAATTTAAATCATTTATAAAACTGTTGATTCATTTTAAGGTAAAGGAGATCCTTTAATAAGTTAATAGAGATCCTTTAAAGAAAAGAATTATTAGAGAAAGATATCTTAAGTGACCAATGAATTAACTTTTGCAATTGATTAACTGTTTAATTCAGGGAGTATAGTAGCTAAATTATATTTTGCTTCATTATTTACAATAGTCTTCTCTCTTTATGATTTTTCTTCTATGTGATCATAAATAGCATTTAAAAATTAATTGGATGTTCTGATGCTGGGATCTCTAGCTACTAATTTTATTTTATATTATTTTTCTAATTGATGATATACTTGCTGTAGTTGAATGAACATTTTATTGTAAGTCCATTTTAAATAAAATCTAAGAATATTATAAAATTTTACTCATGACCAAATGCTTCAGAACTGCAAGATTTCAAAATTTCTTTGATGTTGTAGAGAGAATTCATAATTCTTGCAAGAATGGTTGTTAGCATTGTAAAAATGCGAACAAAAAAATATTTACTATTGTGGAGATTTCTAATTTGCATATTTTTAGAATATTAGGCCATTTCATGTTATGATTCGTCAATCTATGGAGCTGATTATTCTGGTTCATCTAATTCATAAAATTACAATTGATTCAAAAATAACAAATGATTTATCAATTATCCTTTTTGAACTAAGAGATCTTCATATCTATTTTTGAAAGTAGTTTCTTATATTTAAAGTGTTCTATAGACTTAAATTAATGCATCAATTGATTAACATAAATTATTATTGTGAAACTTAAAGAATATCTTCATTCTTGATGAAACTCCACTAAATCTTGCTCTATCAATATATTCTTATAATGAGGCTGCTAATTATAAACGTGATTATGGTTATTTTAATTGAAATCTAACATGTTAAAGTATTTCATCCAATTCAAAATCATCTGGATTTTCCATAACAAATATTAGAGTAAGTTTATCAATGTCATCAAACTCTTCTAATAATTCTGCACATTCTTCAATTTTATGAAATTTTGTAGATATCTCTTCATCTATCCTATTTATTTCATCACTCGTTTATTCATATTATAATAGTAGACTCATTTCTCTATCCTCTTATTCACATAAATCTTTTAATTGAACTTCAGTAATGGAGTAGCTTTTCTCTGCCTTCAACTTGAGTTTTTCTAATTTTTAAGTCTACCATTCTTTTTCCAATTACATAGCTTTTCTAATTGTACCAATGTAATGCATTACTAGATGTAATTATTATTTGTTTTCTATATCTTTATTATCTATTTTAGGTTGATTTATTGTGTATAACTCAATTTACTCTTTCATTAAATTGTTTGATTTCTATATGATACGCACTGAGTGTTCTATTTAATCTATTTTTTTAAGTAAATCAGTATTAAGATCAATCTCAGCATCAATATTATCTCTGTTAATTGTTTGAATGATCATAGGTGGATTTGGTTTCTCTTATGAATGCTCTCTTAATGATAAACGTTTTTTTTTGTTTATATAAGTTAACTATGCTAAAATAGATTGAAAGCCATTGATATCAACACTCGAATCATTATGTAAATTATCTTATTCCATCTCATTAAGGAGTTCTACTTTTCTCTATTCTAATTTTTGATCAACGATCTTTTTAATGAGATGAGTACTTGTGTTTTTGGCTGAAGCAATCTTAATGCAGCCAATTACTCTCTGAGTACATTATCTATTGTATCTTTGTGTAAGAATATACTAGTTTTGGTTTTGGTAACTACTCTTCTAAAAGAGTTCATAATTAAATAATATTAGAGTTCAATATACTTTTCAAATAGTGGTTTCAAGAAATTTGTTAAATTTGTGATGTTAACTACATAAAATAATACAATACTCGAATATTTAAATTAAAGTAGCATTCTTATATTTGACCATTAGTGGTACATCACTGTGGTTTTCATCCATGAAGTCATGATATTATGATTGTTCTTTTTAGCTCTTTTATTCTAATTTAGGCAAGAGAGTTGGTTTTTCAATTTCTATTTAAGATGGAACATATTTCATTTTCATTGAACTAAATGATCCTGCAGGAGACATGGACGATGAATTTGATTAATGTCTTTATTCTGTTCTTTGGCCTGGTTTTTTGTTGGGATCAGGGGGTTATAATAAATGCTACTAAGATTACTAATGTAAATATGGTATACGCAACTTGTCCATGCTATTGATCATTTACAGTCCAAATGATTTGGTTAGACAATTTGGAGGAACTTTTCATAAGATTTCCTGGAGATGATTCTTTAATTTTACCATTGCCGAATTCATATGATCGTTTCGATTCAAGGGAACTAAACTTTTTAGTTGATTTCATAACACCTTCAGTCCAGTCATAAACTCCATCTAGGAGAAATTAATTATTTTCTGCAATTTATGTTAATAGTGTTAGAATTAATTGATAATTTGGTTATTCTGAGAATGTAAGAGTTCGTAAATATTGTAATATTTCAACCAATTCATGTGGTTAATTAGCACAAAGATCATTGAGATCTATATTTTATTTAATATCGCCAACAGCCTTAGTTCTTTCATTTTCTGATACTGGTAAATTTTACCAAGGCAGACTTCCACGAAGGAAGTACAAAATAACATAAAACAATGATTCTATATCATCTTTTCTAGCAATTTCATGTCCTAGATGAGCTGCAATAGATGCATATCGTGGAGTGCCCATAAATGTTTTATCATTTCGGAATGGCCTTTGTAATCTTTATATAATACATATGCTCTCCATTAGTACAGTAAACTTTACTGATACCGAAATCAACAATAAATATGCTATCGTTATCTTTAGACATAAGTATATTTTCTGGTTTAAGATCTCTATGTACTACATTACGATTATGAATATTTTTAAGTATAACAACACAATCATATGCTATTTAAATAGTACATTTAAGACTAAATTTCTTTTATTATCTGAAATAGTAAGATAGATCCCTACCCAATAATTGAATAACCATAATATTGAATTCATTCTCACTACCATACCATATTAATTTAGGAGTGCCTTCTGCTTCATTTAAATGTTTAAGTATATCAACTTCTCTTTCTAAAGATCTCATTTCTTCATTATCTTCTTTTTCTAATTTAAGGGCACAATCAGTATTAGTTGTTCTATCATATACTAGATACACCACTCCAAAAGCGCCTGAAGATATCTTTTTCTTGACAACAAATCTGCCTATAAATACTTTCTAACCACTTTGGCTCATTATTTATATTATATTGTTTTGGATATAACATTTAAATCAATAATAATATGGATAACCTCCATAATATGCTGGTCTAACAGTCGAATATGTTAATGGAGCAGCATATGAAGCTACTGGTTGTGTTACCACAGATTAAACTTATTATACAACTGGTTAAACAACAGATAGAGCTAAGGGTGCTTAAGTATATTAAACAGGTTAAGGTGCCTAATTTAAGTATTTTTAATACCACTCTTTATACTTATCTTTCTACAGCCTCATATTCAACGCGTGGTACAGTTTTTTAAACTGGCACATATTCTGTTTATGTTTCATAAACTGTTCTTGGAATATAATCTGTCTAATATTCAACTGGATAGTAATCTGTAACATATTTTGTCACAGGCTTCTAAACTTAGATAGTCTCTGTTTCATATTCCAATACAGGTCTTTAATATTCTCTATATTCCACTCTTGATTCTCCTTTAATTGTTGGTTAAGGTGCTGCAACAACTGGTTAGACAACTGATTAAACAACTGGTTAGACAACAGATTGAGTAACAACTGGAGCAGAATATACAGGGGCAGGAGCATATACTGGTGCAGTAGCAATTGGTTGTACAACAGATGGTTAAGCATACACTAAAGGTTATGCAAAAGAAGCTGTTAATGGTTGAGTATAGCCATATCCTGGGTAGAAAGACATCTTTTTATTAAAATTAATTTTATTTATATATAAATGCAAATTCCCAATGTTCTAGAATACTCAATTTAATAAATTTATATCATCCAATGTTAACTTACCTAATCTTCCTATTCTGAAATGTCCTAATATAAAATCTATTGTTGTCTCATAATTATAATGATTATATCTATCTCTTACTGCCAACATATATTCACTTCCAGTTTATGGTCTTTCATTTAGTCCATATATTTTATAATATTATTCCATTTAATTTTGATTCATGATTGTTACTAAATAATCTATCATCTTTTCCTTCTTCACCACCTTATCCTTAATACATCCCACCAACTAGTCTATTATTAGAATAATTAATACTCCCAATTTAATTCCTTATTCTTCTTCTGTAATATTTGGAATCATAACTCCTGGTGTATCAACTAAATATGCTACAGGTTCATCGCATATTCTAATTCCATTAACATTCTTTGTAGTACATGGGCTTGCTGTTTATTTTGCTACTGCTTTTCTTTTACTTAATTTTGGAGTTGTTTATCGTAATTAATTTATGATAGTTGATTTCCCAACATTTGGCATTCCACAAATCATCAACCACATACCTACTGTTGCAAATTTTGCAGATTTATATGTGTTTGTCATCATTAACAATTCTCTTAAATTAATTCTTTCTTTTGCAGATGTTGCTATACATTGAATCCCAACCTTCTTATACTTTTCTATAATTTTAGATGTTGTATCTTAATTGCATAAATCAAATTTATTGAATATAATTATTTTTTCTTTGTTGTATTCTTGCATAAGATTATCAAAATGATAATTCTTTGATGAAAAAGGTACTCTTGCATCTCTTAACTCTAAGAACAGCTACACATCACCAATCCTCTTTTCTAAGTTTTCCATGGCTCTTTTCATGTGTCCAGGGTACCATGAAATTTTATCAGAATTATTCATATATAAATATTAAACCATGTACATTATTAAGTTTTTAATTAAATATTATGACAAAAATTATAGTTTAATAACTTACGTCATATGACTGTTTATTAATGCATAAATCAACTCGTTTGACTGCATCATTTATATTTCTGTCCAGTCTGATGCCAATAATAAATTTAATTCAACCTAAATGAATAGACTATTACTCTTAGCATTGGTTCTAACAATGGTTTCATGTGCCTACAAGTCAATCTTGATTACTAGACATGGAGCAAGATCACCAAAAACTTATACTGAAATAGATACAAATTATCTTTGGAGTATTCCACCAGAGGATCTCACTGAAATTGGATTGAACCAACATACTTCACTTGGTTAAAGTAAGAATGGCTTACTCTTGACTGATATGAATGGTAACTGTATATATGAGAACCTGGAAATTTAGGCATCTACAACTGAAAGAGTTATGATGTCAACTATTGGATTTATTAAAGGATTATGTCCAGGAAACTATGTTGATATCATAAAACGATATTTCCTTGAGTATTATGCTCCATACTCAACTGACATCGATGCATGGAATCAGATCATGGAATCAGATTTTTCAAATCCACTTGAACTAGACTTACATCACTTTGAAAGACCTAATGACTTCATGTTCCATGGCCATAAAAAGACTGTATGCCCAGCTATCAAAGATCTTAAGAAAAAAATAGAGGCCAGTGACTATTATAAATAAAGGGAAGAATAATTTAAAAATAGAAATGAGTTTGATGAAGTATTTGAAATCATCAAAGCTGCATATCCAAGTAAAACATTCAAAAAGAAGTCAATTACACTTAGTGATATTGAAGATATCTTTGATGATTATTAGAGTAATCGAGTTCAAGGATTCATATTCCCTAATCCATCATAAGATGCTATTACTTACATGGAAGAAGTGGTTAGATTTGGAAGATATTATGAAGACAATTGTGAAATGTTGGAACATTAAGCTTAACTTACAGAACCACTTAAATGGCTAATCTCTTAATTATACTCATCAGTACCATTAAGTTGGTACTCTGGACATGATACTAACTAAGTTGCCTTCCTCTCAATAATATCTGACATATAACCAATCATACCATTTGCTTCATAATTAGAATTCATTGTGAAGAATGATAATGTGATGGTTTACTTCAATAAACAATAAATCAAAACTAAATTCTGTGATGATGGATTCTATTGTACTAGAGATCAGGTTACTTAGTATTTACTTTAATATATTCATCCTGATTTGAATACTCTCTGTGGTGTAGGGATTGAATGACTTTATAAATTAATTAATTTATGAAAAGAATATTTCCATCAAATACTTAAAATGTGATACCTATTTTGGATCCTGATCAAACTACAGCTCAGAGATTCCATTAATCTTAAACATCAAAGGCCCATTTCTCGGCGGTTCCTAGTGAAGCCAGTTAAACATGCTTTGAAATAATTGAGAAAAACAAGTTGTAATACCTAGAATACTATGGACAATATACAGAGCAAAAATTCATGGAGACTATGGCAGGTTTTTTAATTAAAAATGGTTAGGTATGATGCCAAAAACAGAAAAGTTAAAAGTACTTGAAAGTTTTCTAAATATGTTTGATGAAATGATGTCATGCCTCAACATAATCTTGGAAAATCTTCTTCTAATTAATTTCAGTGCTCTCGATTTCCATAACATCTATAATACAACTCCTGAAAGCTTAGCTAATACTCTACTTAAAGATATCAAAGTATTTGGTATAAATATTCAAAGACTCTTGAAGGTCTACATCTTGAACTCTAATACTCATCATCTCTAAGATTCTTAGAAACTGTCCTTGAAGCATTAAATTTCAATCCTGAACTTTCAAAGAAACTATATCAATTAGATACTAAATAATGGTCATAAAAATGTTATTCACACTTAAATTCACATATTACTACGGCTAATACCAAGCATGCTTAGAAATCCTGCTGTTGTAAATGATTTCTAGTTAAATTAATTTATATACTATCACATTTCAGTTTATTCTCCACCCATAATTTAAGGAAAATAACCTATTCCCAAACACAAATAATATTTTTAATGGACGAATTACTTAAAGAAATAGAAGACACATCTTCTGAAGCATCTATTGTAGATTTTGAGTTTGATTCTGATAATGACAAGGAAAATGACTTAGAATTCATTGAAGAATAAAAGGAAACTAAATAAGAAATTAAAGAGGAACCATGCACTTAACTATAATAATAGCCTCTAGAGATTAAATAACCTTAATAAACCTATATGTAGAATTATGAAAGCCTCATAAAATAAGAACTTATGTTTTAAAAATAAAAATCCGCTCTGAAGCTATCACCAACTAAATCTAAACAATCAAGAGAGTGCAATTTAAAGCAAAGCCTACAAATATTAAGAACATTTGGTTAATTAACTCATAGATCGTACAAGACTTTGGAATAAAAAAAGTAATTATTATTCTAAAAAATAATCAATGGGGTGTAAAAATGGCAAAGATAATGATGTACTTAAATATAATTATTGCATAATCTCATTATTAATTTGGTTCTACTTAGAGTCCTAGAAATACATGCTTATCATTAGTTCTTAATTATCTATGGAATAATTAAAAATTATCCTAAAATAATTTAATCTAATTACTTTAGCACTGGCTCCTTCTCTTAAAAATTAAAGTAGAATTAAACCAGGCTCTTAATAATTGCCTTTATCTAAAAAATTAGGTCGTTTATGATCTACGAAATTGTGATTTAAATCAGGTTAGGGGAAGTACTTAAGCCATTGCTTAGTTTACTTAAATGTTCCCATATAGTCATCAATTAGTTACTATTGTTTTTATTCTTCTTTCATTTTTTACTTCATGTCCTGTTCTATGGCAAACTGAGGCCTTTGATCATGCTCTGACATCATATGAGGATTAGGTAGAGGGTCTGGTTTAATTCTTGTCTTTGTTAGATCAATAAAATACTTTAAAGAAATCCTTATTTTTGTCGACAACTTCATCTCTAAATTTATGTGTTGAGGGAGGATTATAAAAATCTTACAGTTTTTCCTTTTCTCTTTATTTTAAGTTAGCTAATTTATTTTTAAGGGTTTAGACATCCTCTGGTTTAAAAGTGGCATAAAATATAGGATTAGAAGAATCCATATCATTATTTTGATGAGTTTACTTTGGTTGAAAATATTTTTACTCAGTTGTTAGCAGAGCAGTTTCAGATAATCCATGATAAGGTTTTCGGAAAAGAACTGGTTAAGAAAGATATTTAGCTGCTGTGGAAGAGAATGATTTTTATAATTCTGTCTCACTCCCTTATCTTGGAGAGTTGTCCACTTTATAATTAAGATTTTCAGGCATAAACTTATGTATTGGATTTCTACCTGTACGGCATAATTTTGGCATTTTGCTCAGTTTTTCAGCCTCATTATAATATGCTTAAGTTTCAAACTTAATTGTTGGGTACTCTCTTTGATCAGTAATTTGACTAAAATATTAATATTATTTACAATTTTGAGTTAACTACTTTTTCAAAAGGATTATCTTTTTCTTCCTCTTTTAAAACTCCGTTATTTATTGGTTTAATTAATTCTGTTTCTTCTAAATGGATACCAGCCTCTGGTTTTTCTTTTGAATACTTTTGTATTTAATTTAATTGGGAAGTACTAATAATTTGTGATTATGAAGAATTGAGTTTAGGTTTGAAGGGAAATGGTTCCATTTCGTGCATATCATGAATTTTAGTAATTTTTACAGGAGGTAAATCATGACCAGTTGGTAACCTTTCACCAGCAGCCAAAAGCAATTATATCCACTTTTCTCGAAATGGTCTTTGACTTTCTACCCAAATATGATCAGGAGATAGTTTGTAATGAATTTGCACTTTTATTATTATAATGAGTACCAGCTCCAAGAATTTCATCAACACTAATGGGCTCTTTTAGTTAATCTTTGAATGCAACTATTCTTTTACTAAAAGCTTCTTCAATCATTTTTTGAGCTACCTATCTCATTATTTTTTTACGAATACTTCATCATCGAAAAATAGATAGTGTTTCTCACTAAATTTCATAATATCATCCTTAGTAATCCAACCATCATTATTTTGATCCATTTATTCAACTAATCTAATGATTGAAACTCTTGGAATTTGAGTAGTTTTATGGATTAATTTATCATATTTTCTAGGTTTTGAGAAAGTCCTTGTAGGAGACATTCTTTAAGATTCTAATTATGGTTACGATATGGCACTCATTTTACTATTATTTTCCATTATATAATTATATTTATAATTTTGATGAAACTGATATACTAAAACAATATCACAACTGTTTCTCAAACAGTATTCCAAATAATTATCTTAATTGATTTTTCTATTCAATAAGTAATGCTTAACCAGAAATGGTATTAAATTTATTTCCAAACTTCCCTCTTATAATGAAAAATAAATCTTTTTTAAAGAAGGTTGAATGTTAGTATGCTCTGTATTCACTGTGTTGATCATTTGGAGCAAAATTAATATCAATAACTTATTTGATTCTATTTTTTCTCTAATTTATCCTGTTGTTTCTTAGAAAAATAATTCATTTGAGGGCATTACTCTTAAATATCCAGTCTTTGTTTCAGAACTGGATACATATAAAATAATTGAAAATCCTCTCATCAACTTATTAACTGGATTCTCAAGAAGCATTGGCTATGCTGACTAAATAATTTGAGTTTATTATTATTCCTCTAAAGCTATTGATGTTTTTATTTTATCTGAAAAGTGTTTAATTTATTAATTATCAGGGAAGAACTCAAGTACATTATATACAACACTTTTATTTATAGTTACATGATTATCCCTATCACACGCTAAATTAGAAATCAAAGTCAAGATTAAAGTCAATATTTTTTCATTCCCTTTATGTTGCTCAATTAGTTAACTAAATAATTGTAAATTATCAAGGGTACAAAGTTTCTTGGAAAACTATTTAACACTTGAATTGAATATTAAGAAACATTTTTCTAATACTCCCTAATCATCTTTATTGTTTACAAGAATAAACTTCACAGAAATTAGTTATTCAAATGGTAATAATTGTTGTGTGGCAAAAATCTAATATAATTATAAAATATCTTTAATCAGATATTTATTTTATGATTGCCTTTTTAATAATTCATATATAGACTCAGATATTGCAGTTAATGAATTTTATCTTGATAAACATAAAGTTTGAAGTGCTCTAAACAACCACAACAGGCAGGTATTATTAATTTATAAGAAAGCCTCCTTGATTAGTAAATTAGTTAAAATCTTTGTGTCAACTTTCTTTTATTCAGCTCTAAATAATAGGTTTGTGAGTAGTTGAGATGCAGCCTCTATCAATTTTGGTTCAACCTTTTATTCTAAATCAATTAAAATTAAAAAGAGTAAATCTGTTTCTAAAAGTTCTATTTGTGCTTATTTTCGTGAATAGCATAAACAGGATAGAGCATAATAAGCATTTTATCTCATTTCTATATTTTGTTCTGTTATTGCCTTAACAATTAATAAATGAACCTTTTAATCAATAAACTCCTTTTAAGCAAAACTATTTAAACAAATTGATCCAATTAATAAAAATGTTTCAGTTTATAATTTTTACATCCATTTTTTAATATGTGCCAATACTTCATATTAGCACAGCAATTAAGCCACCTTTTAACTCACACAATACTATTCTAAGCATAATATAATTGCAGCAACCAATGTTTCATCCAAGCAATCATCCAAATAATTAAGCAATATAATAATATCTTTTTGATTAATCATTCTGTTTTTTAGAGGCTTAATAAAGTGAGCTTTACGCAACAACTAAACCAATCTAACATTTATTTTAGCAATCTAAATTTCTTACCATTATATTAGTGATTCGCATTCTGATAAAACCTTTTCATATTCAAATATTATCAGTAAACATCCAGTGATATCTTATTCATAATAATCATTATCCTTCAATAAATGAATCAACATGTTTGTTATATTTAAATTATGACATTCTCTTGCTTCTGCTTCTCCCAAAACAAGTAAGGACAATTATTTTACAATAAGTTATAATTTTACTCTATTTTACTCATTTTCTATGATAAGTTTAAGACTTTAACTAGCTTCTACCAATGTATTGATTTGCCATTTTCCGACACTTGGTTTAATGTTGTAATTTTAAGGAGCATCTTAAAGTTAAATACTATAAGAGGCTTCATTTTAAACAGCTCTATAATCTTCTGAAACTGTTTAAAGATCAACTTAAAGTTAAGCATTAGTTATCTGTTCTTCTAATTCACCAAATTTTTGTTGTTCTTTTTAAGTTTCAAGAACTTGAGGGGTAACAAAAATAAGTTGTTGATCTTATTAATGATTATATTCCTCAAGTTTGACTTCTAATTCAGGGTGACCTCCTGTTTGTGTTTCATACACTTAGCTTTATAATTCTTATTCAGTCTTCCAATTATTATCAATTTATTAAGGTGCTACAATAAACTCTATTTCAGCTCGCTTGTCTGCTTCTGAATTTTGTTGAATTTATATGTTTTCTTCTCCAACTTTTTCTTACTCAATTTAAGTAGTTACTTTAAATTCCATTTGAGTATCGTTAATTTTATACGTTGCTTAAAAATTAGGTGCAGGTTCTTAATATCGCAATGAAGCCTATTCGGATACTTCAATTTAAATTTAAGTTTACAATTGACTTTCTTAAGTAAATGTAATTTAAGAATCTTGTTTATCGGATTTCAATTAATGTTTCACAACTGTAGTTTTTACAAGCAATGAACTATCTCTATCACCTTAAAAGGCTACTGTTCTCTAACTTTCTTATACTTCTTCTACTTAAGGTGTTAATTTTGTTGAATAATCAACTTATTATTGTGTATCTTAAGGCTTAGATTACTCCTTAAAATCTTATGCTGGTTCATCATAATAAGCATTTAATGACTAATAATTTTGTTGGGCATATACTTCAGAAGTTTACTAAATTGATCCATATTTATTTTCTAAATTTTCTTATGGAATTGTATCAAATTAATAATTATCACGGAAAGCACTGATTTATATTTCATTCTACTCAATAACTGGTTCTTAATAAGGTTATTATGTTATAGTTTTACTCTCCACCTCAAGGGTAACTTCTGTTTATTTTTATTTATTTTTTCCAGATATTAAGGCTTCTGTTATAACTGCTTCCATGGCAGTCCCTTATTTTCCTTTAGTTTTATTTTAATTACTTTTTTTATTTGTTTACTTTTCGACTTATGAAGTTTTTATATCCTTTTTCTAGTCTGAGGATGAGGAAGAACTTCTTGAGCTTTTTTTCTTTTCTTTTTTAATTTATTAAGGTTTCTCCTATTTTTATGTTTTTAAGGGTGATTCTTATTTTTAGGGAGAGGATTATTTTTTAATTTCTTATGTTTTTTATTTCTTGTCTGTTTTTGATGTTAACGCGCCAACAACTAGTAATTATTTCGCAACTTCTTCTTATTTTTTATGTTTATCATCAATTTCATTATGTTATTTGTTTTTCTAATCTTGCTTTTATTGAATCTCAAGTTATTTGTTTTTCCCATCATTGAATTAATCTTCAACAAACTCTACTTTTATAGCTTTTTCAACATGTTAACCTACCTTATCGTCTGACGATGAAGATGAGGAAGAACTTTGTTTTTAGATTTGAATCTTTTGAGGCTCTTCTTGTTTTAGTTGTTATTCTTATTTTTATATCTTTTCTTGTATTTCTAAATTTTATTGTATAATTTTTTCCTGTTTGGTTTTTTCTTCTTCTATTCTCTTTTGCTCTTTCAATTATTTTAATTTACCCTTTGAATCTTCCTTTTATTTTTCCTCTTCTTTGGATTCCTTGTGTTCAGTAACTAGAGCAGCCACTACCAAAGCTTTTTTCAGTTGTTCTTCGTTGTGCTTAGAATCTGTATCTTTATTTTTCTTAGATTATTCTTTCTGATGCTTTTCTGCTTCTTTTTATTTCTTCTCAGCCTCTTTCTTTTATTTTTCAGCCTCCTTTTATTGTTTTTCAAGTTCCTTCTTTTATTTTAATTCTTCTTATTTTTTCTATTTAGCAGTTTGCTTTGGTTACAATGGTGATTGTTTTTCTATTTATTTTACAGGTTTAATCTCCTCTTTAATTATTTCAGCAGCAACAATAGTTTAAACAATATGAGCTTTTTAAACTTATTCTTTTTTTTCAGAATCCGAAGAGGATGAGGATGATGAGCTTTGAGCAGCCTTTTACTTTTCCATTAATTCTGCTTATAATAGTAATTGTGCTTGAACCTTATTCTGTTCCTACTTTATTCTTTCCTATTCTTACGCTTATAGTCTTATTTGCTCTTCAATTCTCTCCTATTCTGCAGCTTTAATCAATCTTATTCTTTCCTTTTCCTCTGCTGCAAGCCTTTCTTATTCTTGAAATTTTAGTCTTTCTTATTCTTGAACTCTGAGTTTTTCTTATCTTGAACTCTGAGTCTTTCTTATTCTTGAACTCTGAGTCTTTCTTATTCTTGAACTCTGAGTCTTTCTTATTCTTATGCTCTAAGGTTTTATTACTCCTATTCCCTAATCCTTTCCTACTCTTAGCTTATCTCTTTTCTTTCAGAAGCTTGAGTTTGAGTTTATTATCAGCAACTGTTTCTTCTTTTTATTTTTCTTCCCTTCTTTCCTCAACTGCTTTGGCAACAATTAATTTTTTTAATAAACTATTATGTTATTTTTCATCTTCTGAATCATCTTAAATAAAATTCTGCTTCACTGGATTAGCCTATGCTTGAACTACTATTTTTTCTTCAGTCTACACTTAGGCAAATTCATTATTAGCCTAATGTATTTATTGAGAAACGACTTCAGTTTTAAACATCTAATTAATAGTTTCTTAATGTTTTGCAGATTTAAAAGACTCACTTGAAGAAGAACTACTTTCAGATTATTTTCGCTCTTATTGTTTTTCTTCAACCTATTTCTCCAAAGTGGATTTCAAAATATCATTAACGAATTCAGTTGCCAATACTTGAGCAATTTAATCATTTTATTCATCAATAATTTGTGGAGGTTTCAAATTAAATTTTTCAGCATACTACTAATCATATTAAGTTTGACCAACTAAGACAATTAATATTTATTAGATAATCTCTTTTAATTAGAAATATTTAATTCCAATATCGACTATAACATTTTCCTTTAAGCATGCAATTTTGTAATATGTCTTAGGCTTCGGCTAGGTGAATAAGTTTTATAGCAATTTTAAGAGGTTTTCCACAATAATAATATTAACTTGTTCATCTCTTGCCACTATTAATAGTTTTTGTATTTATTGAATTAATGATTTAAATTCCAAAATACCATGATACTCCTTATGGACAACAATCTAGGTTAAAATAGGGAAATAATTAAAAATTGCTTTATCATCACTTAATTATTTTGCACTCCTTAAGCTCTGCTATATAAAACTCTATTAGAATGATTATATCAATTATAGTTCAATAATGTTGTTATTAAGATAAGATTAATTAAGAAAATTACTAAGCAATAGGAAAGTTTTACGAGACATATTTCTATATAGTTATGATGTTTAGAGTAATTCAAAATTTGTATCTTATTGATGTTCCTCAATAATTTTAATTAAAATTAGAAGAATTTTAGAATTGTTGATTAAATTCAAACTTTACTCCTCCTACAACTATCCATTAAGTAATAAAGTTGAAAAAATATTACATAAACATAGACTTTGAACAAATGTGATCTATGATAAATCATAAGATAACTCTCTACTTATTTGATTATATATTTCATTATGATTAGTTAAAGAAACTAATTAGAATAAGCTCTCTAATCTTATTATATTATCGGAAGAAATATTTTCTATTTACATATCATATTTGGCATCTTCAAGATATTGATTAAGCAAATTAGTTAATAGCTCTTCTTCCAACTATTTACCTTGTCTTGCTAAAACAGAATAAAGTAAAATATCTAAATGAATATCATTATGTTTATTGAGCTGTTTCATAAAATGATGACTCAATTATTTTTGTTGAAGGTTAAGATTAAAACTTACTACCAATAGTTTTTTGAGTTATTTCAAATCAACTCTAATAAGAATCCAATTAGTAATTAATTTCAAAATTATTTTATTGTATTAGTCGAATTATTCTCTAAATAAAGTAAAACCGGCTAAAAAGAAAAGTTAATAATCAATTTCATATGAATCAATGTCTTCAAAAAAGTTGACAATAAGTGATTTGTAGTCTAATTATTCGAGTATAAGTTTAGTATAATTTATGACGACGTCTTGGGTAGGATACATTAAATATAATTCCACGATATTATTTTAGTATTTATAAAGAATTTCGGCGTTCTCTTTTGTTTAAGAATATATATCAACTAAGCAAGCTATGATTCTCTCTAATTTTCCTTACTTCAAATTCTGTGAAATCAATTAATCTAACATATTTTCTAAATCTTTTCCTTCTGATGATGATGCAGCATCTGAATTCTTCATTGATTATCTTATCGATTAAGTCATAAAACCTGATTATGATAGTAAATTATCTTTGTACTTTGAAACCACTTTATTATTAAATCTGGAAATTTCATCTAATTATCTAAATTATTAATTACTTATACCTCATTATTTTCACATTATCGCTATGATATTATCTTAAAAGAACAATTTAATCAGGACTAATTAGTTATCTGTGTAATTGATTGATTTAAGCTAATAAATGAATGTATGCTAAATCCACTTTTGCCGTCACATTTACTTGAGTGTCAATTTTCTGAATAATCAGATTAACGATTGTAACACAAATCTATTTAATTTAAGGTAAATTAATTTCAGGTAACATTTATTCAAAAATTAGATTTATAGAAATTAGTGCTCGCTCACTTAATGTTTCTTCCTTTAATAAAGTTACTAATTGATTAATTAAATTTTCACTATATTCTAATTAATCACAAATAGTTAATAAACAAAGTTTTTCTACTGATGCTTCAATATCTTCCTCATTGGAAAATTAATGTAATACACTTAGCTGTTATTCAGGTTAATAATTAATTGCTGTCATTATTTAAGAGATGACTATTAAAATATTTCTTTAATCTTTGTTACTCTTGGCTGCTTCTTCAATAGTCTAAATAATAGATTAAGCATCAATTTATTATTAATAAATCTAGTTATATTCCAATATATCTCTAAGAAGAATTAAACTTCTAATTGTTGACTATGATTAAGTCAGAAATTATATCAATAAGGAAATAATATCAACATCTATTAATAACTTTATCCAATCTAATCGTTATCTTATAGTATAAGTCATTAAATCAAGTATGCGATCTTTATTTTCTTAATTTATAGCAGTAATCTCCAGCTTTAAACATGAAAACCAACCTTTAATTGCATTTTCTTCTTGCCCAATTTCACTATTTATATCTAACCATTAATTAGAATCATAATAAAGGACATATATTCTAAGTACCCTTAAATATAGTTGCAAATATTCTCTATTAAAATCTTTAATAATAAAGAAGATAGATGTTTCACTGTGGCAATCAACATCTTGTTCAATTAAACTTTATTTTTCTAAAATTGATTTAATTTGCTGTTCCAACTATGGAATTCTGATTTTAGCTAATTAGAGTTTCATTTTTAATTATTGATTAGCCAATAGTTCTAAAGCTAAAGGTCTTACATCAAGACAATAGTTCAATAATAATAAAGAACTCTACAAATTATTTAGTGAAATTTCTGATTAAGCTTCTATAAACTCACCAATATCAAATAGGATCTAAATTACTAGATTAATTACTTTATTACTGATAATGTTAACGTCTGTTTTCTCAAATAGAGGTTCAAAGAAGTTATTGTACATTTTCAGCTTGTATGCAGAATAAAATAAAAAATTAATATAATTATATCAAGTACCCCAATTATTGCATTCTTTTAACAAGTTATTATAAAATTAGTAGTTCTAAATGATATTAATAAGTACATCTCTTGAATTCTTTGTAAATATCTAGCTCATCTCTCGGATAGTTTAATAATAATTTTTTGTTAAATTTGCTTTAAAATAGCCAATCTCTGAGGCAAATTTATTACTTATTACTAAATATATTTGTTGTTTCCTTATAACTTCTTATTCAAGCTAGAATAAACATATTATAAACCTGTTTCAATTTAAATAATTAATTTTCTGTTTCCTTTTCTTTTTAAATAAAATATTTCTTAAAAATATTAAGCCCCCCATTTTGCAAACTGGCGACAGTTTAAACTTGATTTTCTAGTTATGATCTTAAACTTTCAATTTCCTAAGATAGTTATTTTCTTTTTTCAATAATATTTAACAACACCTTCCTCATAAATATAAAGTACATCATATTCATTCATTTCTATTTTCAATTGAATATAAAATTGATGAAATTCATCTTATTTTGGACTAAACAGTTGTTTCTCTTGATTTTGATATTAGTAAATTTTGCTTGAAGATCTATAAAGTTATACAGGAGCTTTAATTTGAAACTAAACTTCATATTCTGGTATGAAAAATTCTTTGAAAATTATCATCTAGTCGCAAAATTTTTCACTAAATATTATTGTATATTACTGTTGTAAAAGTTTTTATTTAAGTATTTCTTTAAAGCGAAGGAGTAATGGTTTAGCATTTATTAAGAACAAAGAAAATTATTCAATCCGAGCCTCATTTTAATAATCTATATTCTATTCCACATATTATGGAAAAGTGGAGACCAATATATCACAATAAAAACTAGGATCTTGATTGATTTAAGAAGGTTTTATTTTATCAGGCCTTAAGAACTCTTGTACCAAATTTGAATACCATAAAAACTCAAAATAAGATAAGGATCTCATAAAAAAATCAAGCATTTTCATTCTTTATATAATGGTTTCCTCTTGAAAGTTTCCCTTATTTAAATAAAACTTACTTAAATAATTTTAGGAGGCAGTGAAGGAATATAGCAATAATTCCATTAATCGCATAATTACGATCTCAATTAAACAAAATCATTGAATCGATGTATATTAGCAAAAGGACCTTCTTTATCAGATCCTTAAATATTATAAACCACAAATTGTTCTGTCACTTTAGGCTCCTTGACACAAACATCTATTTATTACATTATTAAA
The DNA here is from genome assembly GCA_000715435.1 of Paramecium caudatum. NCBI lineage: Eukaryota > Ciliophora > Oligohymenophorea > Peniculida > Parameciidae > Paramecium > Paramecium caudatum. The sequence continues at coordinate 354,634 of JMSD01000009.1, forward strand.
TAATTAGCATATAATAATAATTAATTACTTCCCCGTTTTACATTAATTAATATGGAAATAATTTCTAGATCTAATATATACAATTTACTTGGAAAAACTTTGGCAAAAACAACAGCAACAGAAAAGTGCAAAAAGCTTGTCTCTTGGAGCTGGGAAATGCTTGGTTCTATTCTAATTATGATGGGAAGTCCAATTTCAGTGAAAGGAGTTGAGGAAGATGATTGCTCATAAGTAGCGAAAAAAGAAAAAGAATTTACTTTAGTCTTAGATTTGGATGAAACCTTGATTCATTCTGAATTGGAGAGGACTTCTCCAGAGGATGAGGAAATAGTAGTGAAAATAGGAAATTCAATAGAAAAGTATTACCTCAAATTGAGGCCTTATGTGAGGGAGTTCCTGCGACATCTCTCATAGTTTTTTGAATTGGTGATCTTTACAGCAGCTTTGAAGGAATATGCAGATAAAATTCTAGATTTCTTAGATCCATGTGGATTAATTAGCAGAAGGTTTTATCGTGATGTAATCAAATTATAAAATTTTAGAGTTGTACTAAAAAAGATGGTGTATTTTATAAAGACTTAACAAAAATTAATCCAAACTTAGAAAAGACTCTAATCATTGACAACTCTCTTTCAGGTATGTCTTTGAATTCAGGTATTTAAAAAAATTGAATTTAGCTAATGGTTTACTTATTAAATCTTGGTATAATGATCCAAAAGATTAAGAACTCAAGGTCTATGAGGCTATGCTGAAAAAAAACATCAAATAAAATAGAGATGTCAAATAGTCTATAAACTAAATGAAAAGAAAATACCCAAAAAATATATTAAATTGATATACATTAGTCAATTATGTGAATTACTATCTTCTTCATCAATATCCTCTTCATTAAATTAATATTCTTCATCTTCATCTTCATCATCAACATCTTCATAATCTTCATCATCATTTTCTACTTCAACTTACTATGATGATTATTGTGACAGCTATGATTAAAATAGATTGAATGGGATTCGAATACTTTAATAATAATTAAATTTACAGTTGTTCTAGTCGAGCTTAAATTGATGCTAAACTCATTTAATTTGGCTGAGGTCTAGTGGGTTATTATTTTTTTTCATAAGCAGGTAAGTTTTTCTCTTTCAATGATCCTACTAGGTCTGTAATATTTTCATCACAAACTTAAAGTAGATCCTTTTATTAATTCAAGCTTCTTAACATTTATAAACTTCTGTTATTTTCAAAAAAGTGACTAATTGAATGTTATTTCTCTTGACCAGCTGTATATATAAATGTATTAGATTTGTCAGTCTGATGCATATTATTAATAAATTATATGTATTAGTAATCATTATTAAATTCATTATATTTATTATTAAATTAATGCGCTTTGAAGACATTGTTAGAAAATACGTGAGTCCAATCAAAAGATTTGAGCATGTGTTGCCACACAATTACACAGCCTCAGATATTTACAATTATTATGAATAATAGGTAATTCTAATTCTATGTAGGCTAAATTTAATGAAATTGAATCATTCACAAAAATTAGATTTGCAAGAAAGTTTGCAGAAGTTGCTCAAACATAAGATTAAATGGATTGGTTGAATGACAGAGCAAAGGAGATTTCTAATGTTGCCATGAGTTTATTCAAGGTTAGGTTTCCTTAATTATGAGACATAGAAGATATTAAAAAAAATAAAACACAAATATTCTTTATATATTCATTATTCTTTAGAAAATTAACCTTTGGAAAATTCAATTAATTATGGATATTGGAGTTTAGAGTTCAGAGTTTCTTATGCCCATTAAAGTACTTTCATTAATATTGTTAATTTAGCTTATTCATTTCCTTAATTATCTTAAAATAATTGTTAATTCACTTCGCTGGCTACTTTTATTCTTTAAGAGTTTTATACTAAGTGATTCATAGGGCTTTAATTATAATCTTAAAATGCAATTAAAGACATAGCTTTTTCTATTTCATCTATTAAGTGTGGCTAAATTTAGAATATTAATACTTAATCCTACAAAAATTATACTATTTCACTTTATGCATATAAAACTGCATGATCTATCTAATTACATTTTATCAATTCTATCATCTTTTACATTTTTAGTTTAAATTATATTGATTTATTTGAATTATTCTAGACTTTTTATAGAGCTTCATCGATTTCTCCATTCAAAATGTGCTTTTTTATTTCTATTCTCTCTATCATTTTATCTAATTCTGCATTTGATACTATTTTTCATATTTTATATTTTTACATTATATTCCAGCTTCTTATGAAAATTCAATTGCAGCATCTCTATACCCTTCTACTATAAAAAAGTTTAAGACAAGTTCATTCATTTTTGATTTTGGAATGTTAATATTATTTTGATTGTTATGCCACTCTTCAGCAGAAATTCTTTCGATAGGCTAATTCATTTATTTATATATATTTTTGATCAAAATTCTTCGTATTCTAAATCATCAAATTATTGAACTGGTTGAAGAGGTTTAGACTCAAGGACTCCCAAGTTGCATAAGCATAATGTAGCAATTGATTTTTCATTTAAATGATTAGCACACTTGAATTACAAATATACATACTAAAATAGCATTTCTTAATATTTATGTTTATAGTTCTGGTTATGTTTGTAGATATCCTGATATTTTTATAAGATTTAGCAAGCATTCCAATTACAATTTATGATTTTTTAATCTTCTAGCCAATTCATAACAATTCTATGTTATAAATACATAATACCTGAAAGTTTTCAAAAGCTAAATTATATTATTTGATCTCTAAATATACAATACCAAGTTATCCATATGATATACATGATGATTCTGCTTCATCTCTTTTTTAAGCCCACTCAAGAGCATTTTAAAAATATTCTATGGATTCTTCATAATTTTTTAATCTTCTTTAAGCTAGACCCAAATTATAGAAACCAGTAAACATATTCTCTTGATCTGAGTACTGTAAATTTTGTTTGTGAAATTCGATTGATTTATTGAAATTTGATGCATTATAATAATTAAATGCCACTCTATTTGTTCCTAAAGCCATTCCTATTTTATCCTCCATAAGTTTAGCACATGCAACAAATTTTTTGTAAAATCGCACTGCTTCATTGTGATTTTTACTACTCTCATACACCATGCCTAAATAAAATGAAAGATGAGCTTCCTTTTGAATATCTCCTGCTTACATGCCTGCTTTAGCTCTCACAAGTAAATCTTTGATACTTGTTCTATTGCTCTCCTTAACATTATGAGTATAAGGAATTGATGGAGCGTACCCATTACCAGGTGTTAAAGGAGATGCAATGCTAGCATTTGGCAAATCAGGTGGTTGAACGGAAATCTATTGATCAAAGAACTAGAAATTAGTTTCGGGTTGAACTGGCAATTCCATTTAGGCTACCTTATCTATTTCTTTCTTTAAGTCAATATTGTCATTTGCAACAGTGGACTTCATTAATTGTTCATTCAGCAATGATCCAAGCAGATTTTTAACAGGTTTTTCTTCCTCTTCCTTAACACCCAAAATTTTATCATATTGCTTTGCCTGTCCTTTGTGAAACAACGCCTCAAAATCTTTCTCCTTCTCTTTTAATTCTTGTAAAGCATCAGCTTTAGGTTGTACGAAAATGTCTTTGTACATTTGCATATCATTTTCTTGTCTTCTCAGCGGTTTCTTTTTATATTCTTTGGGCTAATGAACAATTAATTCAAAATTACTTGTAAAACTCTTTACTAACTAGGCTATAAACTTTTGGCAAAGTTACTTGACCCAAATTCCTCAATTTTAGTTTGAAACTCACTCAAAACCTCTTGTGCTTTATATCTATGATTATAATTAAACATACGTGATTGGTTAGAGTCTTTCTGCAACTACAAATCTTGATGGCTAGTAATTTTTTGTTGATAGTTTCTCGTTTGAGAATTGTTTCAATTTGCTTTTAGTGAATTTCTTTGAAGGAGGTGATTTTGATTTATCACTCATTATTTATATCTAAATTATTTATATTATTTTATAACAAGACATTTACATTTCTGAGCAAATTGAAGACCAGTTCATAAATTATTTATAGATTAAGTAAATCTGCAATTTTTCTCTTCTTAATTAAATTATTTTAAGAAAGGACATTAATTTTTCAATTATTATAGATTATTATGGTTCGATTTCAAAAGGTCAAATTGTTTTAATCAAGAAATTAATGGCAGACAAAATGGAGTGAATTTAATGTTTTTAAGAATGAAAATATCGACATTCTATTATTTATATATAAGTTATAGTTAGGACATTTATTTTACAGTGGTTTTTGTAAAAAAAGAGAAACTTTTGTAATTTTTCCTATGAATTAACTATCTTATAATTAATATTTAAACATAAAATGACTCTTTCTTAATAATTGATAAGGAATTTTAGAAATCTAAAAATGAGAAATTAAATATTAATAATCAAGATAAGTGCATTTTGTCTAGGCTTATTACTCATAGGAATATTTTATTCGATTTAAAGAAATACAATTGTAAAAATAAATGAAAATTCTTCAATAACAATTCTTCAAAAACAAGACAGAAATACTTTGAAACTTTTAATTCAGCAACTCAATTATTATATTCTTTCTAAGATAGAATCAAGTATTTAGTATTTATATAATATAGGAGTGACATTGTTAAGCAGTGTAAATGCTTTATTCCAATAAATAGATCGTTATTTTGATGATAAAGAAATTGAACCAATTATCCCTTGTTAAACACTAATTCGAAATTCGACATTCTTATCCTGCCCTTTATAATGTTATGGATGTTATAATTGTGATGACAAAAACACTATTCTCACAGATGAAAAATCTTAAAACTTAATAAAGTTATCTCGATTATTTTCAGAATACTCATTATTATTTAATACATTTTAAGAGAATAGATTATTCTATGTATCTACAAGTGATTCCTAATTTGGATTTCTCTACCCTTCTATAAAATCTGATCCATCGCTAAGGCCACACAGCAAACAATGGTATTAAAATCATATTGCTTCTTATGAGTAGAACACAAATTAAAAATATTTTTTCTCTGAATTATACTTATCAAGTGTAACTTACACATATAAAGAAACCATAACATATTCATTAATTAATAAAATTACTAATGCATTAGATGGAGTAGTTGGTACTGATATTGATGCAGAAGATCAAAATTTTTTAGCAATTCCAGTTAATACATATTTGTATAATAATAAGGGATAAATAATTTACAGAAATGTTGAATCATTAAATTTAACAAAAACACAGATATATTATATTCACGAAGAGAATAATACTGGCTTTAATTATTTTGATTGGGTTGAGATTGAAAATTATGCTAATAACTTACCATACACTTCTAATTGTTTGTTTGATAATTATGAAACTTTATGTAGATATAATTCAAATTACAATTCTCCAATTAAAATAGTGGCAAAGAAAATTCCTGGTAATTTAACTCTTATGATGTAAATATATAGAATAATTTAAGGTTTACAAATATTAGTTTTGAATTAGATTTATAAAATAAGTTCAATTATTAGGAGGAAATAGTAAGTTTATTTCTTTTATAACTTTTTTATGTTCAAATTGGATCATCAATTGGTTTTATAGTTATATCTATGTTATTGGTTATTTATATATTTAAACCTATTCAAGAGATTTTAGTTTCAGCATCAAGGTATATTAAGTAGATGGGAAACAATCCAAATAAAGAAATATTTAAAATAATGAGCTAGAGGAAACAAAAAAGCAGTATATTTTCAAATTTACAACTTAAAATCTTAAATTTTCCTGAAATGATCTCGAAAAGCTAATAGTAGAAAAGTATTCAATGTCAAATGATAGAAAGTTTTAGATACTCTAAAAAGCTTATGAATTAAAAATTTTACTAAATTCCAGAGGATGTTAAAGAATTATTAGATTAATCAATTTAATTTTCATAATTAAAACTTCAGAAACAGATTTCGAATTCTTTAAAAAACATCATTGAGATACATCAATGAAATATAATAATATAATATTTGCTCTTTTTAATATTTATTAACTCTTTATAAACAGAAAGACTAAATTAAATAAATTTTTAATGGGTTGCTGTTCAGTGAGCCATTAAGGAGAGACAAGCGAACCTATAATCATGAAATAAAAAGTTTTAAAGCTAAAAACGAGTTCTACACAGCCTGATGAGATTAAAAAGAAAATATTTCGAAATAAAGATGGATAGCTCTTTCACATTATTGAAATAGAAAATAAATTATAATAAGTTCCATTATTAGATTAACTTGACTCTAATAGGATATTGATTCGTAGAAAATAAACTCGAACTTAGAGTGAGTAGCTTTGCTGAAAGAAATGAATAATAATATTTTATCTTTTCTAAAATTAATGTTCATTAGCAAATTAAAACTCCAACTGCTAAATTATAACCCATATAATGACAGTGATCATCAACACTTAAATCTACGAGATTTTAGTTTGAACATTTTGTATCTTCTCTTAAATCATCGTTACATATTTTTACACTTTATTAATTTAATAAATACTTTTTATGGAAGATCAAAAAGTCTTTATAATATGCTTCTGTATTGACATGATGAAATCCTTAAATTTCCATGGGTAAATGTGGAACTGGATCATGATCATGGGTCACTCTCCATTTAGCACCTGGAAAGAGAGACTTTACATAAAGGAAGAAATTAGGATCTCCAACTCTTGGTGAACCAAAGCTATAATATTAATCTACTTTGATTCCCGCATTAGTCAAAGCTACTAAAGCATGTGTAGCCAAGGCACCTCCCAAACTATGACCAGTTACGACCAATTCTGCATTTGGATATTTAGCTTTTAATGCTTAAGCTCTGCTTATTACCTAATCTTAAATTCCAAGAAAAGCAAAATAGAATCCTCTATATTATATTGTATGAATATTTACCTATGAACTTGACATCCATTTGTACATGAAGGTAATCCAGTTTTAATGAAGTCCAAATCATCAAACCAATTTTTAATTAGCCATGGAACAGTTCCTCTAAAAACAATGATAATTTGATTATGTTTAGGATCATAACCTGAATATCCTGCATTTTCATTAGTTGCATTAAGGAATATATGAACATCTTCCATGTATGGTGTTTTGCTACATGGAGTAGCGCAAGACCAGTTGACAATTACATCTTGTCTGCAATAGCTAGCAGCACAAAAATACCAAAATCTTGTTGCAGCTGTTTCATCATATGATCCATTAGGAGTTTCAACAATGTAGTCATCTTCTTCTTAAGCAGAGACTGCAAATACGACACATAATATGACAAATGTAGTATCTAATCTCATTATTTTATATATTATTTGCATAATACATCATCATAATCTTGGTCTTTCTTATTATTTTCCTTTTTCTATTTTTTCTAATAAATCTGGATTAGCTGTTTGATCTGATCTTTTATTAGTTGATTGATTATATTTCTTATACAATAACACAACACATGCCCCTCCTAATCCAATATTATGTTATAATGCATATGTAAGATTTGGAACTTATCTTTCTTCAGCCATTCCTCTTAATTACCAACAAAGTTCAGCACATTAAGCTAAACCTGTTGCACCTAATGGATGTCCTTTAGATATCAATCCTCCAGATGGCTAATTAAATTTAATATATACATTAACAACAACTCTACCACCATATGTATTGTCACCTTTATCAATAAATTCTCCAGCCTTGCCTGGTTCGCAGAGTTAAAGAGCTTCATAAGTTATTAATTCATTAGCGGAGAAGCAATCATGTAATTCTACTACTCCAATTTATTTAGGATTAACTCCAGTTTATTTATACAATTACTCAGCTGCTCGTTTAGTCATATCATAACCAGCTAAATTCATTAATGATTTTTATGAAAAGGTTAATTCATTATCTGTTGTTAATGCACATCCAACAATTTCAACAGCTTAATCAAATAGATTATGATCCTTCAAAAACTTTTCATTACATAAAATGGCTGCAGCAGCACCATCAGATGTAGGGCAGCATTACAATTTTGTTAAAGGACCATGTATCTTAGGTGATTTAATTATTTCTTCAAGTGTGTACTTATCTCTGAATTGACTATAAGGATTTCTTGTAGAGTGTAAGTGATTTTTATAAGCAATTTTGGCAAAATGTTCAGGTTTTGTTCCAAATTTCTGCATATGTTCTACTCCTGCATTACCGAAAATTCTTGGAGCCCAAGGTCCTTTACTTTTTTCTGTTGACCATTCATCAGTGAAGGTGACTAGTTTATCAACTGGCTAAGTTCTATCTGGGAATTTAAGTGTTAATGATCCTTTTTCCATTTTTTCAAAACCAAGTGCCAAAGCACAATCATATAAACCTCCAGATATGAATTATTGAGCTAGTTAAAGTGCTGTAGATCCAGTTGAACAGTTATTATTAACATTGTAGATAGGAATTCCAGTCATACCTACTTCATATACAGCTCTTTATCCACATGTTGAATCTCCATAGACATATCCTACAGCTGCCATCTTAACTTCCTTAAATGTTAGATTGGCATCTTAAAGTGCTCTTCTAGTAGCTTATGCAGCCATGATTGGATAATCTGGATTATCATCTTTTCCAGGTTTGATGAATTTCGTCATTCCAACACCAATTACGAAAACACGCATTATTTTATATAATGAAAAATCGATAAAATTACTATTTCATAGTGGTCAATAAAACAGGTGGATTGCAATTTTTTTCTTAATTGAAAGAGTAATATCGGGAAGATTAAGAAAAAATAACAACAAATTAAGTTTTACAGGCATCATCAATATTTTATGCAATTGATCATTTAACATCCACAATCATACCTGAAGCAATACATAAAATAGAGGGAGAAAAGGATAAGGATTTTGAAAGGGATAATGCAATTGATTTATTAATCACTGAATTTTATATGGTGTCAACACTCAAAACTCTAACAGGGATTAGATTTTTAGTGATATCAAGTAATTTAATAAAGTATGTAGATAAAAATGTTGAGATACCCAAAAAACATGAAGACAACATAGCAAAAATGAGATAGATATATAGATTATACACAGATTATTTTTCGAAGGATCCATTTCAATCAGAAGATTAACCTCTTGGAGAGAAGAAGAGAGCATAATTTGATAGGGATATCAGGGAATTGTTAGATTTTTGAAATATAAATTTAATGAATGAACTCTTTTAAAAATCGTTTCAAATATCAACTATTGACACACGATAACGATTAAGATCGAGGAATACCCAGAAAGAGAGTAATACCTATGCATTAGACTAAATGGGTGTAGAGAAGTGGATAAATGTGATTTTGAAGGAAGTTTGCCTTAATGAGAAATAAAACAGTCTTGCAAAATTGGGATTAGATAGAAATTAATTAAAGGTTTTAATTGACAACGATTTCATTATAGAGTGCCGGTGTAAAGGATGATGACGTTACAAGATTATTTCGATGCTTGTTTGTGTACACTGTTGGATTCTACGAAATGTTACATGATATTATTAAGAATTATCAACTTACTGCTGGTATATGGAAAATATTCGGTATTCTACTAGAGTATACAGCCAAAGGTGATTTTTAGTTCACTATTAATTAAATTTAATAGGAAAATTAGTCAAAGATTGAGGAACTTAATGAGGTTTTAACTTAAAGGGAAAAATCTATAAAGTTAATAGAAGAAACCTCATTGAATTAAATTACACATCTCTAAAATATGCTGGAAGATTTAGTAGAATAAAATAATGCATTAAAGTAATAAAGAGAGAATGCAGAGATAGATTTTCGATAATCAAATGTAGCTTTTGAGGAAGAAGTTGCAATTCGAATCAAATTTGAGTATAGAATCAATGAAATTATGGGAGTTCATAGAGATTTATCTTCAAGATATCTATAAATTCATGATGAATTGTCTGAAATAAGAATATTGTATGATAAATTAAGTACAGATCTAATAAAAACAAAAAAATAACTTGAATAGGTGATCAATGAAAAAGAAATTAAAGAAAATGAAATAATGAATTTAAAGCAAACAATTGATAATTTATAGATTACTTTGGGAGAAAAAGATACCAAAATTTCTCTTTAAGATTTGAAAATTTCAAGACTTTCAAAACTTTCGGTAAATGAATAGAGCATATCCATGAACTATGAACATCAATATCATTAATTATGCATGTAATTTTCTAAATACAAAGAAGATAATATTAGCAAGTAAAATAAAATTTTATGTTAGTCTTTAGGAATTACAAAAATATTAATAAAATTACTAAGAATTATAAGAAAAACATGACCAGCTGACTGCATAAATGTTAAATTATAAGGATTAAATTTTTAATCTCTAAACAGAAAATAAAAAATAATAGTTATAAATAGAATCATTTGATAAATTAGAATCTGGATATAGATCCAGTATAATGTAGCTGTAACTTGAAAATAAAGAGATTATAGAAGAGCATGAGAAGGAGATCAAGTCTTTAAAAAAAACAGAAGTTGAATATTCTTTTGCCCTTTAAAGAATTTAAGTTTAATAAAATGAGATTCTTGTCTTGAATCAGAATATACAACACATGAAAGTTGCTAAAATTCATTTAGATGAATAATTTATTGCTGAAAAATCTAGAGCTTAATTATTGCAAAATAATTTAGATGCTAGAGAGGAAACAATAAGAGATTTGGAGAAATGTTTCAGTTTTTCTACACAAAGACTTCACACTCTAACCATGGAATTGAATGATACTGAAAATAAATTAAGAATATAGTAGTAAGACAATTTAACAGCAGAAATTTATTCAAAAAAAAGAATAGAATAATTAACTGAAAATATAGATAATTAAAGATAGGAGCTAATTAATGAAAAAGATAAATTGGAAGCTTTGCAAAATTAATTTGATTCATAAAGGAAGGAGTTAGCAGATATAAAAAGTCTATATAAAGTATAAGTGTTTGAAAATAATAATTTAGTCACCAAATAAATATTTTCAGATCGTATTATAAGTAATGATAACCAAAGGATTGGAGAATATATTAATGAAATAACAGATATAAAATAATAATTGGATACAATGTCTAGGAAATATAGATAATTAGAAATAAAACACAATGAATTGGAGAAACTTTTTGAATAGGAGAAGTAATTTTTAGTTGATAGATACGAGAGTAAAATATCTGATTATAAGATAATGTAAAAAGAAATGATACCTAAGATGAAATTAGAAGATGCATTGAGTTCTTGGGATAGAACTAATTAGAAATTATTAAAAATGGATTAAATGTTTAAGAAAGTAAATGATGATAATAAAGCATTAAAAATAGAGAAATCTTAATTGATAAATTTATCCAATGATTAGACAAGTGAAATAAAGAAATTAAAAGAAGAACTATAAGTAAATAAAAGTAAACTAGTTTAAACATCAAAGGACCTAAAGAAGGCTAAAGTTCAATTATTATTAAAAATAGCTAAATTAAGTGAAACAGGGATGTAGTTTGAAGATGTATCAAAATAGTTTTAAATTTTATAAAAATAAAATGAATAATGTTAAGAAGATATAAATAATTTAAAAGAAGAAATCACAAAATAAAAATAATTGATTAGACGATATCGAATACAAGCTAATTAATAGTAATAATAATCAAATTAATAATCAAATTAATAATCAAATCAATCATTGATTAATAGAATATTTAAGATAGTTAAGTTGATGCTAAGTCAAATGCCCCTTCTATTAAATTAAATAATGATTCTTAATTCAAGTAGTCTAGAAAATTAGTTGTAGAGTAAGAAATAGTAGATTAAAAAATAAAGACAGTTAAAAATAGTATGGATGGAATGTAAAATAAATTAGAATCTATATCAAATACAATTGATGTTAGAAAATCTATAGATCCTGGTTAGAAGGTGATACAACAACCAAAAAAACTAAATAGTTTAAAAATAAAGGAGGAACTCTTAAATATTAGTGTTAATGATTTTACAGTTACACAATAATAAAAAGAAGGATAAACTCCATTGATTTAATCTCGTAGCATTTCTGTAAGTTAAGGAAGCAAGAGTCAAAGAAGTAATAAAAGTTCAGGATAGATGGATTTTGTGATAAAGGCATAAAAAAATAATTTAGTAAATGCTAGCCATACTAAGATGACCTCAAAATAATTTGGAAAATTATTTCAAATAACCAGAGATCATTATCAATCTTGATATTTATAAAAATACTGGGAAATATCATTAATCGAGAAATCTTTGTCTATGTCTCTAAATTTAGGTGATCTTTACTTATTTTTCTTACTCAAATATGGAGGTTTCTCTTTGAATGACTTAATCATTTCTTCTTGCTCTTCAAAACTGAATGATTTATTAAATAACTTTTATTCTTAGGTTATGTTCAGTTTTCTGAGGGTTCCACAAAGTAATTAATCAAACTTCTCATCTAATTCTTTAAAAATGTTTTTCTCTTTGACATCAGACTTGGAAAATAATTATGAGACACATTCCTTGTTCTTAGGGCTTTAAGAAATAATAGGTAAATCAAGAATACGCGATTGAAAGGATTCATTTTATCTTCTTGGGGTTAAAAATCGAGATTTAACTTATAATTTTTTAAGTTAAACTTATCTTTTCACATATTGACCCTATTATTAGGCAAGTGAAGCATTTCTAGGTTGATATCGTTTAGCAAATGAAAGGTATGCTAAATTAATAGAGTCTGTATTAAATCTCTTTTATTCATTCATATTATATTTATATTTTCAAAAACCCCTTATAAAATTTCTAGACACAATTCATATAACATGTGGTTTCTGTTTTTGTGAGTGTAGATGTCTCGAATTTGATACATTTGTTTGAGCAAACATTTAGGAACATTTTGATGCGAGATACTTATTATTAATCGTACTTTATTTTGGGATCTGAGAGCATTTGTTCATTGAATTTTTCAAGTATTTCCATCACAAATATAAATATTATAAAAATAAAAATATATCCGTTAATATATTAATGTTAAGACAACGATCAATTTCTAAGGGCAAAAACTTTGATAGGTATGGTGTAATTGGATTTGTAGATTAGTGCCAGAAAAGGTGAATTTAAGTGATTATCAGTTTCACATGGCAGAGGATTTGAAATGTTAATCTGCTAAAGAATTTGATCTAAATGAACAACTAAGAATGGAGAGTAGTTAAGCAAAATATAGTAATTTGTTAAGATAGAAAATATTGGAGAACAAAAACTAATAAAGTTTATTTGTTTATCAAAGATAACCATCAAGATATAGACCTTATATTTTTGAGAATGAATGTCCTTCACCAGTTAGGGAAATTCCAAAAACACCATATAAAATATTGGATGCACCAAAATTGAGAGATGATTTTTATTATCAATTAGTAGATTGGAGTATGAATAATTAAATTGGAGTTGTATTAGATAATTCTGTATATACTTGGAATGCAATAACAAATCATACTGTATAATTGTTAGAAATAGAATCACCAGCTAGTTTTAGTGCAGTTAAATGGTGTGATAGAAATGAAATTCTAGCTGTTGGGGATGATAGTGGAACTGTACGAATTTATGATGTAGTAAAGGCAAAAATATTAAAAACATATGATAATCATAATTAGAGAGTAGGTTGTTTAGATTGGAATGGATTTTGTATAACTAGTGGTAGTAGAGATAAAAGTATTTTACTGGCAGATATTAGGACAAATAATGACTATGAAATATAATTTTAAGGCCATAAATAAGAAGTATGTGGAATTGAATGGAGTCCAAATGATTAATTACTAGCATCTGGTGGTAATGATAATACAGTTATGCTTCAATCCATAAAAATGCCTAATTAATCATTATATGTATTTAAAGAACATGTTGCAGCTGTTAAAGCATTAGCATGGTCACCACATTAACCAAATATGTTATGTAGTGGAGGAGGGTCAACAGATAAATGTTTAAAATTTTGGAATACTTCAAATGGAAAATTATAAAATAGTGTTGATACAGGTAGTTAGATATGTAATATGAAATGGTCTACAAATACAAATGAATTAGTTACTTCACATGGGTATATACATTAGTATATTGTAGATTTTCATTGAATTAAATAGCAGTATGGAAAATGCCAAAAGTTGAAAGAATAGCAACACTATATGGTCATTCATTTAGAGTACTATACTTATCTTTAAGTCCAGATGGTGAAAATATTGTTACAGGTAGTGGAGATGAGACACTCAGATTTTGGAAAATATTTCCATAAAAGAGAACTAATTCCATTTCAACTAGCTCCTCTGAATTAGAAACTGTTAGATTAGATATTAGATGATGATTTACATTACTACTCTTCTCTTTGTTATTAAAAATATATAATATACAATTTTCTATATAATTATAGTATAAAAATTAATATTATTTTGTTAATTGATAATTATTAAGAATTTATGAATTGCGAAATTTTGTCTTATCTGGGTTACATAATCTTAGCTTTACTAGGATATCTAATCATTGCACCAATTCCAAAGCTATTGTACTACAAGCTTAAGTTTGGAAACAAAGTCAGCATATACTATTGTCCTATAATAGGACTCTTGGGGTAGGTCATTTATGACATTATAGCTAAAAATGATGCATTCTATTCTCAAAAGAGATATGTCACTTCAAACAAGAACTTGAAACTTCATGTATCAAATGATCTAAAAGGTGGGGTTCATTTCTCTTTAGTCGACCCTAAACTTAAAAAAATAGTATACTCTGATTAGGATTCTTACAAAAAGATGGAAGGATTACCTTTTGCAGATACCTTCCTTGATTAAGGATTGCTGTTTTAAGGAGGTGAAGGATGGGCTAAATCAAGAAGAATGTTAACAAAACACTTTACATATGAAGATTTATTGACTATGGTAGAAACTTTAAAAGAAGAATGTTAAAATCTATCATTGAAGGATGGACCAATAGATATATTAAATTTAATTAAGTAATTAACCAGCACAACTATCACTAAAACATTTTTTGGAAGTGAGAATAATCGTGTGGCAGATTTAGGACTTGACGTCAATTAAAATATGGAAGCCATGATGAAATTTTTCCTTAATCCTTTGGTGTTGTTAAGATGTTTTGCTTTAAAAATGAATAAAACAACAACTCCTTCTTGGTTATTATCATCTGGTGAAAAGGCCTTTCTTAAATAATTATAAGCATAAAAATAAAGAGTTATTGCTGAAATAGATTAAGGGATATTATAGATTAACGAAAAAAAAGTAATAAAAGATAACATTTTAACAACAATGTGTAAAGAAATTATTAAAGGAAACATTACAAAAGAAGAAGCTATTCATTAATATTTTACACTCTTAATAGCAGGAATAGATTCAACTAGCCATGTTGTTAAAAACTTTACTTATGCTTTGGCTTTATATCCAGAGGTATAATAGAGATTAAGAGATGAGATAAAGAATAAGATTAATTCATTTGAAGAGTTATCCCCCTAGCAATTAGGGTAATTAACATTAATGAATAACTTTATCAATGAAGCTTTTAGGCATTTCACAGCTGTGCCATCCCTCTTTAATAGAGTAGCTGTTAAGGATGTACACTTAGGAGAATTTTTGGTTTAAAAAGGTTAAAGTATGGATTTGAATATGATGATGACTCACTTTGATCCAAATATCTTTGAAGATCCTCTTAAATTTGATATTGATAGATGGAATAAACCACCAGCAGATACATTTGCATTTACTCCTTTTTCAGCAGGAGGTAGAAATTGTATTGGTCAACATTTAGCCCTTTTAGAAATCAAGACCTTGCTTGTATTTTGATAATCAAATTTGAACTCAAATTAAATAGTGGTAAGATTATGTTAGGACTAGCTAATATGTATGGACCAACAAGAAGAGATTTCCTAGTATTGAATAACATTAATTTATAAAATAAATTATGAGTTCAAATCCTTATTTTTTAATTCTTCATGGACAATATGAATAAGCTTGGCCTCTCCTCAATAGTGATGATTATGAAACTCTAATCACAAAATCAATTGTCTAATATCATTTCGGAAATTATGAAAATTCCCTTACATTAATTGAAAATGCTCTCTAAAAAGATGCAGGAAGATTTGAAGCATATTATAGAAAGGGTATTCATTATTTAAATAATAGGTTTGATTAATTTTGTCACAGGTAAAATCTAATAAGCATAATTGGATTTTAAATAAGCCCTTCAACTTAATGGAACACACAAAGATACCCAATTATAGCTTCAGAAATGTGAATTAGAATTAAGAAATCCTAAGCTAATACAAACACAACAAGAAAAGTATGAAACTAAAAATATTCTAGAAAAATCTAAGTTTAATAATAAGTGGAAGTTCCATCAAATGGTGGTGCAAAAAGAACTGATATTTTTTCAAATTCAGGCAAGTTAATGTACAAATGGTACTAAACAGACCTTAAAATTGGAATTGAAATACACCATTCATTGCCAAATAGTACAGATTTAAAATATTTATTTGAAAAACAAAGGTAATAAATTACCTATTATTAAGATTACAATTAACTTTTCCTTTAGATAAAGGCAATAATTTTGAATTAGATTTGGATTTGTTTGCTGAAATAGTGCCAGAAACAAGTAAAGCAAAAGTTGGATTAAGTGTTATTGAAATCATCATGGATAAAAAGGATAAAACTTTGAACTGGACTAAACTTGAGAGAAAACCTGAGGAAGAATCACTTCCTATTCCAGAATAAGCCTCATACCCTACTTCATCAAAAAGAAAGAAGGATTGGAATAAAATAGACAAGGAAATCGAAGAGGATATCAATAAACATAAGGAAGAATATGGTGAAGACCCATTAAATAGTTTATTCAAATAAATTTATTCTAATGGAGATGAAAATACAAGAAGAGCTATGATTAAGTCAATGCAGACTTCTGGTGGAACAGTATTGTAAATAATATTAATATCATTAGATCAACTAATTGGGATGAAGTAAAGGTAAAAGATTATGAAAGAAAGGATAGGCCATCTCCACCTAAGGGATAAGAGTTAAAGAAATTCGATTGAATTATATTAAATGAATAATAACTTTCAGAATCATATATTCTCGAAAATCTGTTATATTATTTAAAATATAATATTAATAAATAGAGGAGTAGTTAATATGGCTTTCTCAAAATTCAGTGGGGAGGAAATGATGAATAGAAAATAATATAATACGATTTTGAGGATTAAATACCTGAAATATGAAAGAAAAGAAGGAATGATCATTGAATGATGAATTAAATGAAAGAAATTTTACAAGGATTCAATTGTACTTTGGAGGATGTAGCAAAGGAAATTAGTGTTGTAGAAACAAATTTAGCAAGGAAAACAATGAAATCAGAAAGTATTTGAGGATTATGGTGTGGAAGTGATTTTATGACATAAAAATTATATGTGATTGTTTTAAAGTTTTCTTCTTTATTAAAAATTCAGGAATTCAGAAGATAAGATAACCTTTCATTTATGATAGGAATTAAGAATTAATTAATAAAGAGGGGGGCTACACATGTTACTCTGTTTATTAATGACATCATAAATTTAAATGACGTACTTGTTTGTTATGGATTATTTATGGTCTTTTAAGTGTGGTGAATTCAAATCTTTTAATTTAAATCATTATTTTAATGGACGCTGAAGATTACAAGGTGAAAGACATCACTCAAGCTGAGTTTGGAAGAAAGGAAATTGATCTTGCTGAGGTAGAAATGCCAGGATTAATGTCTGCCAGAGAAGAATTCGGACCACAAGAAATATTGAAAGGTGCTCGTATTTCTGGATCATTACACATGACCATTTAAACAGCTGTTCTTATTGAAACACTCCATGCTTTGGGTGCTTAAGTTAGATGGTGTTCATGCAACATCTTCTCAACCTAAGATCATGCAGCTGCTGCTATTGCTAAAGCCAAGACTGCTGCAGTCTTTGCTTGGAAGGGTGAAACATTACTTGAGTATTGGGAATGTACAGTTAAAGCTTTGGATTGGGGAAATGGTTAAGGTCCAACTTTGATTGTTGATGATGGTGGTGATATGACAATGATGCTTTTGGAAGGTGTTAAATGGGAAAAGAAATATGAAGCCAATGGTGAATTACCAGATCCAGTTAGAGCTACATCTGAAGATGAGGCTGCCTTTTTGACAGTTTTAAAGAGAGAAATCCAATAAACACCAAATAAATTTAGAAACTATGTTGCTTAAGTTAAAGGTGTTTCAGAGGAAACAACAACAGGAGTTCATAGATTAAAGGTAATTGCTGCTAAAGGTGAATTATTATTCCCAGCAATTAATGTTAATGATTCAGTTACTAAATCAAAATTTGACAATGTTTATGGATGCAGACACTCAGTTATTGATGGTATTTTCAGAGCAACTGATGTTATGCTTTCAGGAAAGAAAGCATTAGTATGTGGTTATGGAGATGTTGGAAAAGGATGTGCTTAAGCTTTGAAAGGATAAGGTTCAAGAGTTTATATCACAGAAGTTGATCCAATTTGTGCTTTATAAGCATGTATGGAAGGTTATGAAGTTGTTAGATTAGAAAAAGTCATTAAAGATATTGATATTTTCATTACAGCTACAGGAAATAAGGATATTATCACTGCTTAACACATGTCATAAATGAAACATAATGCTATTGTTGGAAATATTGGACATTTTGATAATGAAATTGATATTAAAGGATTAAAGGAATGGGAAGGAATTAAGAGAATTTAAATTAAACCATAATGTGATTAATGGATATTCCCTGATGGACATGGTATTATCATGTTAGCAGAAGGTAGACTTCTTAATTTAGGATGTGCCACTGGTCATCCATCATTTGTGATGTCAAATTCATTTACCAATTAAACTTTGGCTTAAATTGAATTATGGATTAATAGAGATAATGGAAAATATGCTAATTAAGGTAATAATTAAATATAATTATAGTTTACAAATTACCAAGAGAACTAGATGAAAAAGTTGCTGTCCTCCATTTGAAGAAACTTGGTGCAGAACTCACTGTTTTAAGTCCAGAATAAGCTGATTATATTGGTGTAAGCTAAACAGGTCCATTCAAGCATGAAGATTACAAATATTGATCATTGTATAAAGAAAATATAAATATTAAAACAATTTGTTTTCAGAATTATAATAATGGGAATATATTTAAATTAAAACTAAATCTAGATTGATGACCATTTTAAATATTTGATAAAATAAATAGAGTATCATTATTTTATAAGGGACATCATTTTTTACAAGTCTAATTAAAATTCTTCTTAAGTTATTTATTATGAAAACCCACCATTTTTCTTTAATAATTCATCTAGATAAGATTGTTTACTTAATGATGTAAAACTAGGAAAGTTATAATTATTAACTGTGGTAGTAGGTTCAAATGTAGAATTCTTACGTTTTTGAATTTTCTCCAAAAACTTTAACCCTTTTTTGTGCATTCCTCTTGAAGGAAGTTTTGTAATTCTTTATTTTTAATCTTCTATTCTACACCAAGGACAAATGTATTTGTATTTTTGATCTTCAATCATATACTCAATACCAATAATTCCATTTTTTGTTTCACATGATAAATGAGTCTTTAATTTTATAATATAAATACCCATTTATCACAACGATCTTAATCACAACCAATCCATTTTTATCCATCTAAAAAATTATCATTTTAATCAGAATAAACCTAAATATGATGATTAACTCACTTATGCACAAAAATAACAACATTTCTTATCATTATACAATTCAAAGCAGTCCTTACAGAAATATAGAATTTAATCACTAAATTTTGCTGGATAAACAGTCTATGTGTCATTTGTACAATATTAATTCATACATTCATCTTCTTTATCTTAATCATCCATTTATATTCAAAATAAAAATAATATCATTAGAAATTTTCATAAAGATAATTTATGATCATGTCTGGATCATCCCTGTGTATAGCATATGCCTCCAACACTTATTCAAGAGTAAAGAAACCCATTGCCATCACTTATGCAATTATTGGGTTATTCATTGGATCTTCGTATAGTGTTTTTTCACTTTCTTTTAATGCAGTCTAAAATTAGGTATCTTCAAATTATTGCATAAATTATTATTCTTATTCATATTTACTCTATTCCATAATCTTTTTTAAAATTTCATTTTCTAAATTTTGTTATTATTTTTATTATTGTTATTATTATTATACTTCTTAAACACTTTCTTTAATTATCATATCCATTAATTATTCTTCATCTTCTTCATATTCTAATTATTATAATGATTCTTTTATGGCAGTTTACTCACTAAAATATAATATCAATTATACTTCTTTAATTATTAATCTTAAAATAGTCTTTTAGATTCATTAAAAATAATATCTAATTCATTACTGATACAATTATCAAATTAAGCCCTTGATAATTATTAACCAGGTCTATGTATTATGATTTATTACTTATTTCTTTATTATAGTAATTTTTCAAACATTTAATTTTCATATTGACTAACTTCCATTGCTCCTAACAATGCTTAATGTTACTTATCTTTTAATTTTATAGAATTATAATGAGATCTACCATGATATGATAATCGAATAGGTCTAAATTGAATTAATAAATTACTCCTTATTCAATGGATTGGCTTCTAAACCTGTTTTTAATGGTTCTTTACTACAAACATAAATTTCAATAGGAATATCATATAATTCTCTAAATGCCTAAAGTTCAATATTATCACCCCAAACTCCATCTTTAGATTTATATTCTACATATTCTTCTACATTGCTATTAATTATATAATCTTAAAAATAATCTTTTTCTTGTAATATGTATTACATAGCATATTTACGTAATTCTTTATGATATATTTCATTTCCATATAATTAATCACTAATAGCTCTAAACATACAATTTCCATCTCCTTAAACTTCCTTAATAAACATTCCTTATTCTGCTAAAACAGAACAAAGGGATGTTTCCATTTCTTTATATTTTCTACGTATTGATAAGAGATCTTATAATTAGAGATATAAATTAAAGCGATGTTATAATCTATGTATAGCAGATGGTTATTATTTTAACAATTTTCCAATTCCAGGTTCATTTGAATTTTATCCAAGTGGATGAATATCTTTAATAGAATAAGTATGATCATATATTCTTTTATATCCTTAATGATGAACAAGTGCAGAATCTCTTTCAGCCTAAATAACAATTCCAGTAAGCCAGCCTTTATTAGAATTGTAAACTTCAACTCGTGTGTTTAATAGAGGGACACCAGGAATCCATTATTTTCTGATAGATTCATATTGAAATTAAGTCCAAAATATATTCTATGTAGTTGGTGACTGTAGTCTAATATTTTAGGTTTAAATATCTAGAATCTTCATTGTGATCCACTTATTTGTATTAGTATCAAGAAAATCAATATATTCACCTATTTCAAGTAGATGACTAAGCACCTATTGTTCAGTTGGACCTTCCTAATTGACCTAAGTCTAAACTTGATTACCATTTATTATTTTACTTCATCATCTTGCAATTCCAGATCAATTTCTTCAGAAGAGGATTTATCATTATCCCTATCTCCACTTTAACTATTTCGTTATTCCATGAGCAGATTTTTTTTTTTATAATTAATAAGAAAAAAAGTAATATAATATTCATTTCTTAATTTAAGGTTCTTTCTTGTGGGAAACTGATTACCGAAATTATTGTTAATGGATTTGCTCTTTAAGCATTTCCATTCCACTACTTAATTAAAGCACTGTATTTTTTAACTACACAACCTCTTATTCATATTATGTTTGTTTCTATGCAAATTTCTATTCTTAACAAAATAATTTGGTTTTAAGATTAGTTATTTAAAGTTGTTGTTGTTGAATTATGTAATTCAAATTATAATGATCTCTTTAATCTACTTTTTCAATTTATTCTTCATTATCATGAGTCTTTCTCTAACATTTCTGAGCTGATCGATCTTAACTTAAGAAACTATCAGTCTTAATTTCTTATTATGATCGATGTGTCATATATCGTTCATTTTTTAACACTATCTATTCAATTTTTTCAAGATGTTCCATAATTTCCTATTTTAGACTACATTAATTTTATTATTACTGCAAATTTTCTTCCATGATTTCTTTATTGCAATTACAATTGCTAAACCTAGAATTACTAGTCTGACATTCTGTTTTTTAAGGCGAAGATCTAGTTGCAGTATTTTCTGAACTCTCTTCCTATGCATTATAAAATTGCTTATTTTTCAAGATATCTTTGAGCTTAAATGTCTCACTAATCTTTTTCATTTTATTTTATTGACTTGATTGATTTGTTAATTTATGATTTTCTTTGTCTTTTGAAACACTTCCTTTTGGTTTCTATGCTGTTGGTTTTCTAGTACAAGATTACTTCCTTTATCCAATTTCTTGATCATCAATGCTTTTTCTACTTTTGCATTAACGTAGTTACATTAACAGTTAATATTTATATTGAAATCAAATTTCTTTTTTCAGTCCTGCTGTGTGTTTAACTTATTAGTGTATGTGCGTCTTGGTACTGTTTTCTGCGGTTTAGTTGGGACTTTTTTCTTTTGATCTATAGGTTTTTGAGGAGCAGGTTGTAAAATAGGAGATTATTTCACACTTCTATCAGGGGTTGTTGCTTCGCTAGGAGGTTTAAAAGCTATTGAACTTGGAAATGAAACTTTATGATTATGCATATGGTTGGGTTCGATGACCTAGGATATCGGAGACCCTATAGTAGAATGTACTGTCTAGTAATTTGGAAGGTTTTAAAGGGTTTATGATTCACTTTTGATACTAACAGTTTCTGTTAAGTTTGTATTTAATAAGTAAGTGATAAGTAACGTAAAGGGCTTAATTATTTTCTTGAGTAATTTATAGCATTTTCCTGAATCGAAAATCTTCATCATGCTTTCAAGTGAGTTTATTTCTAACATACATTAAAGAGAATTATTAGTAGCTATTAAATTCATTAAATCAATAAGAAGCTTCCCAACTTTATTCTTTCTTTTAGCCTCATCTTTTGATGTTCCAAAGAATGTTAAATTTTACTTAACTTATTCATTTCTTTTCTTGTCATTTAGCTTTTGAAGAGCTACTTACTTTTCAGATTCACAGATTAATAATCTTAGTTAAAGATCCTTCATGCTGTTAATATTTCTACTCATAAATTAATTATTACTTTAAAAACTGTCTATTAATTATAACATATAACAGAATTAAATATAATATTCTACAATGATTGCTATATTAGCAAAATGTTAAGAGTGATTTTAATTATTTAATTTAACTTGAATGCATAAGAATAGAAAAATTCGAGCAGGCAGACCAAGTAAGGAGAAACAATAAGAAGGGGCTAAAATTTCTAAATCTTCAGACGATGAAAATGAATACATAGCAGATGATTCAGATTGCGAGAAATTATTTTAATTAATTGCTAGACAAAGTAGCTACAAAAACATTACAAAAACTGGTCCTAATAAAGGGAAAAGACAAGATGAAAACTTAATAGCTTAAGCTGCTGATAAAGCCAGGGATAAACTTAAAGAACTAAATATGGAAGATGTTTAGTTTTTCTTCCTTTCAAATCGAAAAAGAGTCTTTGAATTTCAGAATGATAAACTAATTGATAAAACAAATTACAATCTTATAAAAGAGGAAGACTTTGCTCCAGAAATGCACAAATTGATTCATAAAATAAATATTGTTGGCAAAGAATTAGAAGAATCCTTTATGGAGGTTTTAACATCTATTTTAAAACTTTATCAAGATTGTTTACACATGGATGAATAAACTTAAACAAAAATGATAATTTAGCATATTCGTGATCCATAAAATTAGAAATAATTCTAGTACATATTGAATTGGGAAATTCTGAAAAATATAACAAAAGAGACAAGGATGGCTAGAGCATTCGAAGATCTCGAAGAGAAAGAAGGAGAAATTTAAAAGAAAAGTTCTTAAAAAGTGAAGACGAAACATCTTGACTTCATAAAAAGTTAATAGAAGGAATTAGAGGAGGAGAAAGAATAAGAGCCTTTGGATTATTTAGTATCAAAACTTGTTATGATTTTTAATAATATTTAAAATTGATTATTCAAACTTGATTTTATGATCTTGACGAGAATATTCGATTGAGTAGTCCCAATTGAGCCTTGCGTTATAGAAAACTTTTGCCTTGAGACTTTGAAGGTCGCAAACTTTATGAAGAGTTTCTATTTTTAGGGATTTCTGAAGATTTTCTTTCTTAATTAAATGGGTTTAACAGAACCTTAATATTTCTTCTTCCCTTTTCAGGTGTAGATTTATTACTTTATAAATGTAAACTATCATGTCCTTACCTTTTATTTTGTGGATGAAGCAATCTTTATTAAAATCCTAAAAGGTTCTTCAATGGAGCTGCATAATTTAGAGATTTCTTTTATAAATCTTCATTATTAATTACGAGATTGTTATAATTATAATTGGGTTGTAAAATATTTGGTTAGCTATTGTATTTTTGAAGTTATTATTGAACTACTTAATCAAAATCAAATATTTCTTGTTGACTAATTTTGCGACTAAATGTAGGTATATCAAATTCTTTGACTTAGCAAAGACTTCCTGATATTGGTTCTAATTTTTTTAGTGTTCGAGATTTAAGAATTCTTCTCGCAGGATTAAAAAACTGAGCGGTCTTCTCCATATCTGGGGATGTTAGAGAATCATTCATTTGCATGGCACAAAGAATATAATTTATTAATAAATTAATAAAAAGAGTATCAAATGACTGATAAATACTTCAATATGAAAATAAAGAATATTGAAAATAGGTAAAAGATTATTACAATCCAAGATGAAGAGGAACCTAAAATGTATTTAATTAGTTTACATTAGTCAAAAGTAGATAAAACAAAATCCACCTGAAATTAATAATGAAGTCACTCCATGGTTGTCAATTAAGACTGCTGCAATAAAGCATCCAACAGTTAGATTTCATAATGAAATAATTGAATTCTTTTAATATATATTTCCTTCAGAAACAGAACATTAGAATAGACTTAGAGCTTAAGATAGAGTTGAAAGATATTTAAAATAATGTGCTCCAAATGTTGAAATATAAGCATTCGGTAGTTTTAGAACTAGACTTTATTTACCTAATGCAGATATCGATTTAGTTATGATGGATAAAACCATGTCTTCAAAATCATTATACAAAATTGTGGCTCAAAAAATGATGGAGGAATAAAGTCTTTTTTAAAATGTGAATTTGATAGCGAATGCCAAGGTGCCCATTATTAAGTTTATTGAAGCTGAATCTTAGTATAATTTTGATTTGTCATTTAATTAATTGGACGGTTTAAAACAGATTGAAGAAATTCAGAAAGCATTCTCTGTTTATCCTGAAATGAAATATATGATAATGATATTGAAATGTATGCTCAGATAACGAGATTTAAATGAAACATATAGTGGAGGGATAGGATCATTTTTATTGTTTTAGATGATTTTGGCTTTTCTAAGGGAATTTCGAAAGGAAGCATTTGCTAACCACAAATAGGAATAATTGAAATAAACAACCTTAGGTGAATATTTGTTAAAATTCTTGGAATTTTATGGGTCAAAATTTGATTTGTAAAGAAAAAGAATAGTTATGGTAAATGGAGGAGGAATAGTTAATAAACCTAACCCTGATGATAAATTTTCATTGATTAGCCCATAAGACCCTGATCATGATGTTGGAAGTAGTAGCTATAAAATTAGAGAGATTTTCAAAATATTTCAGAATAGATATAACTTTATGGCAAATTATAGTTTTAAACCTGGAGAATCGATCCTAAAATTTCTTATAAATCCTTCGGACTAAAAGTTTTCATACCTAAAAATTGCCTGAATTATTATTTATTTATGCTAAGAAAATTATTTAATAGGTTTTCAGTCTATTCAAATTAACACTAAAGGGCTAAGATTGAAATAGGAAATAAATCACTTATGCTAGATTAAGATTTAGAGGGCTATCCAAATTCAATCTATGTAACGATTTTGTTAATGGAGGGCTTTTCTATAAAAAAGATGGACATAGAAACATGAAATACCAGGAAGAATGTATGTTGTGAAATAAATTGAAGAAATTAAAGATTAATTGGATACACAATAATTACAGCCATTAAAGATATTATTAAGTGAGCATAGATTAAAATAAATGTTTGATCATGAGGAAATGGATTCTTAATATATTATTTCAATACTTAGTGAAGAGCATTTCAAACCTATGATGGATGAATATGTTAAGAAAGTATTAATTAATGGATCTATGCCTCCTTTGATAAAATATGATGAATATAGCGAAATAAAGAATAAAATACTTTAATACTATATGGTATTCTTTTTTGGTGATCCATTATCATAATTGGAAAGAGAAATTGAATTCAGATACTTGGCATTAAAATAAAAGAAGTTTTTTAAATATCAAGCATAATAAAGATCAAAAGATAGATGTTTATGGACATTTAGTTAATAAAGAAGAGTTGAATTAATGAAAAATTGGTTAGCAAGAGATGTTAATCTATATGATGATTTTAGACCAATATATGAACCATTAGAATTAAATAATAAGACTAAACTATATGAATAATTAATGGCTATTGATGGTGCTACTATTAAAGATAAATTAATGTATAGATTGTTAGAGAAAAATGCTTTAAAAAAGTCAAAGCGAAGGTTATTAAGAATATCAGAAACTCTATTCACCAGAACAATGCTTTACACTAATAGTTTAGAATTTTTAAGAGTATTGGATATCCCACCTGATTTTCACATTGAACTTTCAATTATAAATGTTCATATATGGATTATTTGTAATCGGCTATAATAATTAAACACAAGAGAATCAACTAATTTGGCTTCTCTATTATTTAAAGCTTGTGATAGATATATTGCAGATTAAGTTGATAAAATTCATTTAAGAAAAAAATAAGACTTAGTAAGAGATATTGAAGCATATATGGTGAC
This sequence comes from Paramecium caudatum, assembly GCA_000715435.1. Lineage (NCBI taxonomy): Eukaryota > Ciliophora > Oligohymenophorea > Peniculida > Parameciidae > Paramecium > Paramecium caudatum. The sequence continues at coordinate 381,698 of JMSD01000009.1, forward strand.
AGGTAGAAAATATTTGGATTATCACTTTAACCGTAATGTTTAAACAGTAAAAAATAATTATTACAAATTGGATGCTTTAATTTGGAGCATAATATTTTTTGAAAAGATTCCTCGATATAGTGATAGAGTTTATATTGTTGCTGAATATTTAAAAGCAAACTATGATTTTGTTAATAGTTTGTCTTACCAGTAATTCGAGGATTGTGTTGTTGAATTTGATGCATTTAAAATGGATATCGATTACAAAAAAAAGATTTTGTAATGTAATCCTCCATTATCAGAGCAAGAATTTGAGTAAGAGTTTTTATCAGATTCGAAATTGAAAAAATATTATTATTCTTATGATGAAAATTCAAAGCTAGATTTACCAGGTTTCGAGGTAAGGTTTTTTAAAATATATTTAGAGTAGCCCAAAATCTCTTATACAAAGAAGACTGGATATCTTAGGATAAAATGTCTTATATTTTGCAAAAAAATATTAGACATTAGAAACATATGATCACTTTTCATCACATGAGGAATAGATAAAGGAAGAGAAAAAGAAAGAAAAATATTTATGGAGTAATTCAATTGAAAGGGAACCATAAGAATTAAGAAAGTTAATAATATAACGTAGATTAAAGCAAGAGAGCTGAAATTATGTATATTTTTTTAATCAGTATATTATTAAAATTAATTGTTTGAAAAACTGATAACAAAAAAGGTTTTCATAAATAATGGAGAAATTAATTTTTTAACTATTTGCAGGATGTTTTCTATTGAAATTTTAGGATCTTCAATAAAAGGCTTTTTAGAATAGACAATCATAATTGTCTAGGGAGATAAAAACTATACTTATTTTTATATTATGATGATCATTAATCTTCTATATATGTTCTGATTCTAGTTGTAGACTTCAATTGTTTTTCTTTATCGTCATAATATAACTCGAATGGCTTATTGAGACTTTTTCCAAAAAGTATTAGTTTTTCCATGGCTTCTTGAATGTTTTCAGAATAAGCATAAAATGGTTAAACAGTTTATAGACTGAATTTATCATTAGCTAATTGAAATGGATCAAACTTTTAATGTTTAACTTTGTAGAAATTCTAATTTATTTATGAATATTACTTTACACTCATCAATACAACCAGCTATTCCAGCACCATAACCCTTTATTTATCCATTTTCTTTGATAGCTCCAAATTCAAGTGTATATAAGTATAACGTTCCTAATCTTGATATGTCTGATGAATTCACTCCACAGGATAATATTCCGATTTATTAAGAAATATCTGCAATCTCTTTGTCTATGAATTAAGGTAAATGGCCCTAAGAAATTATAATAAATTTTACAACAAATTCATGAACTAAATCTGGTTCAGGAGAATATTCTGGATTTGAATGATGTCTTATATATTAAGTACAACAGAATACTTTATGCCCTAAAGCATTCAAAAATTCTCTTTGTCCTAACATACCACCAGCAGCTTTTATTCTGAATCCAGTCTCGGATTTTAGATAAGCATCAATATCACTTAATTAAGGTATTTAATATTTTAATCCTAAATCTTTTTCCACTTTCATTAAATTTTTCAAATATCTTTAAGACATGACAGCTTGAACCTCTTCCCTCAACTTTGTGTAAATATATTTCCAAGTATCTTATTCTTCTTTTGAATATTCGATAATTGGAATAGGTTATCCAATTTAATGGGATTATGATAGATTACCTATTTCTTATCTTTTTTTCTTATATTCTTAATCCTTGTATTAAGAATAATCCAATTCTTCATTGAGGGGAATTAATTTACAGACTAAAAATTTTAAAAAAACTGATACTTGTATTTAGGTCATCATCATTACGAGGATACCAGGGTACACATGGTACTTGTTAATCATTAAGAACAAGCACATCTTCAAAGCTAAGTCTTAGGTCATTAAGGATATGACAAAATTTTTGGTCCTCTACTGTTATTTTTACAGCTATGCTTTGGCCTCTATTATACTGATAAATATAATTACTTTTCTGTTCTTTTTAGCCTCATAGACTCGATATTTGAAAAGTTAACATGGTGATTTGAAAAAGTGTTCAAAACGTTTTACAATCCATTAGAATAGTCTCTAGTAAGAATTTCAAGGTGTTAGAGGCAATCTATGACGAAATTCTGCTTGGCGGGCATTGTAGTGATGGAAGCTCCTCGTAATAAGATTTTATTTAACATTTATTTATTTGCGACGCATTGAATGATTTGAATTAAATAATGCAAATTATATATAATTAATATAAATCTCGCTTTTTAATTATTAATTAATTATAAGTTTACAGACGCACCATTTAGGATTTTAATCATTTATCAAGAAAGGATTCTTGCGGTTATGGTCTATTGAAAACTACAACATAATAATTCAAAGACTTACCTAGAAATTTCATTTTCTCATTCTTCTTTCAATCATATTAAAATTTGTATTTAAATTATTGATTTATGTTTGTTTCACTTTGATGTTACTTTTTTACATATTTATTAGCTGAATAATTATAACTAAATTTATCTTAGAAAAACTTACATTGTAATCCACAATAATATTTTTTCTAAAATGAACATCATTTTTGTTTTCTTAAGCAATAGATATCAGGTTATGCCACTTCTCAATGTAGTAAACTCTCAGGTCTAAAGTAAATTAGTTGTTAGTATTAAACTTGTTCTATGGTATCAATTAATAAAAAATTAATTTTTGCATAACTGGAATGAAGAGAAATCCTATTTAGATTACAAAATGATTTAAGGTCACAAGTGAAAAATATAGAGCAACTAAGTGAAACATTATATTTAAAAAAAATAGGATTCTAAACATTAATTCTTTTAGAAAGAAAACTGAAGTCACCCTGGTTTTAGATATTTTGAATTAGCTTCTTGTATTCTTTGTACATCAATTTTTTTTATTTCCAATAAAACAACAAGGTTTGATCAAAAATAATCAAAGCTAATATTTTGTTTCTCTGATTGTATTTAACTTTCTTTTTTTTTCAAAGGAGTTAATATGAATTGAAAATTCTTATACTAAGTTTATAGACAATTGAAAAAGAATTATAAAAGTGATTTCATATTCTCATATAAAAAAAACAATATCTACAATTCTAAGGAACTTTTTTGAAGAAATCAGACTCATGAATCTTTTATTTATATGTTTTTTGATTCAGAGGAAAGACAATATATAATTGAGATGCTGTCTTATAAATAAATGTTTCTTCATTATTCATTCAAATGGGTTTTTATTCTAGTGGTGTATTTCAATTGCCGTTCTTAATAGTTATAATATAATTCAAACGGTTTCTGGAGGCTTCTTCCTAATGCAACCAATTTTTGCATAGCTTCATCAAGGCTTTCCGTATAAGCATAGAATGGTTAAACTGAATAAGAGAGAAAGTTTTTATCATTGGTATGATGAAATGGATTGTATTTTTCATATTTTGCATTTCTAAAATTCTAAACTGGACACTTTTAGTATACTTATTCCTCTTCATGGACAATGATTTCATCATAACTTCTTTTTAGGTCATCAAGTATTAAACAAAATTTTTGATATTCAACTGTTAGTTTTACTGCAAAAATTTGTCCTCTAATATTGAGATATATATTTTAACCTTTCAGTTCGATTTAACTTGAAAGACTCAATATTTGAAGGATTGATCTGGTGATTAGAAAATATTTTCAAAACATCCCTTAAACTAACAGAATGATCTCTTGTGATGATTTCTAGGTTTTATATAGTATCTATAATGAAATTCTACTTGAAAGGAACAGTGGTAAATGCTGAACTATTTTGCAAGATTTTTTTGAACATTAATAAATATTAGACGGACTTAATGATTTTCCATAAAAAAACCAAATAATTTATAATTCATACTTATAATTAAGAAAAAAAATATAACGTATAAGAATATTTCATGTCAAAAAGGAAATAAAAATATTATCTTCCATTGAAATTTATACTGAAAAAAATGTTAACCATAATTAAATATCAGTTAAGTTTTATCATTAATCATTCAAATGAGTTGTTATTCTTCTATTAGACTTTAATTATTTTTCTTGGTTGTCATAATAAAGTTCAAATGGTTTTTAAAGGCTTTTTCCAAAGGTAATCAATCCTTCCATTGCTTATTCAATGCTTTCAGTATAAACATAAAATGGTTAAACATTTTATAGATTAAAATCATTGTTGGCGTGTATAAAAGGATCAAATTTTTCATATTTTGCTTTTTAAAAATTCTATTGAAATTAAAATATTTATTACCTAACACTCTTTAATACAACCAGCTATTCCAGCTCCATAAGCTTTTATTTATTCATTTTCTTTAATAGCTCCAAATTCAAGTGAATATAAATATAATGTTCCTAATCTTGAGACATCATTTTTATTCACTCCACAAGACAGTATTCCAATTTACTAAGAAATATCTGCAATCTCTTTATCTATGAATTAAGGTACATGTCCCTAATGTTATTAAATAAATTATACCATTAATTCATGAACTAAATCTGGTTCAGGAGAATATTCTGGATTTGAATGATGCCTTATAAATTGAGTACAACAGAATACTCTGTGACCGAGTGCATTTAAAAATTCTCTTTAGCTGATCATACCACTAGCAGCTTTAAGCCGATATCCTGTTTCCGATTAGAGATAAGCATCAATGTCTCGTAATTAAGGTATTTTATATTTGAATCCTAAATCCTTTTCAGCCTTTCTTAAATTGTTTAAATATCTCTTGGACATTACTGTTTGTGTTTCTTATCTTAATTTTCTATAAATTAATTTCCATGTGTCTTCTTCTTATTTCGTATAATCAACAATAGGTATTGATTCACCAATCATATGGGATTGTGAAATTTTGCTTATTTCCTATCTTCTTAGCTGATATTCTTTATCCTAATATTGAGGATGATCCAATTCTTCGTTTAACGGTATTAAAGTGCCGACTACTTTTTTAAAAAAGTTACTTGTTTTTAAATCCTCATTATCTTGAGGGTACCATGGTACACAAGGTACTTAATCATCATTCACAACAATCACGGCTTCGAATTTTTGTTTTAGGTCTTCAAGTAAGTATGAAAACTCTTAATCCTCAACTTCTAACTTAACAACAATCCTTTGACCTCTATATTATAATTATGAGGTATACTTTTCTGTTTTATTTAATTTCAAGGACTCTATGTCTGATAAGTTTACTTAATGGTTCGATAAGGTTTTCAAAATATTTTTTAAACTTCCAGAATAATCTCTTGTAAGGATTTCGAGGTGCTACTGGCAATTGATGACAAAATTCTTCTTGTAGGGGAGTGTTGTGATGTTAGTTCCTTTCTGTAAGATATTTTTTAACATAAATATATGAATGTAAAATAATATCTTATCATTTAATACTGTAAATAATTGAATTACAAGGAATATTATTTATTTACCGATTTACACATTTATAGAACACCTAATTTTCTCAAATCTGTTTTTTTCGTGTGCCTTTCGAAGTAGAAAGGCAATTTTGATTTCTTTTTTTAATATTCACTAATTTCTCCTGAAATTACCAACTGATAAAATAAAATTGCTTTTTGGAATTTTCTAATTTAAAATATTAATATAAATAGACATCATTGGTCATCTAAATGAGTTTTGATTCTTGTTGTTGCTTTTAATTCTTTTTCTAAAAAGTCATAATATAATCCAAATGGTTTCTATAAACTTTTTCCAAAAATAATCATATTTTGCATAGCTTCCTCAAAACTCTCTGTATACATGTATGTAGGTTATACAGTTTAAATAGGATAGGCTCTATCGGCGTGAAGGAATGGATCGAATTTTTCATAATTAGCCTTTGGAAAATTCTAAAAAGATTGAATATATAATTACATCACACTCTCCAATAGAACTAGCAATTCCTGCTCCATAACCCTTTATTTAACCATCTTCTTTATATGCTCCAAACTCAAGTGTGAACCAATACAAAGTACCCAATCTGGATAAATCTTTAGATTTGGCTCCACATGATAATATTCCTATCTCTTAGGAAAAATCAGCAACTTCTTTGTCAGCGAATAATGGTACATGTCCCTTTAATAAATATATTAAGTTACCACTAATTCATGAACAATATCTGGTTCTGGAGTATATTCTGGAGTTGAATGATGTCTAATATATTGAGTACAACAGAAAACTCTATGACCTAGGGCGTTTAAAAATTCTCTTTAACTTAAGATTCCATGAGTTGCTTTAATTCTAAATCCTGTTTCAGCTTTGAGATATGCATCTATATCACGTAATTAAGGTATTTTATATTTAAATCCTAAAGCATTTTCGATTTTCACTAAATTATTAAGATATCTTTGAGACATGACGGCTTGAACTTTTTATCTTAATATAGTATAAATCTTTTTCCAAGTTTCTTCCTCTTATTAAGTATAAGTGATATATGGAACTGGTTCACCAATTAAATGAGATTAAGAAATTTTTCCTATTTCATCTCTTCTTTATCTATATTCTAAATCTTTAAATTATGGATGATCTTAATTATGTTCTTCATTTACTTCCATTATTGTACCAACTAATTTATAATATAATCAATTACTTGTTTTCAAATCATCATCATTTCTAGGGTACCATGGAACACAAGGTACTTATTCATCTGTATGAACTAACACTGCATCATATCTCTATTTAAGATCAAATAATAATTCATTGAATTTATGATCTTCAACCTTTTCAAATGTAAGCTTTACAACTATTCGTTGTCCTCTAAATTATAAAATAGATATTTACTTTTCTGTTCGATTTAATTTCAATGTTTCTATATCTGAGAGATTCACTTTATGATTAGAAAATGACTTCAAAATGTTCCTTAGACTTCCATAATAGTCTCTTGTAATGATTTCAACATCCTGAAGGTAATCAATACCAAAATTCTTCTTTGTATATACAGTTGAGAATCTTGCTGCCTTGTGTAAGATTTTATTTAACATAAACAAATTAATGACGCACCTTATTAATATTAATTTTAGATTAATATTGTATGAATTCTAATATTTTCAACATGTAAATAATGATATAAATCAAACTTAAATCAATATTAGAGGCTTTTCAAATTATTCATTACTTTATTTACTATTTTCACAGATTAGGTTTCTTAAAATTCTGGTTAACTATTCTATTACAATTAAGCAATAGAAGAACTATACCTAGAACAATTATTAGAATCAACTAGAGTTTTTAATTTACTAGTTAATTAATATTAAGGTAAACGATGAGATTATGGTGATTCATCTTCTCCTATAAGATCAGTTATATCATCATCTAATCCTTAAAATTATTTTATATCTTCATTCTTTTCAGTTTCTTATATAACTTGCATGGCAGTTGCTTAAGGAGTAAATAGGCGAACATCTTTTTTTTCATGGCCAAGAGAATTGATTTGAGGAGTCGAAAATTCTTAAACAGTGGAACTCTTATTATTTTTTTACATGCTTAAATCTGTTAAACTAGATTTATTAGTTGATTCTTTTGTATCAGAAGAATCAGAAGTGAGTTCCAAATATCGAGATTTATCAAGATTTTTAAGAAACCAGTGATGTTTTAAAATAACTCTTGCAGCAGGTCTATATTATGGTTTTGGATGTAGTAATTATTTAATTAATTATAAACATTCTGATGAAACATCACCTTCTATTGATTCATAATCAATTTTACAATGATAATTTCTCATTACAACTTCATCATAAGCTGTTCCTCTAAAAGGAGATTTACCAGTTAATAGATTGAACATTAAACATCCAACACTAAAGATATCAACCTTAAAATCATAAGTTTTATCTTATAAAACCTCTGGTGCTACAAACCCAGGGGTACCACATCTTGAAAACATATAATTACCAGATGGTAAATAAAAATCAGCTAATCCAAAATCAGTTATAACTACATCTTCTAAAATTCCTTTATTTCTTAATATCATATTTTCTGGTTTTAAATCTCTATGTAATATATTTTATTTATGTAAATAATCTAAAGAATCTAATAATGTAGCTATTATTTTGGCTACCAATTTTTCTGGCAATTTTTAATTTGGTTTAATATGATTCTATAATTCGCCACCTGCTAAATAATCTAAAACGAAATATATGTTCTTTTCATCTTCATAAACTTATTGCATTTTGATCAAACCTTTATGATTTATTTTTCTCATAATTGTCATTTCTTTAAGTAGTGCTAACTTGTCCGTTTCTGAATTCAGCAATTAACTTTTTTCAAAGACTTTTACAGCATACAATTTCTTACTTATTTTATTCACGCTTTAGTAAACCTGTATAACATATCATGTTACCTTTGCAAAATTGCCTTTACCAACAACTTTCTCCATAGAATAATCCTCTTTAAAATTTACTAATAAACAATGTTATTTGAGTAAATCCCATAGATGTTGGTTTAGTTCTTTTGATCTACTGAATAGCTCTTTCGATTTCTAATTTCTGATTATGCGAAAACCAAATTTTTACTAGCATTAATTGACAAAAAAACCTTATCTTAGTGATCTTTTTCAGCATTGTTTTCATAACTTATAAGCTAAATTCTTGATAGATTCAAATTTACAATGTGCTAGTACTTACAAGTGGGCTACCTAATATTACATCTATACTTTAACTTTAATCAACTGGCCTTCATATAATAGGTAATTTCTACTGATCCAAAACCCTGTCTTTTTACTCTTCTTGAATAGCATGCATTAGTATTCTATTTTAGTATCCACTATTTTGATGGGTTGCTTAAGCCAAAACGATTCAGATGGTTGATTATCATCGAAAAATGATTTTGTAAATTTGTTATTCATTAAATAATTAATCAACTATAGGGTGTGACAGTCAAAAAAAAATGTACATACTGGGCAATATCTTCTGAATCTAAACTATTAAGCCCATAGAAATGTCCTTTTCTCACTAACTATCCAAAACCTAATATTAAGTATGAGATTACTTGCATTTGAATATTAAGCATGTGGATTACTGTAATTCTAAAAGTATTAATCACATAATGGTGATCCTTTTATTACTATGATAGGGTGATTTGCCATTACAGCCTATTGCAATTCATTTAGAAATCCTTCTTATTCTCCTAATAAAAGATGAACAACTTTCATATTATCCCTTTGCCCATTCTTATTCAATTTCCCTTCAGCTAATCTATAATATAATGAGAATAAATACTTTTTACATAAATTAATCTTAAACTACCCCTCCAATCCAAAAACCATCATCTTTTCCTTATTATCTATATATTAATATATATTACTTAGTAAAAATATATGTGTATGACCATTGCTTATTTCATAGGGATCAACAAATCCAGTTGTCTGATTCGGATATTTAACCTCTTATTCAGGAGCAACACCAATCAATTTTACTCCTCTCCTCATAACGTATTTTTCAATGCCTGTTGAAATGGCACTGTCAACTATAACTGCATCCTATATATTAATAGTATAATTACTGTATTAAAGCATGCTCTTGCAACTCCAGCATAAAATTTACCCTTATTGGTCTCTTTAGCTCCAATAAGATTTACAACAGGATAACTCTAATTTAGTTACAATTTGAATAATATGTCTTAAATAGATAAATTCTTGGCATTAATATCAGAAACTTTAACTAATTTTGCCACCCTTCCAGAAGGAAATAAGAAATCATAAACTTTCCATATTGGTTCTTCCTTAGTAAGTATTGAATTTGATTAGCTATTTTATAATCTCTATTCAGGGCTTTTAGGAACAGATTATTTTTATGATTATTAAGTTCTCTATGATTATTATAATTCACCTTCACCATCAGGAGTAGTTGTTGGTATTTTCTAAGATATTAAATTCATTTACATCTAACAACATATCCATATTTTCACCAGTTCTAACACTAATTTCCAAATATTCAACATTAGGATAATCATTTATAAATTCAAATGCTTATTCTTATGAAATTTATCTGTTTTCACTATCAATTTTACATGCCACTAAACATACTTGCATTTATGTGTTAATTTATTTTTTGATATCATCTAACCATTGCAATGTTGAATCAAATGAATCAATATTTTCGACATCAAAGCATACAAATACAATATTAACGTTTTTTAGTATCTCGATGACTTATTTTCTTTCACTCACATTTCCTGGAGTATCATAAATGGTAATTGTTTCATTATTTGGTAATGTGACTTCTACAGATTCAATTTATTCTGTTGGTTGGTAATCTTCTTCAAAGTCTTTACCTTCCCAAAATCTGATGATAGAAGTTTTACCAACTGATGGATCACCAACTAAAGCAATTTATTACGTTGCCATTTTATATTATAAATATATTCATTCCATCTATTTCCTATATTTTACTAAAACTTTTTTCATTTTTTATTTAGGTAATAGGCAGTATTAATGTGAATCTAAGGATATGTTTAAATGATCAGTTTATGTACGAAGTTTATCATCCAAAAATTTTGACTATCTTTTTTATGTATAGATAGCTAAATTAAAATTAAAAATACTTGACATTTCTGGTTTTCTTTGGGTATCTGATGGAATAGTGTGTTCTTTTCTGCTAGTTTCACTATCATATCTTTTCTTTTCTTGTTGGTATTCAAAAGTATTTTGTCTTTATCGTTTAATGGAACTATGATTACATTCAATTGTTTTAATGATTAAATCAATTTTTGGAGTTTTAACATTTTAAAATGTTAGATGTGTTCTTTCATCCTATTGATATGGTAAAAAATCAAATTTTAATCCATTTCCTATTAATTTTACTTAATTATCAGTATTTATTAATTCATTATGTAATATTATGGAGAAAAGTACATGAAAATAATGTTAATATTATCTTGTTTATTTTAAAAGATTTTGAATCTCCAAATCCTTTGTTGAATTAATTTTGAAAAGTTAATTTATTTAACTAGTTTGATATTATTATCCATTAAATAAGTCAGACTTTAGTTTAATGATTTAATTTTATATTCTTTCCTTCATATCATTTTATTAATTCAATAATTCATCACTTAATTAATTATCATAATCTCTAAAGGGATTAGTTTAAAATTCAAATTATTTTGGTTGTTCAATATGAACCTATATTGACTGATCTATGGATTTTCTCATCTCACAATCAAGATTTTTTCTTAAAACTGGCTCTTCAATCGAATCCGATTTACTTGGTAAAATTTTATGAGGAAAATATTATAATCTGCCCTATGCTACTTGTGATTCTTCGATTGTATTCTGTTTTTCTTCCATGCTGAATACTTTTTAACTAGTTTCAGCCATTCTCAAATCAAGACCAGTAATATTTGTATTGATTGTTGTAATCTTTGCACAGATTTTATTGATTTAGTTCTTCAAATTCTCAAGTACTTCATCAATTATTTATGCTTTGTGTTTAGCTTACATTTTTTCTCTTTCCTTGCCTTGACACTCAATTAATCGAAATTGTTAAAGTTCATTGAATTATTACTATAACTCTAATAAATGTGATTGTGTATTGTTATAATTGGAAAGCATTTCATCAGTTATCTTTTGTTAATTTAATTGTAAATTTTACTCAATCCCTTCAAGTTTTGTCTCTAGCTTGAATTCAAACAGTGAGATGCTTCTATCAATAATTGATTTTATTTCTTCTTAGTCTATTTAACTTGTGCATATTAATTGTATACTTTAATTCCTGAGGAAAATCTTTAGCTTTTTGAACTTGTTCAAACGAAATATTATTTTGAAAGAATTCATTCAATTTATCTTCAACATAATTTATAGTTGTGTAAAATTAACATTTTTGACGCAACTCCACTATTAAATCTTGCATCCAAGTTTTGCTTGATTAAAGAGTGGCAATTTCTTATCCAATAATCTACACCTTTGATGTAAGATTAGAAGTTTAAGTATTCAAATCTTAAGTTATTTCAGCATTCTACTTAAAGAAATGCTTACCTGTTTTATTTATTGGAGCAACTCTTTCATTTCTTTTAAATTAGAGGTATCTAAACTATTCACTTAAAATTCGACTTAATATAATTTCTAGCTTGCATGATTGTTATAAATTTCAACTCTTTCAGTTAATGATTATACTACTTCTCCGAGGACTGACATTTCCTTTTTTTATGTTTCTTACTCTAATTTTTCTACTCCAATATCATATTTCATTTTGGTTATTTCAGAATTAAAATGATTCTCATGAATGGTTAGTTTTTCTTAGTTTTCTTAAGAATCCAACTATAATTTTGTAATTTATTCACTTAATAGTTTACTTAAAATTAAATAATAGCTACCACTCACATTGAATAGAATCTGATGAATTGAATAGCATGTTTATTTTTCTTGATTATTCATTAACATCCTACTTAATATCACAAAAATCTTTCAATAATTGTTCAACTCTATTAATGGTTAGATTAGTACTTTAAGACTATTGGTTTGGATATATCTTGGATAATTTCTCTCATAATAGTTTCAATTTCAAAGTTAATCATACTAATTGTTTAAAATTATTATGATTTCTGTTATTGGCTATGAGAATCAAAATAATGTTATCTACTATATTGTTCAATATGGAGAGAAACAATTATAAAAAAGGTAAGTTATTTATTATTTTTAGGTTTTCACAATTTGAAGAATTGCATCAATCATTACTTCCATATTTCCCGATTCCGAATTTACCACCCAAATCATATGTGACCGTATTACTAGGAAAGTCAATTGAGTAACTTGAAAAGAGATAGAAGGGATTAGATATTTATTTAAATGAACTTTCCAAAAATCCACGAATTGTGAAATCTCACTAATTCTAATCCTTTTTAGGACAATCGATTACAATTCCAATCATTCATGAATTTGAAGGAGTTACCATGCCTGTATTAGATTTCTCAATTAATTTTGACCTTGGTTTAATGTTTGTCTTGGGATAAGAATAGAAAATAATTCCATAAATTTTAGGAAAAGTCAACCATAGTCAACAATTCTAAGGATCATTGGAATGTTGGATACAGAAAGAAGAGGTTTTTAAAAAGGAGTGGGTTCATACATTTGTTAAATAACCTACATGTTTTCATAATTAGAACAATACTGTGGTAATTGGTTTTGAAGATGGAACTTGTTTTGCTCTTTTAGTGAATTATGAATTTGACATTTCTTCTTAAAAATAACTTCATCAACATTCCAGTAAAGTTTTAGGTATTCATCTTTGTAATGATCGTCTTCATTCAATTAGTAATGATGAATATAGGTACAATTATTCTCTAAAATAGAGTTTTTTCATTACATAAAAATGAACCTATCATGAATCTGTAGTTAAAAGATTTAAATCAGTTGCTAGTGACATTAGACAGAGCATTTATAAGTGATTAAGATGGAACAATTTATGTTTTCGAAATTACATAAATAAAAGTGCAGTTGCTTCTTAAGATAGAGACATAGATATAAAATATAAAAGGAATGTGTAGATCGAATAATAAATTATATTGTGTAGGATTATAGGGTACAATTTGCATAATAGAGACTGAAACATATACTATTTGTTCAAAAGCCAAAGCGAAACCTTAAGTAATTTGTATTAATAACTTTGAGAGAGTAAAGAAATAGCATGTTCGGAGATGAGAAAACTATTTTTTATAGGAAATAAGGATGGAACACTAACAGCCTTTGATGATTAGGATTTTGCACCTATTTGTAAAGATTAAATTAATGTTAGATGTTTTTAAACCACATACAGAAAATATTAGTAGAATTATAAACTTTGAAAATGAAGATCTTTTATTAACAGCTAGTAGTGATAAATATATAAGAGTAATTTATATATAATTTATTTAGGCATGGAGACTTCCAATTTAGGAGATCGATTTTTAACCTTCACTATAATAGATTTGAGGTGGTAATGATAAATTATATGTTTATTTTTATATTATTTAACTTATCATTGGCATTGCCAGAATATTACCATTCATTTGATGAAATCAATCTTGGAAAATATTCAGATTGTGCTAAAATTGAAACTCTATTAGATAACCCAAAAATCGATGTTTTAACAATAAATGAGCAAGCTTAATTTAAGACATTTTTAATGTTTGGTGAACATGCAAGAGAATTAATCAGTCCAGAAACAGGTATTTAAATATTCTAATCAAGGACTCCATCTTTTAGATTCTATTTGTAATAAAAAATATGATGTGAGTTAGTATTAGATAAAAATGATCTTAAATCTAAATCCAGTCTCAAGAATGAGAGTAGAAAATGGTGAATATTGTTTAAGATTGAATGAAAATGGTGTAGATTTAAATAGGAACTATGATGCACATTTCAAATAATATGAAGATAACGAATTGCAAACTAATTCAGGACCAAAGCCGTTTTCTGAGCCAGAAACTCAAGCAGTGAGAGATTTATTAAAAGAATACAAACCTAATATGTATCTTTCTATTCACTCAGGGAGTGCTGGTCTGTATACTCCTCATGCATATTCCATGGATGAACGTATTATTTGTATGAACTTTAGCTGAAAATTATGAACAGTTAATGAAAGTTCTAAATGTTATTAAAGAAGAACATTGTCCTATGTGTGAAACCGGTATGTCTAGTAAGAATGTTGGTTATTTGGCTTATGGAAGTGCAATGGATTATGTTTATGATGAGATAGGTGTAAAAAACTCATTCTTATTTGAAATTTATCACAAAGATGTCAATATAATAAACGATTTAAGAATAGAACATCTCAAAAAAGATAAAGTTAGTTTCTTATAAAATGATGAGACTCCTGAAGAATGTTTTGATTATTTCAATCCAAAAGATGAGGAAGCTTACAATTGGTATATTCAAAACTGGAGTGATGCTATCATAAAAACTATATCTTTAGTTTAACAAAATCAAGAAGATGTGAGATTATCTCATAATTGAATTATATTATATTAATGGGAAGTGGTGCTAGTGTTGAACTTGAGTAACAGACATAAACATTACCTGCATAAAATAATATCTTTATTGATGAAGGTGTAGGGATAGAATAATCTCAATTGTCAAGAAAATGGACAGCTAAGATGACTATGTTTAAAAATCTTGAAACAAAAAATTTCCAAGAATCATAGTTTTAAGCTAAATCTCCTCCAACAATGAAGTTTGAGTAAAGACCATCCATAGTTTATTCGGATGATAGTGATTAAATTTCAAAGTCCTCATAATCTCCTAAATCATCAAGAGCAGCAAGTTCAACTCACTAAAAGAAAATGTTTTCAATGAATAGTGGAAGTGAGGAAAGTGATATTGAGGAAAAGTAGTTACATAATGATAGAAGATAAACAAAGTAATAAAATTTTTAAAGTGATGATTCATTTGAAGAAAAAGATGATGGAACTAAAATAATTAAGGAAAGAATATCAGCTATTAAAGATTAGATGTCATCGAAAAGTAGTATTGACTCAAAGAGTGACTAATAATTTTTAGCTATGCTTGATTTAGATGATATTAGTGATGATCTCAAATTATCGAAATAAACTCTCCCCCACAAATATCCATTAAGTCATTTATATATTGGAACTATGATAGGTGAGTAAAAAATATAAGCTGGAAAAGAAAAACTAGTAAAAATGGCTTGTAAATAAGGTTTATTTGATTCATAGATTCATGATTCAGATGATGAATCAAAATCTGAAAGATAGACTGATTTCTAACCAGAACAATTATTAAATGCGATTGGAATAGCTGTTACTAGTAAAAAAGGAAATAAAAATGATGGATCTGCATTAGCATCAGATTATCTTATATATAGTGATGATTATTAGAAAGTATTTATATTAACAAATGGACATGGTGAATTTGGTGAATGTGTTAGTAATTTAACTTATAGAATGGTTTTTCATTATTTGATTCGTACAGCTACATTTTATACAAATCCTTTAAGAGCACTTGAAACTGTTTTTAAGAAAATGTAAAATAAATTGAAATTTTATATTGATAAAAAGAAATTGGATGATACACACAACATACTTCTTAGTGGATGTGTAGTGACAGGTATATGAAAAAAATCTACTGTTAGTTATTATTTAGAGAGACTCTAAATTATATTGTGCATAGATTGGTGACAATAGAACTTACATATACAAGGAACATATACATTAAAGTAAATAAAAGAAAATTATTGCATAAATATTACCAGTTCATACACCAATAGAAAATGCGGAAAAGAGTAGGATTTTTAATAGTGGAGGAGAAGTTCGTAAAAATGCATAAGGGGAAGAATATGTTTATGTGAGGGGTAGACTATACCCTTAATTACATGTTACAAGAAGTCTAGGAGATGTGATTGCTCATGTGATAGGTGTTTCATCATAACCATACTATCTTGAATATGATATCACTTATTAGGATACATTCCTTATTCTATCAACATCACCTGTATTTGCATATTAAGATGAAAATGATATTATGAATCATTTAAGTGGATTCTCTTTGAACGATATAAATTCTGCTTGTGAATCACTTTATAAATAGTGTAAATCAAGTTGGATAGTATCTGAGGGAGTATTTGAGGATATGACTATTATATTATTATGGCTTGGTTAATTAAAAGAGCCTAAATGATAAATTATAAAAAACCTCGATAATTGTCTCCTATAAAATAGGATTCAAATATCAAAAATTTTTAGTATCTCTGTGACAATGAATAGGTTGAGAAAAGTTACATCTTTCAGGAACAGAAATTTGGAACTTAATTATAGAAACAATATAAAGAGAAACCTGCAATTAGATAAGAATCCTATTCATAGGAAGAGGAGGAAGAATAAGTTGAAATTATGCCGAAGTCTTAAATTACATTTAGTAAAATAGTAATTACTAATTCTTATGCAACTTTACTAACATTCACTTCTTTTTCGATAAAGTTTAGAAATTTTATAAGAGTCTTAAATTTCGAGGAAACAAAACTACTCTGTTTCTTAAAATCAAAGGATGCCATAATAGATTACATTGCAGAAAATATTAAAATATAACATCCAGATATTTAGATTTCTTTTTCAATGACTTAAAATCTTTTTGTAAAATATCTCTTACCTGAAACTATTACTATCGACAAAGAGATTGATAAAATAATTATTTAATTCCCTACCCTTGTTGCTTATTTTTAAGATTCAGGATAGATTTAACAACTATAAATGAATAATTAAGAGGTTATTCATTTAATAGATAATAAATTTTAAACTATACAATAATATGTATATTTCTTATGTAATTTAGTGTTAAAGAATAAATTTCAATTATGAAAGAATATTTATAAGATCAAGTCATGCTAAAAGAGTAAAATAAATGGGAATAGATGTTTATGATTCTTGTACTCAAAAATAAATATTAGTTAAACAATCAAGTAAAAAATTTAAATAATTAAAGAAAACTTTATTGATTTGACATAGAAAATACTTAAATAAGTTTGTAGTTTAGACCTAAAATATGCTATCATAAATTTAATCCCTCCTTAATTAGTACTGAAATAGTTAAAAAAACAGATTGTAGTATATAGTTTTTCTCTTCTTGAATTTTATTAATTATGTCATACTTTTGAGAAAATTTAGTTAGAAACATTTTTAATGATGATTAAATTACAAAAAACAAATGATAAGCCATAAATTATGTTTGATTTAGATGAATTGCCAAAATCAAATGAAATTAGTCAATCTTGTTTGAGAAATGGTTTACTAACAACAATGCATAAATCAATAAATTGTGATTTAAATTACTTTTAGATAGAGTATGTTCCAGTAAAGCTTATGATCTATGAACCAGATGAGTAGAGAGAAACAAATATGACATTAGATTACAATTTAATTGAACAATTGTTGATTCACAAATTGAAGGTTGAATTTACAATATATTGAATTATAATATATGTAATACTCATCTACAGAATTTACGAAATATAGGGATACCATCACTTAATTTTTGAAAGACAATACTTTATATGATTGTTTATCACATAACAATTAAGTAAATTACATTACAATATTAGCTTGTTGTTCTTGATTAAACATTTTCATGTTGGGAAGTGTTTTAGATATTTATAGAAAGTAATTTAGAGGAGGCATTATTTTGGAATTAAGATGTCTCAAATTATGATGGAGTATTTACACATACTGATTTAATAAAAGTGTTACTAAAATTTTATGGCAATGCATTCCAAAACAAATCTTCAAGTATCAATCAAATTAAGAGAAAGTTCAATAGTCTGGACCTAAAATGAATGTTATTGAAGAAGAAGCTGAATTCCAAGATGAAGAAACCAGTTAGAGTCAGCAAACCATTCAATGGCCAAATGGCTTGAATGAAGAATAAAAATTGAGATTACTATATGAAATGAAAACCATTACTATTAGGTAATGGTTTCGTTTATTAAATGATGATGTTTGAATTTAAACATTATTTAGCCTGACTAGTAAATTGGATTAGTGTAAGGAAGAATGGATGAAAGACTTTATGATGCTTGTTTTAAAATAACTAAATCAGGAATAAGTAGACTATTTGTAATTGAACCAGAAAGCAAGATGTTTATGGGTATTATTCATCAAAAGGATATTTTGGTATTCTTGATCAAAGGATTTACTTAATATGAAAATGCAGCCTATAAATAGTAGAATAATTAATTACAGCAGCATTAATTGACAATAAGGCATTTTTATTCATAAATGCATCTAGCTAAAGAAGTGTTTACATGCAATGAAAATTAAACAGTTTATTAGTACGTAGTTCATATTAATCAAGAGTGTTCTATACAATGATGTACAGTCATAAGGCCTATTTGATTCCAATAGTCAACAATTAGAATTAATATGTTGGTTCAATTAGTAGGAAAGATATAGTATTAGTAATAAAAAATGGATTATTTGAGATGGTATTCATGTAAGTTATTTAGTTTTCTCAAACAGTAGCTTAATTGATGTAATTTTTACATGATGAGAAAAAAAAAATACCAGCGTATGTGTACAACTCGAAATAATTTTTTACAATGGAACAAACTGTTAAAGAAGTAAGAATATAATTTAGATAAGGTTGTCGAAAATATTGTTCTATCTGAAAGTTCTGCATTAATTTGTTTAGCAGAAAATAATACAATATAAGAAATTATAACAATTGCAGATATATTCAAATTTCTCTTAAAAGAAGAATTATGAAATGTAATAATAAAAATTAACTCTTTTTAATACACATCATATTTTATCAAAAAAGACAATAATCAAAATAATCTAAACAATTAGTATAATTGTGCATAAGACAATCCATTTCATGTATTGAATTCTCGAATTTGGATATCCATAAAATTATTCTTTTAATGTTTAATTGTATGCTGTAAATTATATTTTATTATTTCCATTTGATCTACTTTTTATCATATCCTTAACTGATTATGCAAAATGTAATCCTTCTGTCTCTTTAATATCCATATTGAATTGCCAATAATTTTATTTCATCATTTCACATAAATCTGCATTTTCAATCATATTAGCAAATGGATCCATAACTTTAGCTATAAGTTATAATTTTTAAGTTTACAGATATTTTCATTATAAATTGTTTGATTTTTATGTAATCTAACCCATGCAACCCAAAGTAATGAATAAAATAATAAATTGATAAAAGGTAGCAACATGAATAGCAACAATAAAACAAATACTCCTAGATAATTTCTTAAGTAATTATGAGTAAATTAAACAACTTTACTTGGTGGCATATATTTTAGAGTAATTCCATTAACTTTATTATTGTTTGAGTTATAGATCCTAATAAACTATACTCATATGTTAATATCTACTTTATTATAGAGGGTAATTGGATCTTAAATATTAATTAAAGTAGAATCAAATGTAGTATCTGTTAATTGAGAATATTATGGATCTGGCCTTCCTAATTCAGTACTCATTTTAATATTAAATATTTTCACATAATACTATCAATTTATTTTACAAGATCTTCTAATTCTGCTTTGTGTAAGACTGTTGCTCCAACAGCTACACTTGGTTATTCTTTTCTTCCTACATAATTAAGATTTCTATTGTTGAATTATAATTTTGTCAACACTTAATCTATTAATGGTTAACAATATGAAAATCCTCCTTAATTTTTTGGTTCTTCTTAAACAAAGTAAAACTTTGTATCTTTTGATAATTTTGATAATTCTTATTCTAATTCAACAATAGGGAATGGTAATAATTATTCCAAGGCTAAGATAACATAATTATTAGCTTTATTTTTCTCAAATTGATCTTTCACTTCATAAACCATCTTACCATATGTAAAAATAACTTTAATTGCATCTCCATTTTTATGTGATATAATCCTTTAAAATTAAGTACCTTTATCTAATTATTCAAATGGTATTTATGCATGTTTTGCTCTTAATACTATAATTAATATTATTAATACATGATTTAGCACTTGCAACAATCAATGGTTTTCTAAACTATCTATGCATTTATCTTCTTAACATATGATATACTGTACTTGGAGTAGATGGAAATACAAATTAAAAGTTTTAATTTTAAACTCCTTATTATAACCATCTTTCCATTCTACAACTAGAATGTTCTGGTCCAGCTCCATCATATCCATGAGGTAATAACATAACTAAACTACTTTATCTCATCCATTTTTCTTCAGCACATGTAATAAATGTATCAACCATAAATTACCCTGTATTATAAAAATCACCAAATTAAGCTTCCCATATGACTAAATTGTTAGGATTTTCTAATGAATATCCAAAATCATATCCCATAACTGATGCTTCAGCCAATGGACTATTAACAACTTATAATCTGCCTTATAATTTAGCTTCAGCAATATTTTACATAGGTATCCATTTTTCTTCAGTTTTTTAATCTACAAATACCCAATGTCTTTAACTGAATGTTCCTCTTTCCACATCTTCACCACTAAGTCTCACATTAAAACCTTCTTCAAGTAATGAACTAACTGCTATTGCTTCACAAGTTGCCCAATCTATTTAATTTTTTTCAATTTAATCTAATCTATCATCAATAAAATATTTTTAAAGTCTTGGATGTAAATTAAAACCTGGTTTCATTACAACAGATTATTTAGCTAAATTAATCAAGTAGTTTTTATCTAGACCAGTTGAAGCATTTTAATTACAAAATTAACTAAATTTCATACCTTTCCACTTTTAAGTAAATGCTTTTGATCCCTTTGATTCATCATTTGTTAATGTTTCTAATGTTTTTTTCATAGTTTTAGCTTTTTCATATTCATTATCTAAATATGAAAATACTTTATTTCTTATTTTAGTATAATCTTCTTTTTTGAAATATTATTAATTATATTTTAATGGTAATGAAATAGCTGCTCTTACTTTTTCATACATATTTGGTTAAGTGAATGATGGTTCATCTACTTCATTATGTCCATATTTTCTATATGTTATAATATCGATAAGAATATCTTTTTTAAATTTTTATCTATAATCCACTGCTAATTATGATACTTTATGAATAGCATCAACATCTTCTCCATTAACATGAATAACAGGATATCGATACGCTAATAATAAATCTGAACTATATCTTGTAAATCTTGAATCTTTTAGATTAGTTGTGTATCCTATTTAATTATTTTGTATTATATGTATAGTTCCACCATTTGAATAATTATCTAAACCTGAGAGTAACATACTTTCATAAACAATTCCTTATCCAGCAAATGCTGCATCTCCATGTAATTGTAAATTAAGTACTTTATCAACATTTCCATAATCATCTTACTTAGCTTTTGCTTTACCCTAACTTACAGGATTGGCAGCTTCTAAATGTGATGGATTATGGACTACTGTAATATTCAAATCTTTATTATTTATTTTCTTTTTTGTAGATGTCGAAAGATGATGTACAACATCATCAACACCATATGTGAATTCTTCAGGTAAATCATTTTATCCCATTATTTTCCTAAATATTTCACATGGAGGATATTCTAATAGAGTACTCATAATTGGAAATCTTCCTCTATGGGCCATTGATTAAACTATATCACTAATACCTTATTCAACTGCTCTTCCATAAAGTGCTCTTAAGGCTACTATTACACCTTCACCACCTTCACCTGCATATCGTTTAAAAGTAGTAAACTTTTTATGATAATAATGATCGATAGCCTCCATTTACACGAGAAGGTTGTGAATACTTACTTTGTCTGCTTATGTTAATTACTCATTCATCAATTTTTCATATTATTCATACAACCATTTCTTTTCTTCTGGGTTTTCTACTTATTCAAATTAGACACCAACTGTTGAAGCATACATCTTATTTAGATATGATTCTAATTCTTCAATACTCCTACAATCCTATTATATCACATCCTTCACATTAACATTGTCATCATATTTTACTCCAAAATCTAGGACACCAGGCATTTTTGAGCTAAGATTTGGGTATTTGTATACTTTTTTAATAATCCCAGTGGATCTAATTGAGACACTAGATGTCCATTTGATCTGAAGTACTATACCATATGGTATTGCTTATTGTCAATGTTTTCGAGGAGGCTCTTATCAAGTGTTACTTGAGCCACCTTGCCATAGTTTTTGTAGTTTGAAAACGAATATCGGAGGATTCGTGCGTAATTAAAATATGATTGCATATTTTTAATACCTCATTCGAAATTATTGATGCATTCAATATGAACCCAACTACATTAATTAAAATATTTTTATTCGAGAAAAAATATTGCTCTTAATTATGAGATTATCATTCTAATTGTTTTTTATGTTGCACGCCTAATTATGATTCTAAAATACAATTAATTAAAATGTTTAACAATTCAGGATCAGGTTCAGGAAATTCTATGGACAGTCCCCCATTGCAAAAGGCTTCCCCTAAATCAAAAAAAGATAAATATACAAAAGGATATAATGCTCTCATAAAAATCAAAACAAGTGGAAGTAGATTTGTGTTATCGAAATTGCATCCTCATTACTATATGTATAACAACTCTCTCTTACTCGAATATCTCTCTGATCAAGAATTAAAAGAGTTCATGTAGGACATTAACGATACGATTAAAAAGAACTGGCCCCCTTAAAAACTAATTACAATGGCATATATGTTGATTCCCTTTAGTTGTGGAATATCTCTCTTATGCCCATATTGTTGTTTCGAAAATGCAGAAAAATATTTCTAATGGAAACTTGATGAATATAACATAAAATGGGAAAAAAGAGGCTTAAAAGTTGGTTGGGAAGATGAGGAATTAGTGTTTTTACTATTTGGAAGGAGAGGAAAGGAGGAAGATGATTTTGGAGACATCGATGTGATTGTTGGATGACTTTATTTAAATATATATTATAAATGGAATTCGATTTCTAAAGTCGTCCTTAATCAGTAACTTATGGAAATATTTAAAGGCATTTAATTTGAAAGGTAGACCAGATAGTGCAAAATCTAGGATGCCATCATAGATGTCTAACACTTATGGAGGTACAAAAAAATTACCAAATGTACGTCCTCATTCAGCTGTTGTTACAAAGAATACTAAAGGGTATGTTGTAGTACTAATTTAGTGGTAAAAAAAGAACTGATGAAGAAGTAATCTTAGAAGAATAGGATTATGATAATTTTGATCGATAAGGAATAGAGTAAGTTATGAATTTAAAATGTTAGTATAAATGCAATTTTATTGAATCCACCATCAGCATAAAATGATAAGAAATTGCCAAAACATATAAAGAAGGAGAAGGAAACACTATATGAAGAATAGATTGAATTGAAATAGTAGATGAATAAAATGAAAGATGAAAATATTAGATTAAAAACTAAGAATGTTTAATTGCAAAAGGAGAATGCTAAATTAGAAAAACTATTAGAAAATTTAGACAGCTACATTTAAACAGGTTCTGGTCATCAACCATTAGGTGATCATATATTAATGAATAATTTAAAGAAAACATTAAAGGACACTAAGTCCTAGCTTAGTGAGAAAGAAGCTGAATTACAGATTATGAAGAAACATATTAAAATAACTAAAGTAGCAGAAATAGAAACCGAATTAAAGACTTATATCGAAGAATCAATTCGATTGAGAAGTTTACTTGATTAAGCTTTGCGTAACTAAGCGGCTCAAAAAATGTAAATATTAATTTTGAATTAGGGCTGTTTAGATGGACAATTTTGAAGAGAAATTTTATGTATAAATGAAAGTTATCAATTCACTTTAATAAGAAATGGATTAATTTAATGGAATGATAAAATTAAAAGAGGAAGAATTATTTAATGCTCAAGTTAAATGTGAATAATTTGATTTACTAAAATCAAGAGCTGAAGAAAATGCTGATTAAATGAAATTATAATTAATGGAAATAACAGAAAAATGTGAAATTTTATAATAAGAAATACAAAATTTAAAGACAATTAATAATAATTTAATTATTAAAGCAACTAAATCACATAATGATGATATGCATATTAAGGAATTAGAATAAAATTTGATTGAATTAAAATTAATGATTGATGAAAAAGATGAATAAATCAAATTAATGGAAAAATAAATATAAGATATGAAGCATTTTGAATAAGAGACATTTAAGTAATAAGAAAAAGAAAGAAAATAGTTAGAAAATGATATGGAGTATTATAAGAATTAATTTGAAACAATAGATGAAAAATACAAAAATTTACTTCTTTAAAATGCTTAGTCTGATTATCAGGATGAATATTAGCAATAAAGATCAGACAGAAAAAGTGGAAGAACTTCAACAGTCAAAATAGGAACAATAGGTACATTAACTACAGTACCAGGATTCGAGAAGGACACTAAACCACCACTTTCATAAATGTAATTAAATTACCTTCCTCATTAACATACAGTTTCTTAATAAATGTAAATTTAGGAAGAACCTTAAAAATTATAAAAATAAAGACCCTTAAGTGGTGGTGTTAGAAGAAGAAGGACAGTAAAATAGGAGGATATTAAAGATCTAGGATTAGAATTGAATATGAGATTTAGATTAAGAAAATTAAAATTGGATGATGTAGTTGAAAATGAATTATTTGATTAAGCAATAAAGTAAAAGGGTAAAATATCAATAAAAGATATTGCATTAAAATTAAGTGACACACCTTTCGAATTAAAGGATGTAGAGAAAATGTATCTATTAGCTCGATATATGATTGAAGATAATACATAGGATTGGGTAGAATTTGATGAGGAGGCAAGTTGTTAACTTTAAATAGTAAGAAGTATTTTTAAATAACTTGTTGGAAAATGTAAAATATTTACAGAAGAGGAGGAAAAATAATTAAGTAATGAAATAAGTACTTAAATTATGAAATTTAAAAAATCAATACTATCATATCTACCAACATTTAATGCAACTAATTTAACAAGAGATTAATTAACTAAAGCATTTAATTATATAGGAATTCAATTAAGTAATGAAGCTTTTGATTATTTTTTCTTACGATTATTTGAACTATAAGGAGAATCAGATGTTCGTAAATTCGATTATAAGTTAGTAATTGAAGAATGGGGTAAAGATGAAAAAGAACTTAATAGTATAATATTATTATATAAGTAGAAAAATAAAGACCTAATGAAAGAAGAGATACAAAGAAAGAACCTATAAATTAAAACTTTATGTATGGATAAAAATTTAATATTGATAAATGATATAGTTAAATATCATTATATTTATATGCTTTTAATAAATCATCACTCTTATTATATTTAAGCACCTGGATTGAAGGTTTCTAACTTTGCAATATATTCTCTTAATTCTTATTCATTTAAATGAGCAAATTTTTAATTTTTACCCAAAATTCCTACTTCTACATTTTTCACATTTAATCTATTTTATATTCATAAATACTCTTCATCTTCCATTATAGCTTTTTTGATTGCACTTAACCCATGTAAGACAAGTTATTCAAGTGTACTTTTTTCAAATAAATGGAACCAACTCTCGAAATATGTTCTTGCCGCCTATGATCTTGATCCAATTGCTTAACATTTGAATTCATAATAATTTCCAGATGGACATGTTTCAAATAAATGAACTCCATTTGGATCAATTCCTGCAACTAATAGACCAACTCCATATGGTCTTTCAGCTCCACTTTATGTCTTGTGTTATGACTCTATTATTGGATGATATTAGTACTTTCAGCAACTTTAAAGACAAGTCTTCCAACTGGGTGTTGTGATTCATATGTATATTTGTAGGAAAGACATTCTGTTCTCATAAATTTACACAATAATCCTTTACTAAATGAGAATATGTACGAGCATCTGCAGTAAGTCCAGCAATAGCTATAGCCATATGATCATCTATTTTAAATTGTTTTTCTTAATATCCAGCTAATTCTGATGGTTATCTCTTCAAACTACACAACACCACATGATCATTTGATTTGAGTCCCAAACAGATACTTCCTTATTTCACAGCTTCCATTGCGTATTCAACTTAGAATAATTTTCCTTATGGAGACCATGTTAGGCAGTCTGTATCATAAAGATGCTTGAGCATTGTTTTAATATTTAAATATTTATTATCACATTGGGATTACTTTAAATCACTAATGCTCATCTTTATTTTTCTTGCAATGTTGGGTCAGTAAGTAATAAGAAAAGAATTCAACAGGGTTTTTAGGTCTTTCTCTAGCTAATGCTTTTAAAGAGTCTATGTTTGAAGATTATAATACCATGAATCTAATCAATAACTGTTTTTTCTAAATATTATCGAGTTGGCAAAGCTTAATCTGGGATTTATGGTAATTAACTTAATGCAGTTTATTCGACTAATTCTTGTTCTGTAACATCATCTAAATCATGCTCTGTTGTTGACATATTTTGATAAATTATTACTCTA
Organism: Paramecium caudatum; assembly: GCA_000715435.1. Lineage (NCBI taxonomy): Eukaryota > Ciliophora > Oligohymenophorea > Peniculida > Parameciidae > Paramecium > Paramecium caudatum. Next base: position 408,586 of record JMSD01000009.1, read on the forward strand.
AAAAACTTAATAATTAATAATGTAAATTCTTAACGACGATTACTATGTTCCAAATTTACTTTAAGGAATTGACATTAGAAATCATGTATTTAATATATATATTTAGGAAATATCAACATTATCTCAAACATTAGATAGATTACATTTTATTAAGGGACTACATGAAGAAGATAATTTAAGATTGCGTGCCATAATTACAGATATGCAGTATAATTTTGAAGCTGTAGTTGCTTAAAAGTAAATTAATAATTAAAAATAGAAATATTGAAATATCTAGACTAAGTGGCAGAGTTAAATATTTAGAGGAAGAACTCTATCATTTGAATAGATTACCATAGAATAAATTTCAAATATCAAATAAGGATGAATTTGATCCATCTAAGCTGAGAGAATTAGAAAGGGCCATGAAGCAAAAGGATTAATAAATATAAGATATTACAAATGAATTACAATAATTGAAAGCTTAAATTGGGAATAGAGTATAAGAGGCAGCAGGCTAGGAGAGGAAAAAAGTGTAGAATGAATAAAAAGAGATGAATTTACCATTCTTAGTGGAGAATGATAATTTAAAAAAGGAAAATGCAGAATTAAATAGATTAGTCAAAACATACAATGATGATTTAAATAAATTGAAATCTGAGCTTAATGAAGCAAATGCTGAATTAGCTAAAAGAGAAAGAAAATTAAGAGAATTCTTATTAGTTGAAAAGATGAGAGGGGAAAAGGATGAGGAATTAAAATAAAATCTATAGCCAGTTTATGTGAAAATTTCTGAAGATAAAAATCTATTAGATGGCATTCTAGCTTTAATGCATTATATGAGAGAATCTGTTACAGATATTATTTTTGAAATCTTTGTTCGATCAGCAAATTAAGCTTTCAACAGAAAGCAAAGCAGTACAATATTATTTTCAATTAATACAAAAGAATTGAAAAATAGAAATGTTCGAGGTTTCTTAATAGTACTCTATTTATACAAAAAGTATTTAAAATAATTATTAAAGAATGAAGAAATTTATCAAGATATATTTTCCGTATTATGGTAAATTAATTTTAAATGATCACATGGCTAGAATAGCTTTAGGTGAAGATGAATACCATTTATCTGAAAGAAGAGATGGAACAAATATATGGTTAGAAGAATGTATGGCAAAATTATCAGTTGAAAAAAGGAAAAGTGATAAAAATAAAGATGAAGATTCAGAATATTAACATTTATTTAGATTATTATCACTTAGATATAGATGCAAATATCCTATGAAAGGGAATGAAGAAATGAGAGTTGATATGGATATTAGAGTAAGATTAGAAAATAAGATCTGTTCTTCTTTATTAAAGATATTTATTGATTGATTTTTATATATTCAAAGTCTTTACTTTTTTATAATCTTTTCTCTTTTTGGTTTTTCATCTAATTCGCTTACTTAACTAATTTAGCTTTTATCATTTGCATTGCTATTTAATAAAATTTAGAATGATTATTAACTTGTATTCAGAACTGGTGTCTTTAATCTTAATTATTTATTGCTACCTAAAGCCATAGTCTAATCTCCTTAAATCATAGTTTAATCTTATTATATTAGAGATTGTGAAGCATTTCCTAATTCTTCAGATGGTTTCTTTGTGTTATCTGTTTTAGGTTTATATTCTGTAGGTAAACCAATGAATGCATTTCCTCTGTCTATTTTTTCATCATAATCTACATATTATTCCGAGTATTTATCTTCATCAACTTAATCACCTTCTTTATCACCATCCTATTATTCATCCTCATCATATTCTTTTGGAGAATCAGACCCTCCATCTGAATTATTGTAACGCTCTAGGTTTTTATTGAATTTTTCTTTATCAAATTTTATTTATCTTGTGAATCCTATTTTCCATTCATTATCTTCTATTTTACCAACAAATTCCATAAATTCCCTTATGAATTACTCAACAAATCGTTACTCACCAAAAAACATTTCACAATCCATGCAATATAATTAAATTATAGTTTTACAAGTAATGTCATAAGACCCTTAAAATACATTAGAAAAGAACATTCCACATATGAGTACATATAATGTAGGAACAATTGGTGATTCTATCAAATTAGTCTCATTTCCTAAAAATGTTAAAGGAGCAAAATTAATGAACATATAAACTGGTATCGATGCCATAAATGCAGTGGCTAATCTAATTTAGAAAACAATTAAGGTTTGTAAAAAATCTAAGTCTTTTATTTTATTTTAATTTCTAAAAATTAAGAAATATGCCTTTTTTGCACTTTAATAATAGGGTTCTGACCAAATGGCTACTTGGACAACTGAGTTTTTAGAAATATACCTTAAAAATACTTCAAATGAATGAATGCATGCCATGCAGCTAGCTTGGGTATATCTAACACAACTGCTTGTTTAAGGCAGGCATCTCATTATACTCTAAATTAGAGATGTAACATACTCTTGAATAATCCATAATACTTTATGGAATAGTTAAAAACATTAGATTGAATGCAACGAATACACATGTACCAAAATGATACTTAAATAATGTTTTAAATGAAAAACAATATGGAATTCTAACAGTATCTTTTTATTTGGTAAAAAACCAAACAGAAAGTGCATAACTTGTAAACATATCATTCATTGTTAAAATTAAGGTCAATGTAAAGAGAACTGTAAAAGCAACAAAGATTAATCCAAATTAAATAGTATCACTATAATTTATAACATATAATAAATGGCCATCGATATCTATAATGATACAGAACAATACTTTTAGCTCTTGACAAATCTATAGTACCGACAGTCATTGCAAAGACCACTAAAATAAATGCTAATCCACAAATAACTAATCCGGCAAAAGCAATTATAAAAGGAAAAGATCGTATTTAACTTAAAACTTATACAATATGTTAAGCTGTCTTCAGTAATTCAATTCCTCTTTAAATTCTTCTAAACAATATTATTGTAACAATTAAATAAAGTCCTGCAAATCCCAAAAACACAAATGCAAGATAATAGTATACAGTTACTATCAATCCTCCACAAGTATTAGGATCCATACCATCAATACATCTGAAATCATAAGCCTTAAATAATATATTTTAATACTCTAATGGATTCTAAATAAAAAAGATAAGCTAATAAAACTAACCCTGCCTAAGCAAATATAATAGCTCCCCAAATAAGTCCTGATGCAATTTTTTAATATTTTGCTAATACAGTGAATAAATAACTAAGAATAATGCTTAATCCAAATCCTACCAGAGTGATATCCCAAGATTACCACAAATCAGAGGCAATTCTTCTCATAATGTTTCTAAAAGAACCTAAATTTTAAAAAACAAGTTCTCTGCTCTTTGGTTCTTTGGGGACACAATAATATCCCATTTGATCGGCTTACATTTAAATATAGCAGAATGATGTTACTGTGATATGGTCGGTGTCATATATGCAAGTTTCTCTTCCAGTAGAGGGGGGACATTATCTAACACACCAGGCTACATTAATATCTGTCACTGGTCCAGCATAGTAAAGAAAAGGTTTATTTTTTAGAGTTCCTATACCACAGATTTCTCCTCGAAAATCAGTGCCATGAGCTAATCTTTCAGGATTTCCACTTGTCAATACAAAATAAGAATAAACACCATAGAAAACGTAAATAATAAGGAATAACAATATCCAAGATCGATCTGTAGATTTTCTTTCGACTAGTTTCTTAATGTATTATACCGATAGGCCCTTTAAAACCTTATGGGGGAACGAATGGTAAATTCAACGGATCCTATCTATCTATCTCTTCATATTTCTCTAATCTGGAATATTTGTCTTCATTTCTAAAGAATGTTTTCTTTCTTTCAGGAACTTAACTATTATTGTTCAAGTTCGTGGAAGCTACAGTTATCTTGGATGAATTAATGATTAGTTTAGGAACGGGTATTGCATCTTTATTGCTCTTTAAAGTCACATCAAGCTCAGTATTATTTAGCATTAGATTATATTAAATAATTTATTTGAGATGTAGAGGGTGGCTCGATTCGGATGCAGCACAATAAATAAATTGGAGAGTGAATTAAATAAGATTGAAAAGGTGACATTTAAGGAGAGATACCTCACATTTTAGAGAGAATGGAATGAATTCAAAAACTAAACCAAAGAAATGTAATTGATAAAATTTATAATAGGCCACCGAGGGTGTTTAATGATAGATTAAATGAGGTACAACAAAAGAAAATCAATCTCATAGCCAAACATATGGATTATTTGAGTGAGAATGAATTCGAATATCTAAATTACATAATCCGTGAATAAGTCCTCAATAAACCTGACTTTTAATAATATTCAATGGGTATAGGGGATGAAGATTTCAAAGTTGGTATGAATACATTTAATTTAGGTGCCGGTATATGGCCGACTGCACATCCTTAATGGCTGTAATAATAAGAAATCATGGCCAAATTATGGCCTTTGGGATAATAGGGAATAGCAACAGTATTCTCTGAAATAGTGGGTTTTGGAAGTGGAGTAGGAGCATAGGGAAATGTGGCAGCAGCCCCTGAACCAGAAAAAAAAGTTGAAGCACCAAAGGAGCCACCAAAAGAGGCTACAGTAATTGTGAATCTATCATTAAGAAAGCCAACTACGATGTTATTTTAGATGCTATTGATGCTGCATAAAAGATCAAGATTATTAAGGAAGTGAGAGCCATTTTCAATTTGGGATTGAAGGAAGCTAAAGATTAGGTTGAGAAATTACCAGCAACATTGACTAAATAGATGAAAAAGGATGCTGCTGAAGAACTTAAGTAAAAATTAGAAGCTATTGGTTGCACTATAAAGTTAGTCTGAGTTATTATATAAAGAATATAAAATGTAATATCACACTTTTCAAACCATATAGGATTATTTTAATACAAATGCATCAATGTTTGTAAAGAGAGAACCTTAAACACCAGTAAAAAAATATTTCATGTAATTTGAAGAAAAGCGAAGATTTCGGCTAAAAAAATCAAAGGGTAATATTTGGGATCAAATACTCTAACAAAAATAAATATCTTCATCTCCTAAACCATGGTCAATTCCAACTAATGTAGAATTATAGGAACCTTATTTGAAAAAGAAACCTGATATTAATGAAAATGGCAGTCAGATTAATAATGAAAGCTGCAGATTTGTCTCAGTTAATAATCTTCGAATAAGATGTCTCGGAAATCAATCAGTGTAATCAAATCCTCTAAAAGAATTACCACAAAATAGATTCACTACTTCCTATCAAAGATTCAGAACTTCCCCTGGATTGAAGAAATTAGTGAAAAGTTCATCTCAAGCAAAACTATCTTTTAATAATCTTCTCAAAGAAATACACAAACAAGTCTGATTTCATAAACAATTTCTAAGCAAAGTTTTGATGATATCAGTCCTTGGTGATAAATGATTTAGTTATTTAAAGATAAATTTCTAAGTTGCCACTATTCATTATATTTTTATGCTGTTTTAAATTGCGCAAAAAAGAGAGTAGTTTGTTGTGAACCTTAAAAAGAGTGCGAGAGAAGATAAATTCAGGAAAAATAGATTTCCAAATAAAGACTCCCTGCCCTTTTCTCATTACACTTAACATTGTCCTTAATCATATTTAGATGCATATGAAAGAGCTGATGAATCAGTATATATTAGTTTATTTTTTAGGAAATGCATTTTCAAAGTAACTAAATGGAATTGGATGAGTCTATGAGTTCATACATATTCAAAATTAAATAACTAAGTAACTATTTAGATGAACATGATTGTAATCCTGAAATGGACATTTCTTATTATGTTCAAATTATTTTCAAAATTTTTAACTAAGGATATCCTTAAATTGATGTAAATTTTTATCCCAAATAGAAATCATGTCTTCATGTGTTACTCACATTTTCAGCAGAAAATCATTAACAATCTCAACCAATTCAATAACATTTAGAGACACTTACCAACTACTTTATTTCAACACCTTATACACAATTAAAAATATACGTTTTGGATATACTTGGAAATTTTGCGGTAGATTGCTACATCTGCAGGGATTTAGTATTATTGTTGTAAATTCCTTAAAAGTTATGGTATTTAATTATTTAATGAAGGTAAGAAGTTTAAAGATGTAATTAGAAATCCATATATGATGATTACTATAATTTGATAACAAATTTAGATAGAATTAAACCAGATTTAAGCAAATAAAAATTAATTGAACTACATTCAATTTTATAAGAATTGGTGTTTTAATTTGATGATCCTTAACAAAAATAGTGGCTATTGAATTTATTAAATAGAATTTATTCAATTGATAAATCCAAAATATCATTAGACTTTTTGCAGTACTTATTATCAATAGAAATTTAAACTATTGAACTTGCATAGGAGATATTTAAATATTTTCACTATGTTTCATTGTTAGATGTTGAAACAAATAGTAATTATTAAATATCGATCATTGAAAATATGTTATAAAATATGAAGAAATTCTTGAGTTAAGAAAATGTCAAAGCAGGTTCGTTAATTCGCTTAATAAAGAGAATCTTTACAATTATTAATAATTTTCTTCTTGGTGATCCACAAATAATTCATTAAATTTTGCAGGGTGAACTCTTAAATTGTATTCAGCATCCTTAAGATATTATGTTGTAGGAAGAATATTTTTCATTAGTTGATAGTTTAATTAAATTTGGCTCAATAAATGAAGTAAAATTAATAAATGAAGGAAACTCATTAATAAAAATAGTAGTTTAGTAATTATAGGAGAAAGATCAATCATAAGAATTAATACATCATTTATTAAAAATTACTCTTAGATTATTATATGATAATGAATAAAATAAAACAATATTTTATGATGAAGATGGTGAATCAACAATATGCAAACTATAAAAATAAGTAAATGAAGAAAACAATGAAATAATTATTCGCATCTTCGATTTTTTAGATTAATGAATATCAATAGTATCTTTAGTTTTATAAACTCATATAATCATTAACTTATTGATTATGAAGCTTTGTAAAGTTTTTTTGATCCCACAATATCTTTCGATTGATCAGTTCTTGACCTTTAACCAAACTCTGCTCCTTTTATTCTAAAAATTCATCTTAATGTCTGCATGATTAAATTTATAATCTATTTTATAATTAAATGATACCTAATCTCATTTTCGAATTCTTTCAAAGATTAAATTTATTTTCCTAATTAAAATTCAAGATCAAGTATTCTCTATTCATGAAATAAAATATTCTCAACATTCTAATTTAATTTATAGATTTGTCCTTCATAATATTCTACATAAGAATGTAAAATTACTCTCTTTTTGTTAAGCATTTTCTAAATTTACTTTAATTTTTTCACATAATTATGTATAATTAGTGATTTAATTTTAAAGAAGAGAGTCTTTCTCTAAAATAGATTTTTCAAGAATTAAAAGTTACTGTTCTTTAAGATTTAATTCATTTGATTTATCATTTAATTACTTTGATTAAATTTATAATGATTGTTCCTTTTCTTTAAATTTAGCCTCTAATTTAGCTGAATTCTCTTTTAATTACTATTCTTGTTACTTGATGCTTTTTAATTTATGCTTTAGCTAATCAGTCATTTATCGTATTTCATTTTCTGCTTATTTTAGTTTCTAACTCTAAAATCCGAAATATTACTTCTGTTCTTAATTTCAAATCCAATAAATCAGAATTCAACTATTATTTTTCTTTGTCAATTTCATCACACTTCCATTTATATTTTTCTTTGGATCGTATGAGTTCATAGTCAGAATTAAACATGGAAGTAGTTATTTCTTCATCTCTAGCATATTGAGTGGCATATCTGATAGGTTTGTTTTTGAGAATTGAGTAACTCTGTAATATAGTTTTACTGAGACGAGATGGCTCTCTTGCAGTGTTCATATTTAATTAACAGATAATATAATTAAAATTAAATTTGCGATTTAGTAAAATAATAATATTAATAATGAATACCTGGAAGCATCGAGTTACTTATTATTATGACGAAGAGTTCGGTACATTCAATTATTCAACTACTCATCCAATGAAGCCTCTAAGAGTGGCAATTACAGATGATTTAGTAGGACATTATGGACTAAAAAAATATATGAATTGCATGGTAATATTATCACAATATTTAGGATTAAGATTTTGTACAAACATATATAAAGAGAGTGAATGAAGATGTATTGACTTAATTTCACTCTTAAGAATATATTGACCTAATAAAAATAATTACCCCTGAAAACAAATGTTAACATGAAGACCAATTATATAGATGTAATAATAAATAATATAGTAGTCAATTTTATGGAGGATTGTCCAGTATTGGATAGATTATTTGATTTTTGTTTGTGTTAGACTTCTGGATCAGTTGGTGCTGCTTGTGTTTTAGCTGATTAAAAGAGTGATATTGCAATAAATTGGAGTGGTGGATTACATCATGCTAAGTAAAGTGAAGCAAGTGGTTTTTGTTATGTTAATGATTGTGTTTTGGGAATTTTGGAATTGCTAAAAACTTATTAAAGAGTTCTTTACGTTGATATTGATATTCATCATGGTGATGGTGTTGAAGAAGCATTTTACTTAACCGACAGAGTGATGACCTGTTCATTTCATAAATTCAAGGAATACTTTCCTGGAACTGGTCATATTGATGATGTTGGTCATGATAAAGGAAAATATTACGCGGTTAATTTCCCCTTAAATGAGGGTCTTAATGATGATTCAATTTAATACATATTTAAGCCTGTTATTGATAGAATAATGGAAAATTTCAGACCAGAGGCTGTAATGTTATAAGGTGGTACAGATAGTTTGAGTGGCGATAGATTGGGTTGTTTTAATCTTAGTATTAAAGGTATAATATATATTAATTAAGGTCATGGGTCATGTATTGAATATTTAAAGAAATTCAATGTTCCAATAATAATGGTTGGTGGAGGAGGTTATACATTAAGAAATGTACCAAGATGTTGGACATATGAAACATCATTGGCATTGAATGTTCCAGTGTTAGATGCTATTCCAGATGAATCAGATTATAAAGTATACTTTGGACCAGAATATAAATTGCATTTGCCAATTTCGAATATGGAGGAACAAAATTCAAAAGAATATTTAGAAAAAAATATGTAAACAAAAATAAAATAAAAATAGTGTGTAAATTCTTGATAATTTAAATTAAATTCATCCAGGATGTGCACAAATCGATCATTATGCTATTGGTAAAGAGAGTAGATAAAAGATTGATTACTAAGAACTATTTTCAGAAGATAGAGATAGAAGAGAAGAAATGTAATTGGAAAAAAATATGGATGAGGCAGAATGAATCAAAAATAAATTATTATATATTATTGTATTTTAATGATAATCATTATCATTTCTTTTTACCAAATGGACCCTTCTTTGGTTATTATTATTGTTATTGTTGTTATTATTATTAGGGTTTTTATTACTCAACCTTTGGTTCAGCTTGAGGAGCAGCCTATTATTAAGGGGGAGCTTATTATTATGGTTCACTAAGTTTTGGTTTTTCTTAGGCCTATTCAATCTTTTATTTAGCAGCTTGCTCAGTTTTAAGTAAACCTGCTTCCAACAATTATTATTCCTCTGCAGGAAGAACCTAAAATATATTAATTATTACATTTTAGAATCCAGCATAATTGGCTAATTTTTGTGCTTTGGGGAGAATATTTGATGAGAATTCTTAGAAATCCAAAACATAGTTTTATAATAAACCAAGGCTGTCATTCCATGGTCTCTTTGGGAATTTGGCAAAGCCTTCATGTTGGTACAATTTTGCAGCATGATTAACAAAGACCTTGCTGAAAACTTGTGGAGTTGCCTTGTATAATTCTTCAACTAATTCGATTTCAGCAGTAGGATCTCCTTCAAAGTAATCCTTATATTATAAGACTATATTAAGAAATAATTGATACATCCTTCTTATGAAGCAAGATTGTAATAATTCTTTTCAGCTTAAAGAATTTAAAATTCTTATCCTGAAGCAACTGCATCTTAAAGATCTTTGAATACTTAAATATATTCTGGGTTTTTAGTCATTCTTTCAAAATGTCTTTCAATTAATCTTTTTTCTCTGACTTAATAATCTTGGGTGCAATCATAAGCTAATCTATATCTAAATCTAAATAATTTCTTTTCTAAGAGTGAAGTTTAATCTTCTTCTGGATTATGAGTATATGATTCTTAGAAATCAAATCTATTTGGAGAATATCTTGGATCAACTTATGCAACAGCTTCATCAATTCTTTATTCTACTTATTCATCATCTTTGTATAATTCTTAATCTGTTTAGTAATAATCATTATATAATTATTCTTCTTCAGTAAGTCCACCATAAAAATAAGCATAATTATTTTCCCATCTTTCTTTTTATTTAAGTCTCATTCTTCTTTCTCTTCTGGCATGATTGGCAACATCTAAATATTCTCTAACATGGAATCTATTAACTTTTCTTTCAAGTCTTTATTATATTCCCAGAATTTTTTCTGCTTCAAGTACTGCAGTATAAGTAGTCTTTTGCATAGGGATTCTATATTTTTAATTTCTATAGACAGAGTCTGCATTGTATCCTGCTTCTTATAATTATTATGAAATATATTTGACTTTTTCTTCTCCATGATTGAATCTCCACATTCTATAAGCTGGATCAACAAGTAGTCTGTCATGTACATCATTATCCATTGTTACCATGATATTTTGTTCATATAGAGCACTCTCGAAGTAAGATCCTTCTCTATGTGTCCACATTTTGAGCATATTTATAGATTAAATATTTTCATTCTTTAGATATTAGACATTATTACATCCAATTCGAAAACATCAATAGGGTGGAATGAATCTCTATAGTATGACATTTCTTCATCTTCTTATTATCTTAATCTCACTAATTTGAACACTTAACCACACATTGGGCATCTTTGGAGTGGTCCTTCTCTTAACATGAATAAATGGATTTCATGTTATTCATAATCATCTTCATTTTACAATCCAGTGCATCCTACATATCTGAAGGGTGTATCAGCAGTAAATATAACACATGGATTATCTACGGTACAAAGTTAACAGTTTAGATGTTGTCTAGATTGTTATACACCTATAAATGGAATGGGTTTCCAGAATAAGCTGCATAATATTCATGAAGCACTTCGTCGAATGCTTAATATGTCAAGTTAGGAGTCACTGAACTATGAACACCATCTTATCTAACATATGATTGAATATGTTTCAATGGAGTTGTTACCTAAATTATTCATAATCATACCACACTCTTAAGAGTTTTAAAGGTGTCAAATACACCAAATGTTGAGGAGAATGTTTTTTTACTCACTTACCTCAGCATTTATTTAAATCTTATTTTTATTAATAATTATATCCAACATATCAGGGCTTTAAAATTTTGAGTCTTATGATGTATAATTGTCTAAGAAACACCTAAACTATTATTTTAATTTAGTTATCAATTTATTATGGGAAGTTGTTCTGGCTTATGTTCAAAATTAAATATCGAAAAACCAATTGTAGTCGATGTGACAGAGTTGGAGGTTATTGAGAATGCATTAGGGGAAGAATACTATCATTTATCTGCTTAAATGTCATAACAACAAGATGAAAAACATATATTGAGACTCGAAACTGGTGCCATCTATGAAGGTGAACTTTAGAACGGTGTTAGACATGGAAAAGGCAAATAAATCTGGCCAGATGGTATTTAAACATCTAAAAAGGGTCCTATTATGTTGGTGATTTTGTAAATGATAAAGCTTAAGGATAAGGGAAACTGGTAAATATTAGTGGAAGTATATACGAAGGATCGTGGATGGATGATAAAGCTAATGGTTTTGGAAGATTTGTCAATGTAGATGGTTCTTATTATGAGGGAGAATGGTTAAATGATAGATAACATGGAAATGGTAAAGAGCAATGTCAAAGTATGAAATTTTACTAATAGATGGGTCTCAATACGAGGGTGAATTCTTTAAAGGTGCAAGACATGGAAGAGGAAAATTAGTTACAAAAGATGGATGTTAATATATGGGTCAGTTTGAAAATGGAGTGATATCAGGAAAAGGTATATTATTTAATCCAACTGAGACAAGGTGCATATACATGGGCTGATGGGAAAACATACGAAGGTGACTTTAAAAAAGGATAACTTTGGGGACATGGAATTATGAGATGGCCTGATAAAAGAACATATGAAGGAGAATTCAAAGAAGATAAGAGACATGGATTTGGAACATATATTTGGAATGGTAGAAAATACATAGGAGAATGGCTTAATGGTTAATAACATGGAAAAGGATTATATGTAATTGAAGATGGAACATAAAGAGAGGGAACATGGTAGTATGGAATAAGAGTTAGATGGAATGATAAAGTGTAGACATAAGAGTAAGAAACAACATAAATTTGATTATACTTAAAAAAAAGAATATACTAATATTAACCTTATAAGCATAAACTTCAATACTTTTTGATTTTTGGTATTATGAATTTACCATTCTTTCTTATTTTTAATAAATTCTCTATTGAATCTCTAATGTATGTCTTATCAGTGATTGGTGCATATTTTTTAGTTATTTCTTTCAAATAAGCCTGTTAATTTGCATTAGTTTTAATTTCATCTAAATTATTTCTAAAATCAAGTGATTAAGCCAATTCAATTTCTTTAATTATTATAAATTAATACATTTTCTTGTTAATCCTTCTCTTTTGTTGACTTCTTCAATATTTGAATAATCTGCTTCTGGTAATTCATCAATTAAGTCAAGTAATTCTTCAGGTACATTTCCATCTATTTCTAAGGATTATAGTAATTTATTTGCTTGTTCAATTGAGTATCCATTCTGGGTTAATATGGTTATAAACTAATTATTAAAATTATAAATTACTTCAGATTCAAGAGAATCAAAACCACCTTCCTTTTTTAGATCAAAAGCATCCAAATCATATTTAATGAATGGTTTTTCAGTCTTTACAATATATTTCTTTTTTGTTAATGGGTCAGTTACTTAACCATATTTTTCACTTCCAACAGCAACTAAATCATTAAGATCTCTGACCATTTAATCCAAATCTACTTTTTCATCAGTTACTTCAAATGTTTCAGTAGGTAAACCATATTAATCATAATGAATTAACTTTTAAGTATATGTTTCTCTACCAAAAAATTTTAATCTCGATATCATATTTTTTGTTATTTATGACATTAATTCTTTTCTATTTTTTTCTTATTCTTTAATCAATTTATCTTAACCTTCTGGGATGTCAAATTCTCTAACATATTTAATAATTTCTTCATTTAAGAACTCCTTTCCAAGATTATCTTTTGCTAAAGCTAAGCTCACCTTCAATTAATCTTTGTGAGCCAATGGATGAATTGCAATGAATTATTCATGTTCATATTCTTCTCCTAATAATAAATGCTTAATTTAATCCAGGAATCTATCATGTTAAAGTAAGGCTTGCTTTTTCAAAAATGCAGGGTTAGTAACGAGAACAGAAAATCTGCCCTTCATTCTTTTAATTTTTTCTGCCTATCTTTTGGCTGCTTCTTTTGGATTTCCAATAACTCTATGTTTATCCTTAAGAACTCCAAAATATATATTAGCCTCTCTTTCATCTGCAGCTATTTTTTGTAGTTCTTCAATATTATTAGTAATGACGTCTGACATTGTTTGTATTGCTTCATCAGATGCCTCATGCTCCTTATAACCAGAAATCAATCTTGATTGCATTAATTAAATAAGATTATCTGGGTGTTTGTGAATGCGTTTTTCTGCTTATCTTTCGAATTCATCATCCAAGAATAGAGTCTGATATTTTTCAACCAATTTATCAGCATATTCAGATTATTTCAAATTAATTGTTTATGCTCTTTCTTTGATTACATTAACAAATTTCTCGTATTATGAATTAGTAATATCCAAATCAAATTTTCTTCCACTTGTTTCTTCTTCCTCAACTGGTAATCCATCTTAAAATTGATTTAATGTTGTGGCAAATGAATTTTTTTCAACGAAGCTTTTGAAATCAGGGCTTTTATTCAATTCAGAATAGACTCTTTAATGAAGTTTCTACTTTTTTTCTTCCAATTTTTAAAGTGAATTCTATTCGATTTACACTGCTCTTAGGGTTTAATCTCGTACTTCAGAAATAATCTTTCTAATTTTTTCTAAATGCTTAAGATTGTAAACTAAATCTATTTAATACAATTCCATGTTTTCCCAAGATTTCATTGCCCTTAAAGGAGAACCTGATAGATTTTCAATTCTAAATTTTCCTCCAAACCTTCTTTATTTGCTGTGGCTAACATGTTATGAAATGAATCGTGGTGTGTTCATAAGAGGTAATGGAAGTTTTGCTAAATCCATAGTGCCTTCATAGTTAATTGCTTAAAGAGCTCTTTAAGCCATTGTTTTACTGGAGAAAGTGCATACACAATATCCACGATTTTGATATGATTTGGCATATAATTGTTATTCGATGCATTCTTATGGTTTTTCAGTATTAACTGGAGGTATCCATAATTTTTTATATGAATCCTTCAGATGTTCAGGAACTTTAAGACACTTGACAGTTTTTTGATTAAGTAATCTGAAAAGTCGATAATGATTTTGTTTAGTGTCTTGTTGTTATTATATTTCAAGTAATGTTTTTTCTAGATTAGGATCATAGTATTCAGGGTCTAAAGTATTAAATTAATATTACAATTCTTATATGTTTCTTCAAACTGTTCGAAACTTGGAAAGAAATCAATTTCAATTTGTCCAGTCTAGACATTGAGAACTTCAAGTTTGCATGGTTCAGTGAGGGTATCAATAATATCACTATATAATGGTAAATCTGGATTAATCACTTCAAGTGGAACAACAGCATTAATAACTCTTCCGTATTATCCAACTAAATGTAATACTTCTTAAAATGTTTAGGTTCTATCTATGTTTGTAATGACGAGAGTTCTATTGAATGGATTTTCATCACCAGTATCTTCAAGAGACTTACATTCTTAAAGTATTCCCTTAAATCTTTATAAATGTAATTTTTGCTTAAATTGTTCAGCTGGTTAATTGAATGTTATGATTGCAAATGCATTAAGATTTAATGAACATGTTTCAATTTTCACTAATGCAATTTAGTTTGTTTATTATTTAACAAACTATTATATTTCCTCCACAGATGCATTAATTGGTATATTGATTAAAATTAATTGCTAATTTGTCAGATTGTCACAAGTCAAACGAGGTTTGTATGATTACATTGCATCAATTGTAAAAAGGTCTGGCTCTTCTAATTCTTTTAAAACGAATTTCTGCTATTAGAGTGTTTCCGCCTCTCTAACTTTCTTCAAATCAGTGAAAGTTGGGAATATTCTGTCATTAAGTTTGAAATGTGGATGCTCTTATGAAAGGACCTTGATTTCAGTGGGCTCATTAATGTGAGAGGTGTACTCCAACTGTAAGGAAGATTGGGCATATCTCTCATAGTTGGATCCAAGTATTGATGTGAGATCAACCTTAGGAGGTGCTGTTTTTGTCAACACTACTTAGTGATTATAATCAATTAGGTCAACGAGGGGCCAATTTATTCTCTTTGGTTTTGGTTTTAGTTTAGCGAATTGGTACACTCTCTTAAATTTAAGCATAAATTATTTGTGGATATATATATTTATCAAAATATATATCTGAAAATTTTAGCTGACAAATCGGAACTCACAGTGCAGAGTACACCATCATAATGTGTTATCTTGTAGATTCTATCATTATGAACAGGGATTTCAAATAATATCTTTCCTTAAATAGGATTTATGAATTATAGATATCCTTGTTCATCTCCTCCTATTATCAATTCATCATTAATAAATTATAATGATTCTAATTCTGATCTTTAAAAATTCTAGTTTATTAAATAAAATTACAATAACATAAACAAATTGTAATTCCTAATCCCAAATATTTAACTTTTTATCATCTCCACAAGAAAATATATTTTAATGGATAAGTATTGAATTTACACAACCAGAATGTCCCTTCTACTTCTTTTCTATTTTATTGTGACTAAGAGACCATTTTATTAAATATCCACCTTCATCTCCTGAAACAATTAGATTTTTTGAAGTTGCCAATGTATAAACACAATTTTCATGTCCTTGTAATACTGTCAAGGCATGTTTTTAAGATGGATCCCATAATCTTAATGTTCCATCCGTGGAACAGGTGATTAGACAATTAAATTAGTCATTATATACTATTCTAACTACATATGACTCGTGACCACGTAATGTATTAACACATTCCCAAATAGTTTGAGTTGTATTATTTTGTTTAGGAAATTAAGAAAATATTTTGATAGACTTGTCATCTGAACAACTTGCAAATCTATTGTCAGGTAGGAGAGTTAAATCTTGAACCCAATTGATATGATCCTTTAATATTTAAACACATTGAAATGATTATTGATTCCATATTTTGATAGTCTTGTCACGTGATGACGTAGCGAAGTCACCATTCTATAAACGGATTATACACCTAACAACATTATCATGACCATTGATAGTTGTGATTAATTATAAAGAATCTTCTTATCTCTATTCACTGACCTTGCGAGTTCTAACTTCAAATAAATCTTCAGCATCATTTTTAAGTTGTTCTATTTATTATCTTAATTTCTCAGTCAATTTGAGTAATTTGGTTTATACAGTATCTTCAACATAACTAATACTAAGTTGTCCGTCGAAAAACATACTTGGATTTTCATAGTAGAGTTTAAGTATATCTACATAATGTATATAATTATGTTCATTAATAGATATTAATGAATTGTATTTATTGTTTAGATCCTCTACATTAATCTTTTCTTTTAAGTATTGTTTAATATCGTTTTCTAATTAATTAAAAATGAGATTCATTTATATTCTCATTTCCTAAATGTGTTTGAACACTATATCAAATTTCTCTTTATTCTTTTCTATCTTTTGATCTGACTTTACTTTATTTGAAACATCTCTAAATAATTGATAAATGCTAATCTCTTTATGTGAAGGATTATGCACACTAAGACATTGTTTACATAATTTTAATTGTTCACATCCAGCTAAAATTAATACATTTTTGTTTACCCTATAAACACACTTTAATAATATCATTATGATGATGTGGACATTAAGTATGATCTATTTCAGTATCAGTCACATCTAAATCTTTAAATGAATGCATTTAGCAAATATAATAATTATTTTTATCATAAATGCATTTTAATATTGGCTTTAGACAGTATCTTAGATATACTTATTTATAATAATAATTCATTTTGCTGGTGTTACAAATGTTTTAGAAATTCTGAGTAAATCACACTCTCTTCTTGTTGTTTCTTGAATAATGTTGAAAAAGGTATTTTCCATAATTAAATCTGTTAATTCAATAAATTCATCTTCTAAGAACATAGTCTTATAATCCTTATAATCTCTTTATATTGATCTATGTTAATGAATATTTATACAAATCTTCTTGTTTAAAATCACTTCCATCTTTAGGTTCTTCTTCTTTTTAATACAAAGTTATTGGCTATTAATCTAAGGCTCTAAGTATTTGATCAGTATGAGAATCAGTTAACACTTCAGTTATGATTTATCCTAAAAGTTATTGGAAAGGATGAGCCATTGGATTATGGATAGGTGGAGGTGGTTATTTAAAGGAATTAACCAATTCAACATTTAGACTTGACTTCTTTTTAATTCTTAAAAATAAAGTCTCCTTGTCCACTGTAATAGCTTAAGAGTTTTAACTCATTTGTGATGTATTAACTTATTGATTCTTATTTTCCCAACTTATGGTACATTCACATTCACCTTCATATACTGATGGAGTTGAAGCTGCTGTAAGTGTTAATTTTAATTCAATAAATGATTAAGGTTCTAATTCACCCTATATTGGTTCAATAAGAAATTCATCACCACAACATAATCCTGGTCTATTATTAGACAATGTAAATTATGATACTCCAAAATCAAATGTAAATTTTCTATCTTGTGATTGATTATAAAGTATAATCATTCTATGTGCTGATTTAAGTGGTAATAATTCTCCAAAATCAATTTCTTCTAAAGAGAAAAATACCTTAGATCCAATTGGAGATTAATGGGATCTCTATCTTGGTATTTCTATGGCTTGCATTTTAGTTTACTTTCTAGGCTTATTAGCATAACCACTACCTTGAATGGCCAATTTAACAGGTTATATGACTTTTACCATATCTGATACTTCGACCAATAATTCAAAAAAGTATGTTTTCTACTCTAATGGTTTGAAAAGACAATATAAGTATTGTTTTTCATTAGGCAATAATGATCCTTAAGGATTCTAAATATCAAAAACATTGAATTATGAATCAATAATTTCTCCATCTTCGCCAAATTCTTAAATCAATGTTTTATAAGAAACTTTTGAACTTCCAACATTCTATATCTCAATAGGATACTTGACTGGTTAAAGTAAACCAACAGGTGTTTCTGGCAATTCAAATGAGTTCTTTTTTACTGCCAATCTTCCTTCTAATGGAGCAAGTGTTGTTCCCTTCAAATTCAACACGAGAGGTTTCCCATTTAAGATTTACAAAACTACTCTCAGGAAATGACTTTCATTAGAAATGCCTTTAGATTTCAATTATTCATCTAAATTGCAAGGAGTGTAGATTAACTCAATATCTTTGAAACACTTGGGTGCAATCACTCCTCCTTTTGGCCTTATCTGAAATATGTTTTTTTCTAATATTGCTTTTTCAAAAGTATCTTCTTCAGTTGGTTCTCCTGGATCAGCCCAAGGTTCTAATTCTATTTAGTGATCTGAAGGTAATTTAAACTACCACTCAAGATCTGTACCTCCTATATTTTAGATAGTAATCACAATCTTTCTAGACTTGACTTATGGTTTAGAGGGAAGATATCCAAAATTCCAATCATAGCTCCTTAACCTTCTTTACAATTATTAAGCTTGATCAAATGTTAATTATTCAATTTTGAGAAATTTCTATTCATCTTCATTTAAATCTTTAGCTAATTCATGATTGATCTAATTAATTTAAAAGTTTTCCCATAATGTTGCCACACTAATAGAGTCATTTCTAACATCAGCTATTTTTAAAAGTGGATAACTTCCTTTTGCTTTTATTTCTAATTTACATTTTTATGAGATAATTTTTTTATTATTTAAAGAATTTGGTCCTTTAGGGGCTTTTGGATTTTTTTCAGTAGCTATTACATCCAAAATTAAATCGAATTCACAAACTTCAATAGGATTAAACATAATTCCAATGTCAAGTTTTGAATTTCCTGCAATAATACCACTCTGCAAATCTAAAGTAAACGATCGATTTATGAGACTGATTAATTTTTGATCCATTTTTTCTTTATCCTTTGATTTTGGCCTAAGTACCAATTCAATATAGAATGTACAATCAGAGTCATTGCTAAGAGTAGCATATTTCTTGGTGTTAAAATTGACTTTAATTATGTTGAAATCAATTTAACTTGTATTTAGTTTCAGATCGCCATCTGTTCCTTTTCCAAATATTTCATATTAATAGAAGAGTTCTATGGGTTTTCTCTATTCTAAGGGACAATCCGCATTTCCTGATCCTGGGATATGATAACCAATAAGATTTTAGCTATCTGCTAATATTTCTGTAGCAATCATAGGTACTTTGATTCTGTATTCTTTATTCTTTTTGTAGGGTATGAATTGACAATCAAGGTGGAGCACTTCATTTGGTTTAATTTGTCCAGAGGGAGGTTCGATGAATAATTCATTTTAGTATTTTTCAGGAACATCGATTGAATAGCTCATTGGTACTCTTGATTCATTGTGTACAGTTATTTTTTATCTAGAATAGACTCCAACAAAGGAGGGAGGGAAAAATACTTTACCATCATTTTAAAGTTTAAGTGATGGAGTTGAGCAATAACCAATTGCTTAAAGTGTAATCTAATTAGATGATTAATGATTCATATGACAAACTAGTGTTTGGTTATAAGCTTTATTTTCCAATGGAACAAATTCAACAACAATCAATTGAGATGATTTACCAGAAATTAGACCTTGATTAGGAAATACTCTAAATGTACGAGTTGGATCAGGACTAAAATTAAAATAAATAGGGGTATCTGATTTATTTATGAACTCTACTGTTTAATACACAGACTCTTGAATAGTGCAGGGAGGGAAATAAAGTTTTTATGAAGGTCTCAATTCAACGATAGGAATGTAAGGTTATGAGTTGATTCCAAATGAATGACCAACACAGTTGATAGAGCCACTAAATGTGGGAATCATTTCCTTTGATGAAAAATCCCCAGTATTCTTAGAATTTGTACCAGCAGTAGCAGAGAGTTTAAGATTTCCACCACTTCCAAATGATTCATTTAAAATTGATCCTTTATTATTTTTAACAGTATCCAATATTTTCTTGGTCAATTTAGGATTGTATTTGATTGCAAAGAATTGTATTGATTGGAAGTAATAATAGGATGACTTAGTTGGTCTAAACATAACTTAAAATTTGCATTTAGAATTAGCTTAAGCAGATTGTGTTTCTGGATATACTGTAAATACAGGTACTTTTTCTCCATTAACAGTAGGATGCATTTGTATAGTCCAGAAAATGGTCAATTTACAATTAAGCCTATTATAGAGTTCTAATTCTCTTGCTCCACTTTATTAATAACATTCTACATATCCAAAATCAATGAAATCTTCTGAAAAACGTATTAATCTATATTCTGAAGAGGGAGCTAACATCAACTCTTTATAAAGAACAGTTTAATTTGGGTTTTCCTACCACTCTCCTTGTAAATTACTCTAATTTTATTAATTTATTCTCATCAAATATGAATTTTCCATATATTTAAAATCTACTTCACTCAATTTACCTTGAATAACTCTCCTTCTAAAGTTGTCTATATGTTATTAGAGTAATGGAATGGGTTTTATTAGAAGGTCATAACATGTTCCAATTAAATCAACGAACTTTATTTAATTACTTGCTACACAGTAAATTCTTTCATAATAATTTATTGTATTTCTTGGTGTGAAAGTGACTATTATTCGATCAAAGCTTTTCCCTTGAATATATCCTCTAATCTTATTAAATGCAAATATATTATTAAGATCAGTATAGAATTAGTATGCAGTAGGTAAATCAGATTCATTATGTACTGTTAATAATTTTGTTGCTTGATTTCCAATTTTAATCTCACCAAAATTAATAGATTATTCACTAAGATAAACTTAATGCTCCACGGCAGATCCAACACATTCAAAAGTAAGTTCATTTCCACCTTAACACATTACCTTAAATCTGATGACAGAAACATTCAAAATTTAAGGTTGATATGTCACTTTAATCAAGAAAGTACTTTTAGGGGGAATACTACCTTAATAGTAGTCAAGATTAAAGGCATTATCTTTGAATTCATCATCGATCATTTTTTGTATTGAAAATGCTGCTGTAACTTCTGATTAATTTTTAATTGTAATCTCCTTTGTGATTGTTTTTCCAATGAGTAGAGTTTCAAAGTTTAATTTTTTTGTGTTTAATTAAAGGAATGGATACTTGCCAATTCCTGAAACTTTAATCACTCTAGGCTCTTCATATTGTACATGCATTATTATAGATGCAACAACCACTTCAGCAAGTGTAGGTGCATAAGTAAGTGTGAAGTTAAGCCTTGCTCAGGAGCCAATTATCCTCTAAATTGTCAATACATATATACTTTTCTGGAGTGATCTTAAATTTAACAAATTCAAAATGAAACTACACTGGTACCATTGGATTTTCGATCATAAAGGTGTTAGTTGATACAGAAGTCACTGCAGTGAATCCTATATCAAGGGCAGGAGGAATGGTGGTAAGAATTGGTCTATGTTCAACCTGTTTCTTTTTCATTAATAAATATTAATTCACTAAATACAATATAAATGTTCACCCATCTTCTGAATTTTGCTTAATTTACGAGTGATAAGTTATGATCTTTAGATTTTTCTTCCTTGATTTTACTTGATGGAGGATGCTTACATGGAAGTAGTTATGGATGATATTCTGGTTCTTTGTAAATTTTTAGGAGATTCATAATAAGAGATAACAGATCTCTTTTTAGGTTGTTAAGAGATCACATTTACATTTGGACGTTTTTCATCAAGATGAGTTTATTTGATTTATGAACCATAGGTTGATTAAAAGGCGCTCAACAATTTTATGAGTTAACCTTCCTACCTAAACTTATTTTTCCTTGAATGAAGTTCTGCTGATTCTTCTTCCTTTTATTATTGCATATCATCAATCTCAAACTCTTCACCAAACCCTTTTGTTTATATTTAATCTGAAAATCTCAGCTTATTGCCATAGGATGTGAAGTCAAGATTTTTTATAATATAATAGTTTGACATATCAAAAATTTAATTAATTAATTCAAGAGTTCATGAGAAGAAATTATCCCATTTTTTGAATCCTATTTGCCTTTTATTTCACATAATCCATTTTATTGATATCCATCTAATAATTATTGATCTCTATTTTAGTACTAATATGTTTAGTTTATTTTCTTTTCATTTAGCGAGGTAAAAGTCCTTTTGTGAAATTTTTATCTTCTGGGTTATCTTATAGAATTGGTTAATCGAGATGACATTGATACACTTATTTATTGAATTCAGACTCGAATTACTTTAAAAAATGTAAAAGTTAAGTCTCTTGAACGAATTCAAATTTTCTTTTTAAGTAGTTTTCTATTTCAACAGGATCATAACTGCTCGTTATTTTATTAGCCTTCTTATATGGTGAACTTTCTTCATCATCAATTTTATCATCTCCTTAATGATTTTTTTGAGCATGATTAGCAAATTAATCTTAAAATTTTAAATGAATATTCTTTTGATTGTCTTAATTATTTTACTTGAGTTTTAATTTATGATCACAAAGATAATCTATTTCATAATAGCAACTATTAACAATATTATATCGAAAGTCTATTTTTTCTTCATAATTTCTTTGTATATTTTAAATTTAATCTTATCGTTAATTATCTAAAATAACTTAATTTATTACATAATGAAACTTAATATTAAACATCTTAATCAGTTTAATGATTTAACTCATTAATAAGAGATTCAATAATAACTTTCTTTTGTGGGAGTGTCATATCATCAGCGATTTTATATTATTCCATTAATAGTTCTCTCTCTAATCTCATCTTATCAATCATTTTCTAGTATTCTATTTTTTTTTAATTTTCTCTATCATACTATTCTGCTTTTCTTGGCTTTTAATAATAATTAATATTACATCCATAGGTGATACTTATGCTGAAGATTTTCTTCTTTATGGCTAAATGAGAGCAAGAGCAGGAGGCATTAATTTTTATGGTTTTTTTGGTTTCAATCTAGTAGGTTTCTCAGGTTCTAAAGAAGATTCATTTGTATATTCTTTTTCATAATTACTATCTTCAGATTTCTATTTGGCATATTAAATTTTAGTTTGAGATTGATCACCAGACAATTAGACTCTTCGAGGTTAATTTTGAATTTATTATTATTTTCTTCTCCTAACATTTTGATTTTGTTAATTTGTTGCTGTTCCACTACTTGAATGTTAAACTGTATTTATAGATCCTGCAGGTGTGTGTGGACTAATAGATTTGACGACACTTCTTGAGGAAGATTGGGGTAGGAAGGAATTATCCCCAATTTTCAAATGCATTCTGTCTTAAGTTGCAAATAATATACCATTATTATGCTACATTGAACCATCTATAGATTCTTCTTCTATTATTTTTTCTCTATTATCACATCTGCTTACCTGGATATTTATTTAATTTTAATTTTCCTATTCTTGATTATTCAAAGAAGAAGAACTTTAAGTTCTTTCTAAATTATTTACTGTATATTAATATCTCTCGTCAACTAATCTTTCAAAACGATTATCACTTTTGAATATTCTTTCTTGTGAATATCTTCTTTCGTTTTCTTCAGTATTAAATTCTGTTTCATTTCCTTACACATTGTGAGATTTCATTCGCTTTGAACCCCTTTTAAAATTAACACTAAGTTGATTTTGAGATGGTTTTTGTTCTTCTGAAATATTGCTAATAGAATTTCTAGGTTCTGTAGTTTTATCTTTTCTTGCTGATGTTAAAGTTCTTAGAGTTCTAGATGATTATGGAGGTAATAGTGAATTATAATCTGGTTAATCTATTGTATGTCGTTTAGATTAAAATGAATTTTAACTTATATTTAGTGGATTAACATCTTGTTTATAACTTATTGTTTATCTAGCAGATCTTGGAATAGAATGATGAGCTGAGTGTGAGATTGCTACATCTTCTCCAGTTTCATTTTTATTAAATTAGGGACTGTCTTAATGTCTATCATCAATATCTGTTTTTATAGCTCTTTGTGAAACTGCAATATTACCACAAAAACTAGTTTCTTAGTTCAGTTAAAGTTGCATAATTTTTTAATCTGCTTTTTATTCTGATGATTAAGATTCTTAAGGTATTCCAGGTGATACTTTGATTTCTATTTTTTATTCTTATTTTTATTCTATTATTTTCTTGTTTTCTGGACTCTCTCTTGCATTTTTAACAGATTATTTATGATTGGATGCTTTACTGGCATTTTTGGATCGAGGAGTGACAGATATTTATTTTGATTTTGGATTGGAAAACTAAAATATTCAAAATAATTTACATTTTTTTTAATTACATTTTAAGCTGTTATTGGTTTCTTATTCTATTCCTAAATCAAATATCCTTAATTTGGAAATCCTCCTTTTATAGTCTTTAATATGACATCTGGTTTATTTTTGGTTGTTTCATTATTGATTATTCCAAATGATCCACGCTAAGAAGTAGGTTATTAAAAGGTAGCCGAATGATTTTTAGTATTAGCATTAGAAATTTCTGTAGTAAAATTGGTTTAGAGAGCATGAAGCCTATCAAGTGGAAGAGCACAAGATTATTGTGATTCCATTCTCATAAGAGAATTATCTGTATGTTCTTCTGTTTATAAGTTAAATGTATTCTTTTCATTCCTACCTGTTGATACATGATTTTCTTAAGTATCTTCTCGACTTGTTTTTATTCTTCTATCTAATTTTTCATCAGTGAGTTATTATAATTTTATATGCTTACTGCTTCTAGCAGTTTTAGAAATATCATCTGTGATTATTTCCTTCTCACTAAACTCATATGTTTATTAATCCTTCATGTTACTATCTTTTCGAAAAAGCAAGGCTCCACTTTTATTTCCAACATTGAATGAACTTCTATTACCCAATTATCGAGTGGATGAAATTGTTTTAATTTCGTAACTGACTTCTTGGATTTTCTGTTGAGATTACTGATGCTTGGCTATGTTATCCTTAATTAGAGTGAAAACCTTGCTAAAGATGGGTTATAATTTAACTTTCTTCTTCTGCTTTTTATTAATCAAATCTATGAATTAGGCCTGATCAACAAATGGAATCATGCTCAGCTTACCTGATGACACTTTTTCTGCGATATTAGCTATAAACATATCCTCTCTTTAGTTCTATCTATTATCTCCAAACTGAAGATTAAGTGATTTCATTTATAACAAAATAATTAAAAAACATCAAAGATCTTCTTCAGTGATTTCTGTTCTTTTCTTCAGGAATGTTAGAGTTTAGAATGACTTTTAATTCATTGCTATATATCTTCCTTAAGCATAGAGGGGCAATTAGTCATCATAATGTTCTGAGAGAGGATTTCCACTAACACCTCCATCAACAATAAATTAACCTACTTCCCCAGGAGCCATTGAAACAAGCATTCTGTAATTAGCACCTCCTATTCCTTTAAAAGGAAATTAAGCCATATCTATTGTTGATACTGAAACAGTTCTATATTTAATATAAGGATTACCTTCTATTTCCTCCAAAAGGAATTTCTCTATCAAAAATGCCAAACAGTTTTTCTTTAAATGTAAAATGTCCCTATACCTTTTTATGATGCCTTCCCCATTCCTTCTGTGGTAAAGTTTCAAAATGGTTAACTGCTTTGTCAATTGCCTGATTCAATAATTCAAGACAACTAAAATTCTTGCACCATTCACCATTTTCATTAAATCTTGTAATTTCTAAAAAGAAGTATGAATCAAAATTATATGTTTATCTCCATCTAAGGGGTAAATCTGCAAAAGTTTGTGCATAATAATAATCAAATAGCATGTATAATGTAGCTTAAGTAGAATTGACTGATAAATTAAAATCCCATTCATTCATTTTTTGTATAAAGAATTGATTTTTTATTAATTTTCTAAAATGTGGCCAACCTTATTTTGCATAACTATCGACAGTATCTAATTATAATTCTTTCATTTTTTCAAGGGAAATATTGTTTTTGATGTTATCATTTAAGTATTGATATATTCTATGAGCTCTTCCTGTTGGATTAATATTCCATGCAACATGATATTTTTCATTCTTTGGAAAGAATCTGTTGTTTGCAGTGGCAACATAACCTTTTGGAGGATTGATGATTAGTGGATGTTCTTCATTATTTATGAATCCCTGCCATTCACACTCTCCAGTCCATCCTTACTTTATAAAGCCAAATTATTCTGGATTACCTGAGCGTATTATCAATTTACCTACTGGCATGTAGGCTATATCGTTTTGTGAAGCAAATACCATTCCTAAATGAGGATAATGAATTTATTTTAGATGTTAAAGAGATTTTACTAAATCTGTACCTTATATGAATTTTATAAAAGCACTAATTAAAATAAATATAATACTCTGCAACATTCATATCATCAATATCAACCACAGATCTCAATGCATAATTTTTATCAGGTTTTCTAATTGATTTTGTACCTCTATCATCAAAATAAAAGTTAAGAATTGGTCCATGATTAGTTCGATGAATTGTCATATTATATATTTTTTCACCATATTTTATGACTTCTATCTTTTCTTTGGTTGGATACCAATTATTTTTGAATAAATAATGTAATTTCCCATTTATATCTTTTACTTATTCTTCATACAAATCGCTTGAATCAGAATATAAAATAGTGATCCCCCAAGCAAATGACTTAGTTCTTCCAGACAATATATAAGGTAATCCTACAATTGATCCACCAGCTATATAATCTCCATTTTGAAATGTAGTTGAACTTTGATACCATTATGATGGTAATCCATTTTCTAAATGAGGATCCGAAGCCAAGAAAGGATGACCAGTAGTAGTAAAATTGCCATGAATAGCCCAGGCATTGCTGCCACCATCAATAGGAATGACATTGTTAACCAGGAATTCAAAAGACTCCATTAAATCAGCTCCTAATATTTATTCTGTTGGATTGATTTCATTAAATTATTCACTATAGAGTTTGGTGAAATCTTTTAATTCACTATCTGTAATAGTTGTACTTTCAGTATCATGTAAATTTTTAGGTCCAATTCCAGTTAATCGCATAATAGTTTATAAATCATAATTTTGAATTGATGATCTCATCATTTCATAATGAAAGTCATGCATCATAGTAAGTGACATAAATTTAATAAAACAACAACATCTTGAACTTCCCATTCAATGAAGTTACAATTAGTTAATTAAAATTCAATAGGTAATAAAGTTAGTGTTTGTCTTCCTTGATTAATTCCATCAACAAATGATTGTAATAAATTTCTAGTTTCTTCACTTAATTTATCAGTAATACGTCTAGCTGAATCTACATAATCAACACTTCTAAAATATTAATCTATTCTAAGTGTTCTTTCTCCAAATATTTCAGAAAGTCTTCCATATGAGGCCATCTTACGAATATGTACTTACCAAAGTCTATCTTAAGCTTAAACAAAACCCTATGCAAAGAGTGCATCAGAGAATGTTTAAGCTTATATGTGGGGAATTCCAAACTTATCTCTATAAATCTTGATGTCATGTTATCTATTAATGAGAATTACTTTTTCATAGGGTGGTAAGCTTAAAAATTGATACAATTTAAATAGACTTACTAACACTAGGGTAAATGAGATTATTGCTGCAGTTTTGATACCCATAATTAATATACCCTTTATTTATTATTAAATAAGTGACCATCAAACACACTATCATCTATGATGATTATATTATGAAAATCATGAAAACATGAATGGAATTCTGCTTCCCTGATAATTTTATTTTTT
>JMSD01000009.1:447672-465008 GCA_000715435.1 Paramecium caudatum
TATTATAATAATATAATCAAAATCGTCTTATTTTTTCGGCGAATGAAATATCTTCAATTGAATCGCTTTTTCTCTTTTCGATTTCTTCAAATTATTCAAGTAAAAATTCTAAATCATCTGTAAAAGTATCCTCTCTCAACTCAAACATGCGAGGATGATAAAATATTAAACTTTTATCTATTTATAACTAGCAATAAAACCATAAAGTACCGATTTGACAAAATATTTAATCTCTTTAAGAAATGATTCTGCACATTGTTAATCTGATATAATTCTATTTATTTCATATTGTTCGAGTGGTAATTATTTGGCTAATTATTGAAGTGTAGAAATGGGAATAAAATCATCTACATCAGTGACAATCTATCTCTTTTTATGTAGTGATTTGCGTAAAAGGATAAACCTTTCCATAATTGCATCGAATTTAGACTATTCAATACAATAACCAAATTTTTAATGATATACAGGTAAATTGGCTTCTTTATGCTATTGTAATTGAAGTTTCCAATCAGCTTAATCACTTTTTTTCTCAAATTTATATTCATCGAAATTGATTAGCTCAAAAGTTTCAGGTGTGGGAGTGAGTTAATTTTACTAAGTGGGCGGTTCTTAAATTTTTGTTTTTTTTATTACGGTGACTGGTGGTGGATTTTCTTTATTACTTTTAGCATGTTTGTAGTCTTTAACAACAGTTTAACCTATTTCATTGAGATATTTAGCAAATTATTATGAGATTCTTGTTTATGCTTATTAAATATTCATAAATATTATATATATTATTTCAACTTGATGGATACTTTTGACACAATTTAAGGAAAACTTTTTTATACAGTTTATCTCATGCATCAATAAAATGAAATTGATGCAAAATAGAAAGCAAACTTGAAAGGTATGATCCATGTAGAATTTGTAGACTTGATAATTTAGAAACATCCTTCGTTAAGTAGAATACAAACAGAGAATGTTCATAAAGCTAGAAGTAGTCTTCTAGATTTGGCAAATTCCAAGGAGGTTAGAAAGGAAGAGAAGGGAATCAAGCCTATTTAAACAAACTTTAAATATAGATCGACCCGATCTCTAATTGGTTCTCCATCAAGAATATGAATGTATATAAAATCATTACCAATGGTCTAAATCTTCTAGCTCAGGTTTCATTTGTGCTGGTTATTAAATTTTTTATGTCTCCCCACCACCTATTTATCTAATGGTTGGTTTTTGTTCAACAATTGGCTCTTTACGGAAAGGTAGTATTTGGTTATTAAGTAGGATATGTGGAAAGTATTTATATTACCAAAACTTAACTGAAAAATCTTTGCTACTAGTCATAAGTAAACCAATTGAATCAAATAATTAAATCTTAGTGACTTCTTTATCATGTGCTTCTAATGAATATAGATATTTCATATTGGTTGATTCAAGAATTGCTACACAATTTCCAAAATTTACATAAATTTCTTTTGTACTGATAGAAAACTAAACAACTTTATTAGGAATGGTTTTAAGAAGAGTAATTTAATTAGTTAATTTTTCTTTTCCTTCTTTACCAACTTCAAAAACACTTAAGTATCCTTCTTTGCTGCTGCAAATTAAATAATTTTTAATTGGACAAAATTGTATAGAAGATAAATGCATTGCAACATCTTATTTAATTTAATGAACGGCAACTAATGGACCATTTTGAAAACTGAAAATAAAAATACTACCAACAGTGTCACCAACAAATAATCTATAATTATTAGTAGTCATACATGATAATTCATTTACAAATTCCTTTTCTTTTATAAACTATATTAATACCTTTTAAAATACTACTTGGATTGGCTAAATCTGTTGTAATTAAACATTTATCTTTTCCAATACTATAACAATGTCCAGTTAAATTATTAAAAGCAATTCCATTAACAGCTTATGTATGTTTTTAAATAGTGCAAAATTCAGAATATTCTGAATATTTTTTATTTGTAGCAATCCTTAAACAAATAATATGTCCGTCATCAAATCCAATACCTAATATAGTTAGTTTTTCTTCCCATCTTATCATTGTTCCTCTTTCTTAATATGAAAGATTCCATAATGTTTGAGTGACTGGTTCTCCTTCCTCATCAACATCTAATCTATAGCATAGTAATTATGAATGAAATGATGGTTTAAGTGATTTACCAAACATTCCCATAAAACCTTACATTTTACTAGCAATTGAATCATCAGTTGTCAAAACAAAACAAACTTGAGTATCTGGTTCATAATAAAAATCTGTTATAGGAAATGCATGTCCTTTTTGAAAAATAAGAGATGGCTTTGGTTATTGTAACCATTTACGATCTAATAATTTTGCAAGCTTATGTTATACACTTTTATTACATTGCAAAAATTATAAAAATATTCGCTACTCAACACATCACATCTCCAAACAAGTGCTCCTAACCATTTTTCTAAATCTACTCTTCTTTTTTCAGCATCTATGGTGGATGGTTTGAATCCAAATAATCCAATACCTTATAATGGTGGTAATT
Source organism: Paramecium caudatum (assembly GCA_000715435.1). Taxonomy (NCBI): domain Eukaryota; phylum Ciliophora; class Oligohymenophorea; order Peniculida; family Parameciidae; genus Paramecium; species Paramecium caudatum. The sequence goes on from JMSD01000009.1 coordinate 450,186, forward strand.
CAGGACATTAGGAGGATAATTGTTTGTAAAATGTCAAACAATTATCATAAGTGTATTCGAAATCTTCTCTTTTGTATGGCTCTGTGAGAGTATATTATACAACAATCCTATAATAAACATGTCCATCTGATTTCTCTCTAAATCCAGGGACTTTAAACTAAATCAATCGAATTTATTACTTTAAGATGAGCACCTAAGTATTCAACACCATTGAGAGTGTCAAGACTCATTTTTTAAATATTAATTATTAATGTTTTTGGGGCGAAGAATTGCAAGAGCATTTTGCACTTAATTTTAGATAAAAACACCCCTGTTTACATCTAATATTGGACCACATAAGTATTAACATGTAAATGATGTGATTTTGGATTAAATGATAAAAGGTTTTAAGAAGAATTATGTGGACAGATTTCTTTTAGATTTTAAGAAAGTATTGTATATTTATATAAAGGTTGTTGTACCAGCAAAAAGAATACGTTCACTTGATGATCATATTGTAAAATTATGGAAAAATCATGAAGTAGCTGCAGTGATTGAAGGAAGAGATGAATTTGATGATATAGATGTTGTTTTAGACTTCTATTAAGTATCAGCAGTTAAAAGAAGAGTTTGTGCAAATTAAGCACCCATTTATTTGAGAGTGCCTGGTCATGATGGTGATATTAGATGTACTCTTGGTGAAATTACAAAAGATCCAAGTAATATTAATATATCATATTAGAGAGTAATTATCCATTTAAGATTGTATTAAGAAGATTTATTGTTGGAAGACCTAATTTATTATATATTCCTGTATCAGTAATGGAAAATAATTCAAATCCATCAGTAAATAGAGGAACTGATTTAGAATTGCATATTTAAGGTGTTTGGGTTAATGTATATAATAATACATATCCAACTCGTTTTTTACTTGATCCATAAAATATTAAAACATATAGACCTTATAAATTAGGAGATTTATAAAATACATTTCCATAAGGTGTATTATTACATGAAAGATATAAGAAAATGATACATTGGAATGTAGCAACAATAGGAAGAGATGAAGATGATGTAATTTATTAATTATTAATAAGAGAAATTCTTTGAAGAAGCAGAATATTAAAGATCAAAATAAGAAGATGTTGTGACAGTTTATAGAAGACCAGAAGATGAAGGAGAAGAAACAGTAGAAGGAGAAATGTTATTTGAAAAGAAAAAGGTTACAGTAGAAAAAAAATAAAAAAAGAGAAAGGAGAAATCTTTAAAAAAGTAAGTTAAATAAGCCAATTAAGAATTATAAAAAGAAGTAGCAGCAGCAAACGAAGCAAAATAATAAGCATTAAAAGAAGCAAGAGAATAATAGAAATGATGGATTAGTGTATATCATAATTGTTATAAAAAGCGATCAAAATTATTAAGGATATCTAGATTTTCTTATATAACTTTCTTAACAAATCCAATTAAGATATCATATCTAACTAAAACTTATCTTTTTTATGGTAAATATGATCTTGTTGCTGCTGCTAATGATGAAATTCTTCTATTTGAAGATATCTTAAATCCTAAACCTTTATAACTTTCACTATGTACAGATGAACCAACAATTCTAGGTGTATAAAGTAATTCTAGTGAAGGTTAGCCTAATTAATTTGTTTTTTGTGATTAATACTAGGTTTATCTTTTTGCAAATTGTTCTTTTGTTATTTTAGAATGTACTTAAGTTTAATCTGTTTCTATAAAACTTATTAATGGTTCTAAATATTTTCCATTTCCAATTCCTCCAAATACAGCAATTTTTGAACTAAGTAATACTGAATTATGTGCACATCTTGGTAAATTTGTACCTTCAGCTAATATTTATTACCATAAACTTATATGTGGATAAAATATATGTATTTCATTTGATTCTAATTATCCATTTATAATTTTATCTCTAATACCACCAATAATAATAATTCCTGATATTTTTCTAATATATTCCATAGTATGATTATGACATGGTGTTGGTGGTTTACCACCAGCTTATATAATTTCCCATCCTATTGCAGTTGATGTATTTGGATAGAATGTTAATTTTTTCATTAAATTAGTTGAATTACCTTCATGATCTTTACCTCCAAAAGAATATACTGTTTCAACAGGAATAACATCTGTTGTATTATCATTAAATTTAGTAGATAATGAAATATTAATAATACTATGACAACATATTGGAGTAGATTTAACATCCCATTATTTCCATATCATTTTTTCAATATTATAAATAGCAGTATCATTTAATACTTATTCATTTCCATTAATACCACCATATATTAACATCCATTTCCATCCATATAGACATGCTTTATGATGTCTTCTTGGTTCAATATAATCACCTTAAGTATTCATTTTTTCCCAAAATCTTGTACTAGCATTGTAATCATATACTGTGTTATAACATTCTCTCATTTTTAATTTTGTATTAAACTTACATGATCCTCCAAAATAGATAAAATGATTTCTTAATACAATTACACTTAATGCAGCTCTACCATTTTTTGGCATTTCTCCAAGACCATTAATTACATGCCAATCCTGAAATCCTACTTTAAATACATATTTACTTAAATCATATCTTAGCATTTGATCTCTAATTCCTTCTCCTGCAACTCCTCCATAAAGATAAAGTGAATCACCATATAAAGCCATTGTTCCATTTTCTGTAAATGATGGTCTAAAATTCCTTGCACTTCTGAAAAACTCTTAAATTTCTGTATAAAATGTCAATTAAGGTGGATGATCTATTTCAGCTTCTACTGTAGGTAATGCCAAATTAGGCATTTAATATACTGAATATATTAATTATTCTTACCTTTTGCACCTTGCTTTAAATTAACTTTTTTAGGAGAATGATCTCTCCTACGTAATTTTTATACAATTCTGACTTTAGGGGATTATTTTAAACTCCCATTTTCTAATGCATCACAAATAACTTCTTCTTGTCTCTCTGTTAATTAAGATAGTATTTAATTTCTTTGTACTTTATTGTGTGTTAGTTACATCATTAAACGAGCACGGGGTGAAGAAACACGAAGGACTGTTTTTGAAAATGCCATACTATGCTTACTTAGTTATGGTACACTTTTGGCATTTCTGTAAATGTTTTAAATAGAGTACTCTGACTAACTGGAGTTGTTAGAAGACTTCTTTCTGATTGTAAAATCTCTATTTGAGGAGTTGATCCTTAAGAAGATGAACGAAAATGCATTAAATTTAATAAATTATTTTCATCTTAATTACTTTATAGTATTCAATACAAATGGATCATTCATTGCTTTTTATGGTAATAATGAGAGTCCTAATTTTATATATCTCATTTAATAATGATTAATTTATATCCATTTACAATAAACTATCAAATAAATTATTAAAATAACAGAACCAGTCAAACAATAATATATTTATATATTTTGTAAGTTAACTTTAGAATATTATTCATTACTATATTGAATAATATCTAAAAAAACATCAATAGTTTTGGTTGTAAATAAAAAATGTTACAGAAATCCATTTCCAAATTATTATGAATCTAAAAACACTTAATCTTGTGGTGATATTTCATAAAGTTTTTAATTTTCTATTTCATAATAATATTATTATTTGATTATTTAATTAATTTAACTTGTTACTCCTTTTATTCCATTTTGATAAAATATTTTTATATCATCTATAGTATAAGGTTATGAATATTCACTTATAAATTATGAATTAATTTAGTCATATTTACAAAAAGGAATATCATTATCAAAATAATTACAAATGTCATATTTGTAAAGATTTTCTAAAATACTTTTATCATCATCATTGATTTATTTTGAAACTATTATTTATTCAAATATGCTGGTTAAATTAGCGTCAAAATTAGCTTCACTTTATAGAAATAATTTAAATAATGCCATATTAGGATCTGTGAATTTTGATATTTCCTTTTAAGAAGCAACCTGAGTGTTAACCAGTTTTTTAAAAACAGTATAAACTGATTTAACTACTATTCCAGATCCAATTAATGCATCAAAATTTGTAGAAAATGTTATGAATTAAGTTGTCATCTATGAAAAAGGTTGCATTTATGATACTTCATTCTCATATAATACAAATCCACATGAAAGGAAAACAACCATAGTTAAATATGTTATAGTAAGAATTAAAATGATTGGTTTCTTACTAATTTATGTATTTTATATCCTTGTATTGAGAACTATGGGTTATCTATTAAGCATTCTGGTAGTCTATTATGAGCCTCTCTAAGATACAGATTCAGATGATTTGCGATGGCCATATTAGGCATAATTTATTTGTCTCCAATTATAATTATTTTCTCTATTTTCTAATATCTCTTTTATGCTTGCAAATTTCTAAATTTATTATCTTGTTTCTCTTTCCTTTACCCTTCCAATCATAAATATTAATTATCTTTATAATAATTAACATTTTAATTAATAGATATATTAAGGTAATAATTTTATAAGCATCATAATTCCCATAACAATAGTAAGATACTCAATTTTTTATGTTTACACTGAAATTGTTTATTAATATAAATTATCATAAGAAATTATTAAATTCTTACACATTTAGAATGCATTATATAAATTAATTCTTAAATTCATCATCTAATCAATATAATTAATTGTTATTTCTATTTTTGTTCCCTATGAATTTTATTAGGTAGCTAATAATTCTTTCATTGCATTTTCTAAATTTAAAATAAAATATGTATAAGAAACAGTTTACAAATCTTCATCAAAATGTCGAAAGCTTAGATTACCAAGTAAATCAGCTTATTCAAACTATATAAATGAGGAATAAAGGTTATTTAATACTTAGAATGTGGATGCCGAAATGTTTTATAATTTAAATTGAGTTTAATTTAATAAGAAGTCACTATTAGAAAGAATATCAAGTCGATTTAAAAGTTGTATCCAGGAAAGTGAAAATAATTAAAAAAATTAACGATTAAATTTTAATGGAGCATTTATATTTTTATTGCTTTGTACTATTTAGTTAGTATTTTATTCAATTATCACTAGATTTATAATTAAAAAGGCTATGAATAAAATTGAAATTATAACAGTTAGAAAAGCAATAATTTTCAGTGGTCTTATTAAATTGTTAGAATCAATGAATGTGTGGCATTCTTTATTTTGGTTTAATTGAGATGAATCTTATGAAGAATCAGACTTTTAAGAAGATTTCACATCTTCACTCTAACTTGATTTGTATCGTTTTTGAGATGAGTTTTCATGCATAAGGAGATCATGATGTTAATTTATTAAGGCAAAAGATTGAATAAATTATTCAGAAGATTAATCCATTCTTTTTGAGTCTTCTCGAAATGATTCTTGTTTAAATCTTGAGGATTAGATTGGGTGATAATTATGATGAGGAGCAGTAGTACTAATTCTTCTTCTTTTAGATAATAATTATTCTTTGCTTCTAAAATCAAGAATTTCCATTATAAAATATGATTTATTTAAATGTTCAAATCCTATTCTTTTAAAAGTTAAAGAAAATTTAACTTAATAGGCTGCTTCTCCAACTTCATTTAATTTAGTCATAGCTTCTTCTACTTATCTTTAATATGTAATATTAAATATTTAAAGATCATTTTTAGGTTTTACAACTCTTTCTATTGGAGAAATAGATGACATACTATCTGTCATTAAACCACTAGTTTTTGATTTTTAAAAATATTAACTTCCCCTATTTTCTGTCTAATATCTTTTATGAGGTAGAAGAGTACTTAATGCTCTTTGATATTAATTAATGAAATCTATAATATTGAAACGAGTGACTAAGGTAGCAACATCTTCAATTTCTAAATTATGATAACTTTTATTGGTAATTTTATGTGCAGTGAATATTTTAAGAATTTCAGGGAAAAAAAAGAAGATATAACATTAACTTAAAGTTTAAATAGGCATTTCATCTTCTTAATCAATACCTTATATCATTAGATGATAAATTGCTTCTGTTGAACTTAGTATTTTTCCAGCTTAATCAAAAATAATAAATTCAGATCCTTCTTTAACTCTAGCAACACAACCTGTAATAACATAATCATCTTCAAAATTAAAATTATTATCTAATTTAAGTTATTTTATTTATAATAGTCCCCCTTATTGTTGTGTTGTTATCATATTAAATTACTTAAATAATAGAGATTATGCCGTTTCTAGATATTATTCTAAAATAGCATCATGTACTTCAACTAAAAATGGTGGAACCAAATCATTTATATGATTGATCATATGAAAATCATCATGACCATAACCAAAATGTTTTGCTAATTATTTTTTATTGCTATTTAGTATTTTTCCTCTATTTTTGACCATACTTATTGATAATAAACACACTTTATCTTCTACAAAGCTGGCATTACAAATTGTATCTAATGGAAGACTATTCTCTGCTGTACAAATTTAGAGTATTTAATCTTCTATAATTGTGGCAGTATCTGAATCATTTAAAATAATAGAATAAAGAACAGACATTAATTTTAAGATTATAATATTTTTACTCTCTATTTCTTAACCAGGTATAATTTTAAAATCAACTTTGAATTTTTTAATTGTATTATATAAATGTTTTCCATATTTCATAATTGCTAACTTAATTTCATTAATCTATTCGACACCTTTTATTTATAAATTCAGTACTCTTATTTTTTAGTCTAATAATTTAATGTAAAGTTGCAAATAAAGTTCTTCTAAATGAAAACTTAAGATTATTTCTTTGATTTCAATCTATTGAATTAAGGATTGTGACTTTAGATGCATGTGGGCCTGTTTATCTTCTATTTTTTCTTTGAATTTTGCATTGTAATCTTATCTGATGAATCTATAATAGAGTGAAAATCTCTTAGACTTGAATTCAAATTTTTTAAGTTCGACATAGGCAATTAGTGGTTACATCATTTTATCACAAAGAAAATTGATATAAATAATCATTAGACTTTCTTTTTCCTTTGATTTTTCATCTGATTTAAATTTATTGACAATTAAACACTAAATTAGTTTAAAAACATTATAATGTTCTTTTGTACAACTAATACAAGTTTTACAATGTTCATTATATATTTAATATAGAATAATCATATCTTAATGAGACATATTATCTTCTTTTTTTTTATTAATAAATTCATAAAGTTCTTCAATAACTAATATTAGTGGATAATCATGAAGATTTAGTAAAAGATTTAATTATCTTCTAATGATTAACAGTTTAAAAAAGGTAATATTAATGGGTAAGAATAGTAAAATCATAATTAATACAGTTTTAAATTCTATTTTATTGAAGGAGAGAAAGCATAAAAATTCAACAGTTGTTGTTAACAATATAGAACTAACTATTAGAATAAGTGATTGATTTATTTTAGGTTCAAAGATTGTTTCAAAATGCAATTCAAGTAAGCTAATCATAAAAATGAGAATTCCAATAACAAATTTAACAATATTTAAACTTTAATCAAGGCATAATATGACAACTACAAGCTATAATGTAAATCTGCAGAGTATTAGATATGTAAACTTAGGAAGGACTTTAGTATTTGTTACAATATTTGATGATCGAAAAAAATAGCATCTTATGGTAGCAATTGAAGATACTACTAAAATCATCAATATACATAAGGGAGCCACAAATTCAAATTTAAATGATTCAAAAGCTATTTTTTTATTGCTATAGCTAATTAATCCCATGTATAAGTAGAGTTCAGGGAGGGCTAAAATTTGCTCAATTATTATTGAATCATAATAAATGTATATTATTCCTAATTTGCTAACTATTTAAGGCTTTGAATTCTCTAAAATAGAACAAAATACTAAGAGAAGGTTTTTTAGGACAAGAATAAATAAGCATAAAACAATAAGAGTAAAATTGTGGGCATAAGGTATAATCAAAATAGTTTTTAATATCCCTGAGGCAAAAAGTAAGGAGGACTCATTAATTTCCATATCTTATGGTTGAATAAGGGCAAGTATTTAAAAATATTTTATAGAAAGTAAGACAGTTGCTTAGTTTACAGATATTTTGTAAGGTAAGTGTTAATGTGATAATTTCTAAATTAAATTATTCATAATTAAAAAATTGATACAAATTTATTTTTAGAAAACATTCTGCTCTTTAACAAGTTTATATTTTACAACACTTTTTTGTTATTAATAACGTATGCCATAAATGAATTCTATATTAAACAGTTTAATTTTATTAATAAACTTAACATATGAGTTCGTAATTGTCAGCCAATGGAAGACCAATTGATGATATGAGTTGTATTCTTGATTTTGGATTTTAGGGTTCATTGTATTTAGGAAATTATGAAAGTGCAAGTAATTATAATGATCCTATATAGTCAATGTTAAGTAGCATGAAAAATATAAAATAAATAGCATTTTATCAGTTTGTATGACTAAAATACCATTTACTGTCAGTTCATAAATGAAAAATTATCAACACATTTTCATAGAGGATTCAGAAAATGAGAATATTTATAAGTATTTTTCATCCTCTTTTGATTTTATTGAAAAAGGCAGATAATCAGGTAATGTTTTAGTACATTGTGCTGCTGGAATATCAAGAAGTGCAATTTTGGTTGCAGCTTATTTGATGAAAAAACATAATATAGGATACAAAGAGGCACTTAAATAATTAGAAAGAAAAAGATGGTAGGTTTATCCTAATGATGGGTTTGTTAAATAATTAATTGCATATGATAATGAATTAAATAATATAAAAGGAGATAGAAAAATTAACTGGATCGACAAATTTTATGTATATATTAATTTTATGTAGAATATAAACTCTTCAGATAGTCCTTAGAGATAATACAATATTGAATAAAAGAATTAAAATGAATATTAAAAAATAAGAAGGAAATATCTAGATAGTTCTAAAGAATTATCTTTAAAAAAATAATCTGTAGATTATTCACTTTAAATGCAAAGGAAAACCCAATTCGAAATATTAAATAAAGGAATAGATCTTCAAATTTAGAGATAAAAACTGTTATCAGATACATACTAAAAAAAAGAAATGGCTTATTTGATTGATACTAAAAAAAATATTATTGAAGAAAATCAATTAAAGAAATAAAGTGTCATGAATGCAAGTAATTAAAATATAATTTTTTAGTTAATAAGATTTCCACATCTACTCCAAAAGCAAGTTTTTAAATAACAGATTTGAATAAATAAGATATCAAATCATTTATTGGTTCAACAAGAAATCAAAGTACAATGTTAGAGAACAGTAAATAGGCTAAGTTAGATATTTTGCTTAATTAATTTGGTCTGTAGAAAAACTAAGGGCAAAATTTTAGAATATAATATTGATAATAGTGATCACTAAATAGCATCATACTATATAATTATGTCATTCTTATTCATTAGCATTTTTAAGTAACATTTCTGTAAATTCTTAAAAACTAACAACTCCATCACCATTTAAGTCTAATTCATTAAATACATTATTCCATTCAGGATCACTTAATTGTACTCCTCCCATAATTTCTTATAACTCTTATTTGCTTATTTAACCATTTCCATCTCTATCAAAAAGTTTAAATGCTTTTTCTAATTTAGTTTAAGCCATTAATTATTCTTTTTTTGCAAATGCTACAACAAATTCAGTATAATCAATTTAATTAGATCCATTAACATCAGCTTATTCAAATAAATGATCAACAATTTATTAACATTTAACTTCATCACTATAAATACCTCTAAAACATTTTAATAATTCTTCTTTGCTTAATGTACCATCTCCATTAATATCAATTTATTTAAATTACCTTTATAATTTTTTCTTTTCTTAATTACTCATAACTTATGTAGTAATTAATTACATAATAGCAGCCTTTAATTTACTTTGACTCTTTAAAATATAAATAAAATTACATGAAATTTTGCAAGATTTTCTAAACTTTTATGATTTATTTTTTTTTCTTTATGATTGAGTACCATCCATTCATGTTTAAGTGCATCTTCAGCTGATATTCTTTTTTCAGGATCTGTTACCAACATTTTTTTAATTAAATTTTTAACATCTATTGATATATCTTCCCATTCAGGTTCTATTATATAATATTTATAATAACCATCAAATGAGAAAACACCAGCTTATATTCTTGAATATAATTCTTATTAAGTTTAACCATTAAATGGAGGATAACCACATAACATAATGAATAAAATAACACCACATGACCAAACATCACATTTTTTATCATATTATTTGCTAATTACTTCAGGTGCTATATAATATGGCTTATATATATATATTATTTACAGTTCCAATTCGTTAAGATAATTTTCTTGTTTCATCGAGTTATTTTGCAGTTCCAAAATCGATAATTTTAAGACTTGAATGTACTTTTCGAGATTCAAATATAATATTTTCTGGTTTTAGATCGCTATTGATTAAATTATATAATACCGATGAACAATATTTCTTTAATGACAGTAATTAACAGCCTCCAAAATTTTTCTCATATAACCAGCAGCAATTGATTCTGTGAAGTGATCAATTTCATTTATTTTTTCAAATAATTCACCTCCACTCAAATATCTTAAGGTCTAATAATATTTCATTAGATACTCTGTAATTAAATAGAAATATTGTTCATCTTGATATAATTCATATATGTTAACAATATTAGGATGATCTAATTTCTTGAGGATACTCACTTCTTGAATCATATCTTCTTATTGTTGATGAATTATTTTTTCTTTGCTGATTTATTTCATTGCTCTTGGAAGTCCTGTTACTTTTTATGTGACTAAGCTAACCTTACCATAGGTTCCTTAATTATATATATTAATACCTTCTCCTAGAGTAGAATCAATCTTATAATGATTAAGTATATCGCCCTTTCTTAAGGTTACAAAAATTTCTGGCATTACTTTAAAATCTGTTAATTGTTTTTTCAATTCTTTATTTTTGATTGGTTTAGTATTTTCACTCTATGTTGCATTTTATTATGTTTATGGCTATTAATCTTGTTATGGTTATTTTTTGTTTTTGTATTTGTCTGAACTTTTACCCCCACAAACTCCCATAATTTTTATTATAATAAATTAATTTTCTCGCATTTGTTGTAATGTTTATTGTGTACTCGCTTAGTAATATTAAGAATGAGTAATCTTAAAAAATATATAAATGATAAGCATTAGGAAAGGAGAATTGAAAATAAATAAATATAATAGTTTAGGATGTATGCCGTTTTTATGCTATATATATTTATTTATTTTTATGAAGGTCTTTGGAATTCTAGCCTTATTGCTTGTTGCAGCATACAGTTAAACTAATGAAATAGATGTTGTATTGAAAATGCTAGCTGATCTTAAAAATACAACAACCAAATAACTACAAGATTTGGAAAGTGATTGGTCAGCGACAAAATATGTATGATAACTTTCACTAAAAATAAGCAAAAATAAGACATTGTTAATGATTTATAAAGATCTGCATCTACTTAAAGAGGTGAATGTAATAGAAGAGATTAAGAATGGGCAAATAAAGAAAGAGATATTAGAATTACACTTAGCTATATTAGTTGGTTAGAAAAGCGTATAAAAGAAAATAATGAAAGATTGCAAAGATTAGATATTAATAGATGTGAATCTAATGCTAATTTCATTAATGATATTAAAAATAGTAAGAAGACTTTAAATTTGATTGCTTTTCTAAGAAGAGCAATTAAAAATGCTAAAGAAGTATTATAAATATTTATATTTAGACTGATTTGCCAACATTACTTTAATCTGCTTAATTCATTTAATTGAAATCTTATTTAGCAGATGATGTAGATGGTGAAGAACCAGAAGTAACAAATGAAGATAATGAACCACCTAATGTTTATGAAGATGCTGAACCAATAGAGGATGATTAATCTTTGATAACAGAAGAATAAGAAGTTACAGAAGTAACTGAAGAAACTTAATCTGTTGAAGATGATTCTTAACCGGAAGATCATGAAATTGATTAAGCTTAAGAAGGTGAAGAAACTGATTAACCTGTGCCAGAACATCCATTAGAAGCAGCAGAGAAAGCTAGTAATGAAGAATTAGAAAAAGAAGCAACTGCATTTAATAAAATTATTTCTAAAGGATAGAAAGCATAAGCTGAACCTGGATAATCAAAAGACTATAGTCAATATACAGTTGCATAATAGGAATTATTAAATTTCTTAGATATACTTGAAAATGAAGTAAAAGGAACATTTTCAATAAAATAAGATGATTAAGTTACATCAGCTATGGGATACAGTGATTTCAAAGGATTAATAATAAAAGAAAATGAAACATTTTAAGGACATTTAGTTGCTGAAGATATTAATTTAGTAAGAAATATAAATATTATTATAGGAAAAACTATAAAATCAATTGATTACTATTTTATAAGCAACTGCTGCTTGTAAGGATAGACTTAAGAAAATTTAAAATTCTATTGATCTAGCTAATGAAGTATATAATATTATTATTAAAAATAGGATTTAAGTACTTCTGAATCACATTTTAAATCAGTAAGTGAAACATTAAATGAAGAATTGAATACTTTTGATGATGTTTACAGAATATATTCTACCTAAGTTGGATCATAAAGCACTTAATATAAGAGGGATGTCTAAAACAAAATCACAAATTGATATATAATTTATATCAATATATATAATTTATGAACTCATAATAGAGTAATTAGTGTTGGTGCCATATTTGTAAAAAATAATTTGAATTGCCTATTACATAGGATATTATGAAATGTAGATATTGTGCAATGGAATTTTGTGAAATTATTGATTTATAAAATGATCCTAGAACATTTATACCATATGGTGAATAAACTCAATAATAATAATAACCTATTTAATAGTCTTAATCAAGATAATAATAAACAGTCATATATGTTACATAAAATTAGATTCCTATTAGATTAAGATCAAGAGGTACTGTTTTTGATAATCTTTTATAAATGATGTTTCCTTAAACATAATTTTAAGCTGGTTAATCATTAGAATCATTGATTGAATTCATTAGTAGAAATGATCCAAATAGATATGGGTATATTTTTATATTATTTAGATCACCACCTGCATCTTAAAAAATAATTGATTCTTTACCACTTGTAACTTTAAATAAAGAATGTTGTACTGTTTGTTAAGAAGAATATAACTCTAATTCTGCAATATAAATGCCTTGTTAACATCATTTTCATCCTGATTGTTTAATACCTTGGTTAAAATAGCATAATAGTTGCCCTGTTTGTAGATATGAATTACTTACAGATGATGAAGAATATAATTAGAGAAAGAACTTAAAATGATTTATATTATTTATATATGGTTTAAATTAAGTTCATTTTTTTAGTTTTTATACTAGTGGATTTTAAATAACTCTTTAGAAAAATTATGGTTCCACTGAACTACCAGAAAAAGATTATGAACCTAATTTTGGAGTAGCTGATTATTATTTTAATCTTGCCTTTCTACTTCCTACTGATTATGGTCTTATTTTTTAATTTTTATCTTATTAATACTAATCAATTAAATTTTATGATTGTTATTATTGTAACTAAATCCTTTTTTTATTTCTTATTTAACTTAAAGGTTATCCAAAATATTCTTATAAGGAAATTTTTAGAAACTCACATTTCTTTAAAAGAGATTTCTATTAATTTATTTTATCATTTTCAGTAATATTTGCAGCTTACATATTATTAAGTGTATAAATAAATGATGCTTCAAGTATTTCAATTTATTTTGAATATAATTCCTTGAATTTTTCTTGAATATTTTAAACAGCAGAATTTACTTTCATCATAGATTAAGGATTATCAAGCATTTCAAATATTTCAGATCTACTAACACGTGAATTGAGAAGAATTTCTAAACTGTTTAAGTTTTAAGTTAATTTATTAAAATTTACTATCTCATCTTTCTAAAGATTTGAAATAATTGTACCAAACTATTCATCTAAATCATTTATTTCATTTTATAACTTTTCATATATCTCTTTATTAAATGAATATTTAATATTATCTTCTATTTCATTAATTCTTTAAAGTAATTAAGCACCTTTAATTATTATAAAAATATACCTTAAGTAGTACGTAAAAACTACTCTTCAATCATTGCCTAAAATTTAGTAAAATCTTCTTTTTAAACAAATTTCTCGACAAAATCTTCTTTACTTTAAATCTATTTTATTTTTTCTCTATGTTTCTCTTTCTCTTATAATTTTTATTATTTTTAATCTGTCATTGTTTTTATGAGATGTTGAATTCCAGTGTGGCTGGCTTCAATAAATTTAACTCTTTCTTCGACTTCCACATATTTTTTAATCATTTTTTCAAATTCTCTTGCCTCTAAATGTCTTTGAATTTCAATCTGAAACTATTCAACATTGTGTAGTTTTTCATGTAAATTTGTTACTTTATTTTGAATCTAATCTCTGAATGGTTTACTAATGTCTTATGCTTAAATTTATTCGCAGAATTGTCGAACTTGTGATATTATTAATTCTCTAAATCTATTCATTCTTTCTTCAACTTGCTGCTCAATAGAATGCTGATATTCATAAACTTAAATTTGTTTATTCATTTGTTTTGCTTTTTGATTTGTAATACTGCTCTTCATTTCTGTATTAGTATTCAACATTTTAGTTTCAAGACATGATAAACTCAAATCTAGCATTGATCGAGTTGTGTATTCTTAAGCAACACTGGCAGTATATTTTGTGAAATCTGTCAGGGAAACTTTTCGCTCAAGGGAGAGCTTCAATTTATCAAACTATGTGCTTAGTTGCT
>JMSD01000010.1:0-50726 GCA_000715435.1 Paramecium caudatum
GTAATTTCTTACATTTTTGTTCAGATAAAGATAAAGTAATAAAAAAAGAGATGTATCCAATTAGCCAGGAGAGGAAAAAAATTAGAAGAAGGATAAATAATCATTTTATTTAGAATTCTTTAGCTGTATTAAAATAAATCACAAAAAGTGCTAAAGATTTTACAACAGATCTACAAAATGATTTCGAGGAACAAGATTCACATTATTTAGAAGAAGAAGATGAAAGTAATTAAAGTAATCAATGTAATATAAATTAATAGATTAAATTGCAAATTTCAAAAGTTTCACTGAATCTATGTTTTTAAATATGGAATTAAATGAATAACCACAAGATGCTCAACGAAAAGGCAAGTAAAAGTCAACTATGTAAACTGCTGGATTTGGAATGGTAGAAGAAAATTTAGATCAGCAATAAAAACTCTATAAAGACGATACTCTTAGTTCTGGTACTTCATCAGAACGGTAATATTTAAAACAAATTACTCCACCTAAATCCCCAAAAATTACTACAACAATACCTAGGCCCTCAGTTTCAAATTTAAAACAGATTTAAAAATTATTTGATAACCAAAAATTTCATAGAAAATCAATAGAACAATAAACTCTTTAGTTTGTAAATTAAATAATGAAATCTGATGTAGACATTAATTAAAATTTCGTTCGTTCAGGTTAACATAAGAAAACAACCTAAAATTAAACTATGATTGAAAACTAGTCAAACTATATAAGTCTATAAACATTATTTACAAAAGCAACAGATTTTGACAAAATGCATTCTTATAACTATTATTAACCTTATTTTAATGTAGAAAATGTTTTAAAAAGGTAATTAATTATTCTAAAATAAGGTATGTTAAAGTCTAAAAAGGTTTTACAAAAAAGAAAATTTTTCCTGAGTTTTCGTTATATACCTTTTCAAATGTAGCTATAAGGAAAGGATGGAAATTAAGAAGATTAAGTTTGTTAGCCAAATCTAAAACTCCACTCAAAAGAAGATAATTAGGTTAATCTTAAAGAAATTTATTCTTCAAAGATATTAATTGAGATAATAATAGATTTTATTTTTAATTAATCCATTTAAGTTAAGAATTTTTAAGTTTGTAATAGTCTTCCATATTTTAATATAAAACATGATAGTTAGTATGAAAATCAACAATTATATATATATAAATTTCTTATTTAATAATGGGAGGATGCGGATCGAGAGAAAAAGAACTGAGGGAGAAGGTTGGTTTTTCTTAGAGTGATTTCGATTATGCAACAAAGAAATTCTCGAAAATGACAAAAATAAAACCAGGGTAATTGTTTATAGGATTTATAGTAAATCTGAAGAATACTTCAGTTTTGAAGGTTTAAAATAGTACTTCACAGAAAACCCTGTATTAGCTTAAAAACTCTATATATTTATGAGAGCACAAGGTGGAGAAAGCTATATAGATTTGCAAACATTTTTATAAATTAGTATGATAGCAATTAGTATAATTAGTTGATTTGTTTACAAGAGTATCAATGAAAATGCAGGGACCTCTTAAAAATTTAGATATTCATGTATTATTGATTTTAGTCTCCCTCTCAAGTCCAGATATATTATAAAGAAATGCATTTAATCTTAATAATGCATATAAGATATCTGTTAATTACTCTAATGCTGTTAAACTTTTTAAGGTAAAAAACTTTATTTAAATAAGGAACTAATTAATATGTAAAGTGCAAAAGGAGAAATATTATGTCATGATGATGATTCTGCTCCTATGTTAATAATAAACAGTATTTTTGAAAGTAAATTATATTTCAATTTAGACCATTCATCATTGAATTATAAAGCTTTTATTGATAAAATAAAGGAGCAAACTCCACTTATGTCAAAAATAATTAAAAATTATATTGCAGGAAAATTTATAAATAAATAACTAAGAAATACATTACCAAAATTAGAACCTAGTGAATTAATGAATAGATAATTGATAGGTATATTATAAAATATAATTATGAATAGCATTAATGAATTTAACAGTACCATGGTTTTATAAATGTGATCAAATCAATATAATTTACAAATATGAAAGTGATGGAGATTAACATTATAATTTTAATGTATTTGCTAATTCTCTTTTATCTGCAAAAGGACCTATTGTTATATTATTTAGACATTAAAAATAAGATGGTGAAAAAGTAGAAAAATTTTCATTTGGTTATTTTACATCCTCTTAATGGAGATTATCACCTGATATATCAGGAAATAAAAATTCTTTTGTTTTTTCAATTAATCCTAAATTTAAGATATATTCAACTAATGGATTATAATAAAGTAAATTTGCTTTATTAATTCCAATAATTACTAAAAGATCAAGTTAATAATTAAGCTCTCCACTTAAAGCTGGTCCTAAAACACCAGGATTAGGTATAGGAGGTAGTGGTTATGAATAACATCGTATTTGGATTGATGGTAAATAACTACAAGCTAGTAGAATAATGGATGAAGATAAAACATTTTAACCAGGTCCACTTATACCTAATAATTCTCATTTATTAAATGTAACATATAATATTAATTAGATTGATTTAATTGAAATATGGTAATTATAAATGTCTACTGTTGGATAAAGTACTTCATATTTTAGATCTACAAATCATATGAATTATTATGGAGAGGATGAAAAGAAAATTAATCAAAATCATTTAAGAGATGTGATTGTTACTTTAAATTAATAATAAGGAAGAAATGATTATGTATTTATTCATAATTTCTTAGAGAAGAGCAACACATGAATTTTAATACAGTAATCCATTGCTTCCAATAAATGAAGAAGAAGAAGAAAAATAAAATGCAAAGTGATTATATTAATATTATTTATGGAATCACCAGTCCTTTCAAAATAATTAGAATTATCTGAATTGAAATAAATCATCAAAAATAGATTCTCCTTTGATAGAAGAAAGATTATATTTTTCACTCTTAACTCATGTCTTTTAGGATTAGCTGTATTTAGTTTATTTTCTGCAATCACTCTTGAAAGCAATTCATAAATATTTAGAATTAGAACTTATTTAACAGATGAAAACCTTTAAAATAGATAATAGGCAAGAAAATTAGAAACAATACTCATTCCTTAAAATATTGCTTAATTATGTACAATTGTTACTTCAATTATTGGATATTATGGAATCTATTAAAAATCATAAAAAGTAATATTAAATAATATATAATAGATATTACATCTATTTCCAATTAGTTTAGGTATAAGTTTAGTTTTTAGAACAATAGCAACAATTATTATAGTTTCTTATTATAATACAATTAAAGCAGTATTTATTTTAATATATAAGGTATTTGAATAAGAAGTAGGAACATTTATAACATTGTAAATATTATTCCTTGTTTTTAATTGGATATTTTGTGTCTTTGCTTATCAATAATTTAAAAAAGCATAAATTGAATATCACATTGTAACTAAAGATAGAGAGAGATTGATTATGGATAACAATATGGCATATGAACTCATAAAAAAGATCATTAAAAATTGAATGTTATATACACAATATTATACACATCAGGTTCAATTAAAATAAATATATTCCGAAGGCTTAGTTATTTTGTTTAAGATTTCACCAATTACTGCTAAATATTTTATTTTCTCCTCCACACTTGATTTCAAAATTTCAGGGTATGCATACTTTTAATAATATTCAATAGAAAGCTTTGAAAATAGGGTTTTAAATAAATTTTAAATTCTGTTTCCATTTTTGTTTGTAGAACATATAATTAACATATCTTCAAGAGATTTCAATTCAATTTATTTAATCCAAATCCAAAAATGAGGTTATAGATTCAAATATTCTAATAAAAAGTCTTTAACCTTCTCCCTGCAATAAGGATTTTCTTAAATAAATTTCAATTGGCATGATAATAGAAATTATTAAATTTTTCTTTCTTGTCCCTTATATTATGCAGTTGATTCTTCATTTTGAATAACTTCTTAATGTTTTTTATTTTAAATCTCATTTATAAGATCATTAATTGCGGTTGATTATTCCTGTCTAAAAACAGGGGTTAATTGTGTTAATATTTTGTTTAGCTGTGCTTACTTAATTAATTACTATAAAAAACCCAATGGAATAGTGACAGCTGGTATCATTCTATTTGTATAATCATATTGTGGTTATTAAATTTAAGTATTCTTTTTTCTGACATAGGGTTCAAAACTCATTTGTTATATAAATATTATTTTATGTTCAGAGAGATTCAAATATCAAAAATATTAGGAAACTTTTATTTAGTTGGAGTGTTTTTCTATATAGTACTAGTATATTTTGGAATGCTATATTTAACTTTAGTGAATCCATATTCAAATTAATTTGATTTACCTGTTCGCATATTATGGGTACCATTATAAATATTCTTTATAATGGTTATTTGGTCAATGATTAGATGCATTATTAGTGATCCTGGAAAAGTATGAAATATTTAGGAAATAAAGGTTCCCATATATTGGGGTGTGTTACTTGATGATCAAGAATAAAAGAAAAGACGATATTGTTTAATATGCCATATTTTTAAACCAGAACGTTGTCATCATTGTTCAACGTATTTTATAATTTTATAAAAAGATGTTAAAGATGTGTTTTAAATATGGATCATCATTGTCCTTGGATTGGAAATTGTGTTGGTTATTAAAATCGCAAATTTTTTATTTTATTCTTATTTTACATAAATTTAACTGTATTATTTAGCATTACTACTTCCTCATTAAGAGTTTTTCCAATAATTATAGATATAATTTAAGATTGGACAATTATTTATACTGATGTACTTGTAATTCCAACAATATTTTTGTATTTTTTTAATATTTTATGTAGAACAATTATCATTACTTCCTTTGGTGGTGTTATTTTTAATTTTTTTCTATTTCATCTTGAATTAGTTTCAACAAATAAAACAACAATAGATACATTAGAAGTAAGAAGAAGTGGAAATCCATAATAAACACCAACTAATGTATTTGATATTGGGTATATTTGTATTCAATAATTAGAATTAAAGAAAATTGGTTATAAGTAATGGGAATTAATCCTTGGATGTGGCCTTTTCCTATGTTTGGAGAAAGTGGCAGACCAAAAGGAGATGGTGTAAAATGGGAAAGAAATTAAGTTTAATTAACAATGACTGATCAAAATGTGACACATAGAACATAAACTAATTAAAACTAAAGAAGTGAAATGACCCAGCCATAATAAAGGGTTTGATAAATTAATAAATATTTCCCACCCTAATTTGTTTATTTAATTAAGAAAATGGAGGCTGAATAAAAACTCAACGAATAGCATATAACATAACTCTTATAGTCAAGATAAGTAAATCTAGTAAATTAATCTAGTATTAAATACTTGTTTAAGAATGTAAAGAATAAGGATTAGCTAAATAATATGAAAAAATGAAATATGATGGAATAATTTATAAAGTTGGTTTAATAGTATAATTATCAATTGAAGGAAATAGAGAAAAGAAAGCCTATGGGAAATTAACAGAATTCTCTAATTTATAATTATTAGACTATTCAGTTCCAATGATTAAGATTTAGAAATATATAAGTAAAATTGAATTACCTTAAAAATCAAAAGAAGTATAAGATGGAATAAGTGATTTTGAATTATTTCCAACAGAAACAGAAGAATGGCTATTTTGTACATCAATAGATCATGAAATAAAACTTGTTACAATGAAAGAATATGAAGAAATGACATCTTAAAGTGAAAGAACCTATTTTACAAGAGCTGATTATAATATTGATAAAGATAAATTCACCCCACCTCTATCTAAGTGGGGTAGAATTTGTATTTGTAATTAGATCTCAAATCCAGATAAATCATATATTTAATGTGATAAATGTTTAAAATGGTTACATTATGAATGTGCTGGTGTTTAAGCATAATAAGCTTAAGAAATTCATTTTTTATGTGTGATGTGCAAAAAGAAATGATCATACTTTTTAATATATATTTTTATGTCATTTTTACCCATATAAATCCATAATATTAATTGGTCCATTCTATTATTTTTATTATTATTAATATGTATTATTATATAAGTATTGTTATTATTATTATTAATATACAGGATATTAATTTTATCCTAAATTAGACAAGTATGCATAATTAACATTTTTAGCAGGAATATTTTATTAAGATTACATATGTGGTTGTTAATCATTTTTATATAGTGTTAATATATCTAAAGATGGTAATGAATGCATAACTTAATTTGTATTTTAAGTTGGTTAAATAAAATCTGTAAAATCTTTTTCTGGTGATAATGAATGTGTTGTTCCATGTTAAGTTAATTTTCCATAACCATTATTATTATTTTATTATGTTAATAAATCTGGTTCTGTTAAATCAATTAAATCACCTAATTTTTCTTTTGGTAATTCTATTTTTATTTCCTTTTAAAAATAATATGGTTTAACAGTACTATATAAATTAATTAAATACGTTTTAGTTAGTATATATTATTGTTTAGGATCAATACATTCAATTTTTGGTATAAATTTCTTTTTTACATATTTTTCTTATACAAAACGAATTAATGCATCTAATCCTGAATTGATTGTAGGTTTACTATCTTTTATTCAAACTTTTTACACATAATTTTTTGGCATAGTATTTTCCCAATAAGAATTTGCAGTTGCATTACCAATCGATTCCATAATATCAACATTTTCTTAATACCATCCATCAATATTTGTAGATCTCACTCTTGTAACACTTGGACCTAATGTTCTATGTGCACCTAAACTGGGCTCATTTGATACCAGCACAATCCATACAAATAAACACTCCATAATCTAAGCTCACCCATCTAGGACCTTTTGTTGCACAATCTGCACAAATTAAATTTTCTGGTCTTTTAAGAATCAATGCAAATATTTTTTCTTAACTTTTTGCTGGTATGTATTATTTACTCATAAATATATTAATGATTTTTTTTATTTATAAAGTATATGCAACACTCTAATAATTATTATGTCTAAACCATAACAATACCTCTAAGATCTTAAAACACATTAAGAAGAAGAACTAGAAGTGATAATATAAAGTAAAAAAAGTAATGATTCTGAAGAATCAGAAGATGATTAAAATGATATTCTTAATATGATACTCTAATGTTAATAGAGAGGATAATCAGAAAGAGTATTTGATTTTAATCTTGGGAATTCAATTAAATTATGTGAAGTTGATGATATGAATAAAAGTGCATTATATTTGGATGCTTTAGCTTGGCTTTATTCTACAAGAGTTGATAGAACTTATGTTGAATCTCTTAAACTTAAAGTTAATTTATTAAGAGTTTATGATTAATCAACTAATATTGCTGCACCTACACAAAAAAAGAATAAATAATAAGTTGCATAATAAATTAAGCCTAATATAATTAGGCATATTGAATAAAAGGATATTACTAAATATGGTGAAAGTACATTGGATTTTAAGTAATATACTTATTAATATAATACATTGTAAATAAATCCTTTTTTTAATTAAACAAGCAAATCATTAGATATGTAAGACCTGACAACTTTAATTATTTATAATCCTTAATTTGATTAGAATTTAGAAATAATTATAGATCCTGATTAATTGTTATAAACTAATGAATAAAATAAACAGATCTTAACAGGTTTTATTAAATTAGAGATTGATACTTCTGTTTTAGATTATTCAAATTTAGTATCAAAACATTTCAAAACAAATTTTACAGAAATAAATGAATTTAGAATTAGATATAAATATCTTCTTGATAAAAATTAAGTTTAACCTGTAAAGATTGAGAAATCTCAATAATTGTAATTAGATAAATTTGTAAATCATTTTAGAGTTTATGATGAGAAACTACAATAAGCTTAATAAGTGATAGAAGCATAGAATTAAATTAAAACATAAATAAATTAAGATGATTTATAATTTGAAAGTCTAAATTAATAATATCAATAATAGTTATAAATTAATCAGACATAATAAGAAAATAACATGGAGGAATCTTTAAATAAATAGATTGAAAACTTACAATTAGAACCTTAACTCACTTAAGAGTAAATTGAATAATAAATTAAATAACAAGAACTATCTTAAAAGTTTTAAAAATATCATCAAGAATTATTAGAAGAATAAAAGAAATAATAGTAGCAAATAAATTAATAGACAAATATGGAAGTTGAAGAATTTAATAATTTATTACCAGATTAAGTTGAATTTGATTATGGAAATGAAATTTAATAAATAATAAATTAAGATCAACAATAAGAATTAAAACCTAGAGTAGATTAAAAAATAACATTATAAGAATAATTTTTATAATAACAGAAAGAAGCATAAGAAAAATAATAACAAATAGTCTAATAATAAGCAGAAGAAAAGTAAACTTATTAATAGCAATATCAAGATATATTTAATGAGATTAATGCAAATGCTCCAATGGAAGAATGGGAAATGGATCCAGAAGATGAGTTTGATTAAGAATTACTTCCATATGAAGAATAATAATTATAACAGTAAAAATAAATTAATTAACCCTAATAATAATAATAATAATAACCTTAAGGAAAGAAGAAACAAAAAAAAATTTACCCAGACACTTTTGATTTCAATGATGCAAGTGAATTACATAAAATAACTGTATTAAATTCTGTAGGAAATTAATAAAGAGATTTTGGTTAAAGAGAGCTATAATTAAAATATTTAATAGATAGTCCAGGGGATTTCGATTATTTTAGATTTTTTGAATATTTTACAAGAGAATTTCAAGGTTTTTTAGAAGAAGAAGAATATTAAGCTCCAATAGTGAATGAACCAGAAAAAAGTCTTAGTTTAGATTAAGTTGAATATGAGAATTTATCATAGGATGAATTAAGTTAGATGATTGAATAATACAAAGAAGATAAAGATCATTATGTGTTACCTTTTAAAGTGTAAGCAAATAATGGTAATGAACCAATTACCATTAAACAATTATAAGTTATTTTAGAGAGAGTTATTAATTCTATAGAGGGTGATGTAGAATTTTTAAAATTAGAAAAAACTTTTCCATTAATTATGACAGAAAAAATAAGTAAAAGTAAATTATTTGCAGCCTTATTATTTGTGTCTAAAAGTCAAAAATATTAATTAGAATAAAAAGATCTTATTTTTAAGGATATCAGAATAAAAAAACCAAAGCTTGTTGATTTAGAGATGGATTTCGAAAGATGATTTTTATTACATCATTCAATTATATAAGAATTAAAATTCTTAAATTTCTTATTCTGATCGAGTTAAGTTATTTCTATTCCAAAGTATTTGAATATTTCATTTATTATCTTACAACACTTAACAGTAACACGTAAATCCTGGGAATGTTCAATTTTTTAAACTATTCCTATAATATCATCTATTTAAATAAATAATCCCTCTATATAATAATTTATTTTATACCTTCAAGTATATATAATAATTATTCTGAAATATATTAACATGTTTAATCAAGTAAAGAGAATTAACTAAAAAGTTATTCATGCCATTCTCTTTATTCCTTATTTCTTAAAAAAAAATCTTATCTTGCTTTTTCTGTACATTTTCTAATATCTCTTTAATTTTTATGAGTTGTTGTTATTGATCTTGATCTTAATGATGATGTTAATGGTCTATCTCTATGTAATGTATGAACTAATTATGTAAATTTATCATCAAATCTCATTCTAGTTGTATAGAAGTCTAAAATCAACATTTAATACCTTAACATTATTTAACTAATTTAGTGACATTTTCATTTACTTTTTTCACAAATCCTTCATCATATTATTATTTTAATCTTCTCTTTTTTTCAAAATAAGCATTTTATCTTTAAAGTATAAGTTCAGGTAAATCTAAATGCGATTCATCTGTGTTATTAATATCATTCATCTTTTCTGTAAGTCTTTCACATATTGTTTTTGGAGATGCATTCCTTAGACTTTATTTTCGTGAAACTGCCTCAAATACTCTTGAATTTTAACAAGTTTCTCTTGATACTTCTTTTCTTTATAAACTCATAGGTGTATAAGGTTTAAGAAGTCTTCCATCAACCATAGATATCAAATATTCTCTTCTTGGTTTATTATACAAATTTTCATTGCTAGTGTTCAATTACATAGAACCTTAATGAATCCTAGCTATCATAACTTCTCTTTAAGAGTTCTTTATTTCTAATTTATATTATCCTTTTGTATTTACTCTTTTTTTGTCAAGCATAATTTGAAATGAAGTATAAAGTATAGTATTTTAATAATAATGGAAACTTACACATCAAATTATGCAAAATTGTAAGATAAATATTTTATACAAAGATGGCAATAGAAACTTGTCAGAGACTCATTGGTGAAAGAAATAAAAGAAGAGAAACCAGATGCAAAAATTACTGATAAAATCCTAATTGAATAATACTTCAGAAGATATATGATGTTACAGATAAAACTTAATTATTAGTTAATCATCCAGGAATGCTAAAAGTAAGAAATATATATTTAATAGACTGATATGGAAAAAATTGAAGAAGTCACTAATGATTCAATGAAATCGTTAGTAAATGTTTCTGCTGGGTGTACAGCTGGCACATTATTATTCTATAAATTATTGTTGAGCAAACGCAGAATATTTTATGATTTTTACAGAAAAGGAAGATTTTAAATGATGAAGAAAATTTTATCAATTCCACTAATTTTTATGACTTGGGGAAGTATGCTAGTTTTTGGATATAAAAAAACAATTCCACATGAATTATTTAAATAGGGAATGTATAAGAAATATTTGGTTGAATATGAAAAAGTGTTTTTGTGATATATAATTTAATGTCTAAGTTTAAATTAAATCTATACACAGTTCAAGAAGACCATTTTCCAAAGAGAAAGCATTAAACTTCACGTTCGTTAAAGCTAAGTACAAGAAGGAAAAGTATATGATACATTAGAAATAAGAGCTATAAGATGATTATGATATTTTTTAGTTTCTAAAGAATGACAATTCTACTGAAAATTTTGTCACAGCTCTGACTGAAAGAAAAGAAGTTCATCATAATCCATAATAATCAGTATAAACAACACCAAAATTATCAAATAATTTATTTGATAAAGATAGGACATTCTTAAAGAAACTAAATGAAATGTAATCTAAAAGAAAGTAAGAACAACTTAAAAAAGCTGATTTTTTACTATAAAAAGATTTAAATGATTTAAATAGGATTGCATAATCTAGTGTGTAATCCTTTTCAGAACATTTTACATTATATAATCAATTTTTTATTGAAAAATTAATGGAACCTTAAACAAGTAGACCTGATTTGTAACTTAAACCTAAGTAAGTATTTACTGTTCTTGCTAATCCAAATAAAAAAGAAAAATTATATTAATAACCAATCCCTAAACCATTTATATAATTTGAAAAATTAATTAATGAATAACCATTAGAGTAGATTAAAAGAATGAATGGAAATTTATAAAAAGTTAGTGTGAATGTAATTATTAATTAATGTAGCTTATTTCTAAACTTGATTCTACTACTGAAAAGTATTTTTAATTGATTACTTAAGGAAATATTAATGAATTAGCAGAACTCTTAAAATAACAACCTAAACTAATACAATCTAAATCAAGAGTATTAAATAATTTATTATTTTAGCTATTAGAAACAGGATTACATGTTGCTGTAAAAAGAAATAGAGTAAATTGTGTTGAATTATTGTTACATTCTGGAATTGATGAATTTGCCAAAAATATTGTAATATAAATTAAAATATATTAGTGGGGGGAAACAGCAAGAGCAATAGCATTTAAATTGCAATATCGCAACATTTTAAAAGTATATTAAATATATATATTTAGTTACTTACTTATGAATAAAGTTGAATATTTAAATAAAAATTAACATTTTACAATTAAGTAATATCATTATTGCTGTTAGCAAGTATATTATTAGAGACCCGAATGCTGATAATCTATTATATCGCTTACGGATCTAAATCTATATGTTTTTTCTCTCTAACATTAAGTTTATTAAATTTAATCTAATTTTTCCTATAATCCTGAATAAATAGATTCTGCTAATCCTAATAAAAACTTTTTTGAATCATCAGCATTATTAGGAACATAGTATTAGTAAAAGTTTTATAAATTAAACTATTAACTTTATTATTATTGTTGTTGTAATTAGTATATTTATTATTATAATATCTAATGTTCTTACATTTCATTCGAAATTATTGCTTCATTAGCTTCGATAAAAGAAGTATCTAAATTTATTTCTTATGAAAGATCAGTAGGAGTTTAAGAGAATCTTCTATTGTGACTTTAAGTAGTTGTGAATTAATCTTTATTATTAATGTAAAATTATTGTAAGAAACAATATTATTTGTTAATTTTCTTTAATTTTTCCTAATGTCTAATATTAGAATTGATTAAAAGGCTTATTTAATTCTAAATTAATAAAATTAAATTTACTTCTAATTCATCACATTATCTCTATAATTAATTATTTGCTATTTCCAATGATTTATTTAATAGCATCTCTCTTTAATAATTTTTTCTGATTTCCTCTAATGCTCTTTCTAATTTATTACATTTATCTAATAATCCAGGATCTGATTGCTTTTTCATATCTTACATTTATTAAATTTATCTTTTTGCATTTATTTCTTAAATTTATTTTGCTTTAGTTAAATCCAATTTAGGAACTTCTTTCATTTATTTAGCAACTTGATTCTCTTATTTTAATGGTAAAGGTGACATTAATGGAGAACTTCCAGCAGATGAAATATGAGAAGATGATGATGAATGCTCATCTTCTTCCTTTTTCAAAACATTCAGTAAATTATTTTAAACTAAATAAATTAATAATGATACATTTTAATAATTCTTATGGTTTAGGTTCTGATGATTATTAAAGTATTAATTTATTTCCATGATAAGTCATAGCTGTACTTTTCATTTATACTAAATTACTCATTAATTTCTATAATAATAATAATATTTACTAAATTCAATCCTTGTAGTTTTTATTTCTCTGATTCAATTTTTTTATTTTACTTTAGTTAGATAATTAACTATTCATTTATCATTTCTATTTAATTATGGAACTTCATAGCAACTTTATCTGGTTCACATACTTCTTTATATTTAATTACAATTCCTGAAATTTCATCATATTCTGGTTTAAGTTATTCCATCTTACATAGCTTTTGTTCTGTCTTATTTAGATTAAATTATAGATTTTATATCTTGTTCTATAAAGACATTATTAATTCTTTTTCATGTCTTTATGCTTCTTCAGTGATTTATTAATTGATAAGTACTTAATTTTATGCTTCATTTCTTTCTTCTACTAATCTATCTATTTAAGTATGTAATTTAGCATTTTCTTCTTAAAGATTCTTTAATACCATTAATAAACCTTTATTTTATTCATCATTAGTAGTTGGTGTCATAATTTTTAATGCTTTTTTGTTGAGAGATAACAAATTCTTTAATTCTTAGATTTACTCTTATAATTGTTTATTTTCTTGTTTTAAGTAGTCAAACAATTCATTGTGTGGATTATGTGGATTATGCTAATTATGATTATTTGAGTGACCTTTTTTCATAAAATTATTTATTGTTAAAATTAAATCATTTTTTTTTCTTATATATATAAAGTTGCTAGTCCCCATGATAAATTGACTTTTATAGACTTAATTAATCTCCATTCACTTTATGGTTCAAGCATACGAGTAACTGTTATAAAATGTGTACCATATTTTAATTATGATGCTTTTTTACTTAAATCCTTCATTAAATCTGGATCAAAACATGTTGTTGATGCAAATAATAATGTACCATCACTCCAATCTAACTATAATTATATAATTTAATTTATACTTTTCTAAAATCATCATTAATAAATTCAATTTTAGGAAACTAATAATCAAACATTCCTTATTATTCCATTTATTCATAAATTAAGTATTTTTATTCTTCAACTTCCGATTATAATTTACATGCTTATTCATGTAATGAATGTAATAATTCTATTCCTTTACATACATCAAATTAATGCATTAATGAAGCTGCAATTACTCCTTTTCCTATCCCTGATCCCAAATCATAAAAAATTCCACCTCTTTATGGTGCAACCTCATTAATTGCCAATTATAGTGAATTAAAATCCTCCTTAATTATTTATAATTACTATTTCTCCATATGATAAAGAATTAGATGTTAAGTGATTTGCTTATCTTTCTTCTTTACTTAATGTCTAAATTACATAATAGTATACTCTTGCTCTTAAAAGTGAATAATCACGTGTAAATTTATCATATAAACATTTCAATGATTCATTATTTTTACATTTAACTTCTGTATAATATGTTTAAGTACCTATATTTTGACTATTTTAAAGTTCATTTAGAAATTTAAGAATTCGTCCATTATCTGTCATACTCAATAAATATATTATTTATATTTCATTAAATTTCTGTCTCAACCACAAACATATTAAACAATGCTAGAAATACACTGTATTTTGCCACCTTTTCTTTCGATACAATCTATAAACCTTCTTCTCTCAACATTAAATCAAAATCTTTCTCATATGTTATGCTACCAAACTCTATTGTTGTAATATATTTTAAGTATGGCTTAATTTTTTCAATGATCACAGTCTTATAGTTCTTATATGGTTCAAGGGTAAGTAAGAAGAATATTGATCCTCCCTTACTTAATCTTTATTTTGCAATATGCAATGCTTTAATTCTGTCTGGCATTATCATAAATGATGATGAGAATATAATTGCATCATATTATTCCTTTGACTTTTCCAATTCAAAGAAATTCTATTCTCTTATTTCTACATTATCATTCTATTTGAATGTCTATTTTGCATATCTTCATAAGAATAATAATACCTTAAATAATTTGTATCTATATCTATTCCAACCACTCTCACTCTTGATGGAATTCTGTTTATTATTTATTTCATTGGATGTCCTGTTCCAACTCCAACATCTAATATACTTTTAACATTAGCCATTTTTCTATCCAATCTATCACACATCATTACATAGGTCCATCTTAATATAGTTAAATTTTTACTTTGTATAGAATCTACTGTATAGCAGATTGTAAATATATACTGGTAAGTAACTCAATATATTGATGAACAAACTAATAATCTTCAATAACATGTTAATTAATATATTTTACCATATTCTTAAATTGTCACATATGAACAATTATATAACACGTCATTCATATGCTAATTTGTAATCTTAATTAAATACATACCATTTAAAAATAAGTGGGAAATATACTAGATTAATTATGTAATTAAATAGAGAATTATGGTCTAAAGTTATACATTCAATAGTAGACTCAATGAGATAACATTAGAATGGAGGTTTGATGATTTTATCATCTGGAATTTCTGTTGCCAATCTAACATCCCTTTTTTTAACATATTTTTTAGAGAAGAGTCAATCTGTCATAATCCTGCTTAATTTTACAAATCATGAAATTGAGTTCATTGACACCTAAATTAATCTTTATGCAATGCAAAATCAATTAAATAATAACAAAGAATTAGCTCTTTAAGTAACAGTGCTTTCAAAATTACCTGCTGATAAAAGGGCTATATTTTATAAATAAGGAGGGATTTTCTCTTTGACTAATTAAATATTTATGTAAGACTTACTCATACTCACATTATCACCCTATATAGTGACTCATTTAATAATTCAATAAGTTTAAGGTATTAAATCAAAACATGATTATGAAAGTTGGATTGTTAATTTTATGAAAATCTAAAAACCAGAATTATTTGTATTAGGATTAACTAATCAAGCATCTATGTTATTAGTTCAATAAAATGTTCCCATCATCATGAAACATCTTTATTTAGATAGAGTATTTCCCTGGCCAATCAATAGAGCTGAAATTGTCTCTAATTTAAGAACATAAAAACTCACATGGAGTGAAATCAAATTTTCATTGCCCAAAGTTATCAAGGATATTTAAGATGCAATCATTTCTTTAATAAATACATGTGTTGTATCAACAAATGGAAAATGTGGAACAACATATTTAACTACCGAAATGATTTTACAATAAAGTTAATAAAAACTAAGAGCTCTTATTCAAAGACAATAATTTAAAGTAGACTTAGCATAACAATAAACATTCATTGATATTTTTTAACTTAGAAAACTTTTATTTGCATTGGTTAATTAATCATCATATTAGTTCTACTATAATCTAATTAGAACTATCAATGATGCACCAATAGATTCTATTTGGTACATACCACATATAGACATAGAAACTTAGGTTAATAAAATTACTAAACTTTCTTAAGGAAGAGTTTTTCAATATGTTGATTCAGAGCCAAAAATATATGAGTTTACGAAATAGGATGGAAGTATTGTAAAAAAACAATTAAATACTTAAATTTAATTTAATATTGAAAATTAAAGTAAACTTAATCAACTGTGTAGAATATTGAATGATATTTAGGGACTTACTTAACTTGATTAAAATAAAAGAATATGGATATGGGTTAAAAATAATGAGAATGTTAAATATGTATAACAACACTTAATATCAGTATTCAAAATGAAAGATTAGAATAATACTATTAATCAATTTAATTATTTAAGAATGATTTTACCCACTAGTGTTAAGTAAAATATTGATGATCTTTTAGAGGATAAAGAAAAATAAAGTTAATAATAATAAATTTAGAGAAAAATTGTTTTAAAGCACAACAATAAAGTTGTAAAATAATAAAAATAGTAAAAATAATAGGAAGAACAATTATTATTAAATTTACTTAATTAAGAATTACAATAATATTTTAACAATATTTTAGAAGAAAAAGAAAATCAATTGTTAGAGTTAATATCAAAACCAAAGTAAATGAATTTTTAAATTTTATCTTCAGAAATTTAATAATTAGATTAATATCACGGAAAGGTAAATAATGAAGGATTAGTTATAATGTTTGAAGAGGATAATATTATAGAAAATATGACAATAGTAGTAAATAGTATATCAGATGAATGTTAAAGACAAACATTTCGATAGACATTTAAGCCTGATTATATTGTAATATTAGAGCCTCATCATTCATTTTTAAAGGAACTTTTAATATGTGAAAATTAAGCTTAAACATTCCTATTACTGTAAAATGATTGTGTTGAGTCCTGGCAATATTATAAAGAAAAATTAGATGAAGAGGTAGCTTTTGAAAAAATTATCGAAGATCATAAAAATTTAGATATATCTTATGAAAAACCAGAAGATGCTATAATATAATAACAATCAATATAAGTTAGTACTAGATAGGGTAGAGGAGAATAATTTTTTGCTTAAAATGAAAATTAACCAAGAATATTAGTTGATTATAGAGAGTTTAGAAGTGATGTACCTCCTAAGCTATATTTTAATGGTTTTAGTTTAACTCCTGTTATGCTTAAAGTTGGTGATATTATATTAAGTAATAATTGTGCAATAGAAAGGAAATCAGTTGAAACAGGAGATCTGATTGAATCTTTAAATTAAAATAGATTAGATAGTTAATTATAAAGAATGACTCAATTTGATTATCCATTTCTATTAATTGAATATTCAGATAATATTCCATTCTGTTTAGGTTCATTAGTGAGATAATCTGCTAATTATAACAATAATACTCGAATAATGGTTAGACTTCTTGAACTTATGATTAAATATCCTAAAATTTAAATCATATGGTCAAATAACTCAGATGACACAATTAAAATTATTGCAAAACTTAAACAAACATTAGGAAAAAACACTCCTGAACTTGCACTTTTTAAAAGTAATGCTCAATAATTAACTGGACTTTAAACAGAAAAGATTACAAATTATTTTTCTTAAATAGAAAAAGTTATTGAGTGATATTCATAGAACACTCCATATTTTGTATATATTACTAATTTTTTAATTTTATTCAATATTAATATTATTAGATGGGATCCCCAATCTGCAAATGTAATTCTAACTAAATCAGCAACCTTTTAGATTTTTTTTCCAAATTAAGTGATGCATAATTAGCAGATAATGCTGTCAACTAATTGAAATAATAGAGAATTAAACCTATTCCCTTTGAAATATAGAAAAAATGGTACTCTTTTAGTCTTATGTTAGTTAAAAAATATTTAATTTCTTAAGGAAATCACACCATGAAAATTTATTCTTAAATTCTGAAAGAGAACGCATTGAAAATAAAAAGAATAACCTAAAGGATCTCATAAAATAAGGAACTGACTTAGTCATTCCAGAATTTTATTCTTTTTGTAGAGATTTTAGGCTCCTTAACTTTTAGAAATTCCCATTTATGATTCAACAAAGAGATTAGGATGACTATATATAGGAGCTATTATAGTTATATCAGGGAGTTTCAATTTATTGTGAATACACTAACAAACTATTATAGAGATCTAAATAACTTTGGGGTGATCATTTACTTGCTAGATTATGGGCTTAGTTTTAATTAAATATAGATCACCTTGAAACTATTTACAATTTTGACTTAATAAATGAATGTTTTACTAAATTTGGTCAGCTTAAATACCCTTTAAGTTTAAGATAATTCATGCTCAAAATTTGGGGAAATCATATATCAAACTCTATTGAAAATTCAAGCTCATTATTATCATCCCTCGTAAACAAAAATTATGACTCCATCTAATGTTTGGATTGCTTTTTGATTATACAACGAAATGAATATTAAGTTTAATTTGCTGGAGCCCCTTAAATTAAATATTCAGATAGATTTAACAAGTTTCTAAACTCTTTTAAGGAGTAATTGTTTCAATATTTAACACCACTGAATGAAGATTTATGGAAAATCATCAGTGACCATAATATCAATCGTCTGAAGTTATTTTTACCAGAATAACTGCATTACTTTATTATACCTTGGATATGCGAATATGTCGAATAATAAATTAAACAAGAAATCAAAGGAAAATTTAGAGATACTCGAAAGTATTTGGTAGAACTTGTTCAAATAAATCCAAATCCTAATTCAACAATTAAGAAACTAATCGATGAGGAGGAAGAAGAATAATAATTTACTAAAAATGAAATCACTTTCGCAGATTGTAAAACTACATATGGTTCTATATTTCCAGGATAAAAAATAGAAATTCAACATTAAAGGGATACTGAAATATTTTGTGTTCAAAAAAATGAATGGTAGTTGTTTAATTAAATTGATAAACAATTTTGTGATTAGTTAATTAAATTAAGCTAAGAGTTGGATTAATTAAGGGTTATTAATAGAATAGTAATTTCAGAAAATTAATAAGAAAATGAATAAGCGATACTATATTTCAATACTATACTCGATTACACTCATATAAATGTTAATTAAGATGTGTAAAATATCTTACTACCAATGTGGTTAAATAATTGATAATATTATTTATATATTTACTTCTTTCACAATTCTTATTATTATTTTGTATTCATTTTTAAAAGAGCACAATAATAACTAACAATTAATAATTTAAAGTAATCCTACTCAATATTTGATTCATTAATCTCTGGAAATGAAATTAATACTTCATTTATTTTAAGTAATGCAAGTGGATTATTTTATATTGCAGGAGTATCCAAGGATTCTAAAAGCTTTTTTAACATATTCTATGTTTGAAATAATAATATACTTCAAGAAATGTTATTGTTTAAAGTTAAGAATTCAATCTTATATCATATTTCTATGTCTTATCCTAACTTTATTATTAAAATAAGGATGTTATGCCAATCATTTCTTCTGATTAAGGCTCTATTTTATTCTAACATTAAATCATTTTTCCGTCTTCCTATTAATACAAACCAATTTAAGTAGTATTTAAATCAAAACATAAAAGGTATTTAAAGAAATTAGTTTGAGTTTCAGATGTTTCTAAATCAACAACTTATTGTAATTATTTATGCAAATTAACATAATTATGAGGATTGGAATCAGTGATATACCAACCTAAATAAATGAAATATTTTACCAACTATGTCTAAGTTTTTAAATAGATTCCATTTATCACCTTACATTCTTAAAGATTGTCTTTCCTTGAAGAATTCCACTTCATTAGATGATAATTCTCCTTTTCCAGAGTAACTAATCTCAAATGAATCAACAATGTCTGTCTTATTTATTTTTACATTATAAAATCCAAGAAGTATACCAGCATGAATTCTTGATTGTGTATTGAGTTTATTTGTCAATATTTATGATGAGATACTCAATAATACTTGAGGATGTACATTAGTTGATTACATTATTAATAATAATGCTATCAGATAATCAAATTAACTTATTTAAAAGAAACACTAGATTTTAACCTGCTCCAATTGAAATTCCAAAACCAACAATAATAGATACAAAAAAACTATCAACATATATAGATCCGGTTCATAAAACTTTAGCAGAATATTAGCAATATAAGAAAAATTATCAATCAATGAAATAGTCATAATAACGTAAGATTATGTCAAAGTCAGTTGATAAATATAATACATTATAAAAATAAGCTGCTAGTAGTTAAATATCTTCATCCGTTGATTATAAAATGAAATCAAGTGGACATAATCTAAAATATAATTAAAGCACATAAAGTATTATTTCTGAGAGCAACATCACAAAAAAAGGTGTTCTTTATGATGGAAATAATACATAAGTATATCGTATAATGATAGAAGGACACTTTAATTATTATGCACTTAAAATTAGTAAATTAAATACAAACAAATGTACTAAAGAAGTATACTACCTAAAATAATTAAGACATCCAAATATAATAGAATTAAAACATAATTATGTAGTTTATGATAAATTGAATGTAAGTATCAAATAATAACTAGGATAATAGAGCAATGTTATATGAAATAATGCCATTAATGAGCTGTAATTTAAGATGTTTTATTTAATAATTCTACAAAAATCAAGATACTGGAAAGAGTATTGATACAAAATAAATAAATTAAGTTAAATAAGATTAAAAAGCTAGATAAATATTATTTAAACTCTTTATTTATTAAATAGTTAGAGCTGTTTCATATTTACATCATAAAAACATTACTCATAGAGATTTAAATCCACGAAATGTTCTTATAGAAGTTGAAACGTTAAGTGCATAATTATGTGATTTTAATAGTGCCAAATAATTATCTAAATCTATTCCTACAGCCAATTATATTGGCGAAAGAAATTATAGAGCACCAGAATTATTATTAGGTTCAAAGACTTATAATCAGGCAGTTGATATATGGAGTCTTGGATGTATAATAGCTGAATGTTTTCTTGGAAAATAATTATTTAATGGAACAAATACTGTTGAAACAATGGCTGATATAATTAGATTAATGGGAACACCTACTTTAGCTGAAATGAAAAGTTTAAAATCATAAATATTGGATTTAAAAATGCCAGAAATACCAAAATTCTCTATGGCAAAAAGATTCTCAGAAGTTGAAAATGATCATTTAGTAGATTTATTAGAAAAGATATTTGTTTATGATCCTAATTATAGAATTTCAGCATTTGATATGCTACTACATCCCTTCTTTTAAGAATTGAAACAACCAAATATTAAAATAAATTCAAAATCATTACCTAATCTCTTTAATTTTACTAAAGGTAATAAGTTATTATTATAACTATAGAGGAATTATCAATGAATGAATATGAAATAAATAAAAATAGATTAATACCTAATTGGTTTACTGAAAAATAAAAAAGATTTGAATATTTAACAACAAGCATGGAAGATGCAAAACTATTATTAAATAAATGATTATTTATAATAATATCATACGATTGTAACAGTATAAAATGGTAAATATCTGGCTATTTTTTATCCAGTTATTTCTAAATACATTAATCCTTTTTTATTTAATCTATGGTGCATTACATCAACTTCAAATGGTATTCCATTAGAATTAGAATTTTCAGAAAAGAATTTGGAAAGTTCCTATTTGTTTAATATAAATACTTTTCTTCTTATTGATGCAGCATCAATATGATTAACATAAGCCTAAAAAACCTCAGTTGATCCACCTTCATGAAAAGTTGTACTTGTAGGACCTTGTGGAATTGAGGGCATTGTTATTCTTCTTTTTGGACTTAATAATGGAGCCATATTTTAACGAATACAAGCTTCATTTATTCTTACTTCTAAAAATGCTCTTTCTTCATGTCTACCAGCCATAATATCTAACATAATTCTATTATGTAAATCTATTTATTTATTCCATAAAACTGTAAAGAAACTTCTTATAAAATATCTAATTAAATCTAATCTCATATCATAACTTTCTGGATTTTTAAGTATACTTTTTAAATGCATACATCCAGTATTTTCTGGTTTTAATAATGCTGCCATTAAATCATTTTTAAACTAATTTAATAAATAAATACTGATTATGGTGGATCAATTAATGCATATACTGTAAGTGTCATTCCTAATTCTTTTTCTAAATGTCTTAATGCATCATCATCTGTACACATATAAAATACATCTTATTTCATAAATTTTAAATAATTTATAAATATACTATCAACACTCTCTTAAGTTAATGGAGTATTTATAGTTTATTCATAAACTTATAAAGCTAATATAAATTCACCTGCATCTCCACCTGGTGTTCCTAATACACCTTATTCACTACGACCATCTAAACATGAAAAATGATAACTATTAGGATCAGCAAATTATAATTCATTTAAAGGACCAATTAAATGTCTTATTTATTCAAATGATGCACTTTAACCATTATCACCACCATA
This sequence comes from Paramecium caudatum, assembly GCA_000715435.1. Lineage (NCBI taxonomy): Eukaryota > Ciliophora > Oligohymenophorea > Peniculida > Parameciidae > Paramecium > Paramecium caudatum. The sequence goes on from JMSD01000010.1 coordinate 22,840, forward strand.
ATCTTAATGTAATTAAACTTTTGTTGGATCACAAAATGTTTCACCTACATGTAATGGTGTAGTTGTAGATTCACATGAACATGATGTTTCATATTCCTATTCTTTGTTTTAATATATTCATACAATCAAATTCTGCTCTTCCATTAATTTTTCTTATATCTTTAGGCTATGATTCCATTTTTAATTTCACTTCTACACTTAATATACAAGTTATAAGAATTGCTATTATATACATATTCGTTTTTTAATTATATTAATCAAACAAATTTATCTTTATCACTCATATTCATTACTTTTACAAAATGTTAAATCAATACAAATATTGTAAATATTACTGCTATCATTGAACATTAATAATTTTCTATTTCGAAATATTTAGTTTCTTATTCACATATGGTTTAAACATTATTAATCAATTCTTAAGTTTCACTCATCTGTTAATCAAATAATAATTATGCAAATTCTGTATTATTCAATAATAACCAACCATCAATCCATTTTTGAATTTAATCCATTTATCTGAAACGTTTTAATAGCAATTCATATTACTCATAGTTAGTTAAAGTTTTAATATATTAATTAACAGAAGAACATTATGATCTGTTAAAAATCAATTTATTTGTTTCTTCAAGTATATTTAATGTATAGTTTATTTCTTTTTATCGTAATGTTTAAGAATATTCTGCAACAAATTTACTTGGATTATTTGTATAATATATGTACTCACTAATCTATTTTTCATTCTTATTTTGTATAAGAATAATTAATTCATCTGTCAAATACAATTTTTTTAAATCCTAATATTATGATTTTAATTCATCGATTGATAAAAGGTTTTAATATTGATAATAAACAACAATTGCTTAATTTGCAATTTAAAGTGTTTCAGCATTAAATTTAGTTTTACCATATGTAAATTTAACATTCTACATATATGTACTAAAATTTGAATTTAATACAGATTTCTTAATCTATTAATTATCCATATTTGGGATCACTGAAATATTTGTATCAAATATTTATCTATTCAAGTAATTAGGCATACCAATCTAATATATTATTATAACATACTGTTGGTGATTAATCGATAACTAAGAATGTATGTGTATAAATTTGTGCTTCTGTTATTGCAATTAATAATATAAATAACATAATTAATGTAGTAACACTATCAAATAGTATCATTTGGATTAGCTAATATAAATTTTTTGTTCCTCTATTTGAAAATGAATGTTTATTCATCTTTACAGATTAGATAAGTCAATTATTCATTTTTTCCAGAAATACTTAATTCATTATTTGATTTTTGTAAAATGCTATTTGATTTTTAGAATATTTTAATGATTCCATCTGATATTAAAAGACACAAATCACTTATTCTATATAATTTCCAAGTTACATTACTAGTCTGAAATAGATGAAATATTTACTGATTTTTATTTAACTAAACTGATAGGTGTACAAAAACGATTCAATTTATTAATCAATCCTTCCTCAATTTAAGTTTCTGCCAAAGCTACTATAGATTTAGCTTATAACTATTCTATTATTTCATGCACATATTATGAATTCAAATTATCACCATTATTTATTGTTTAAATATTTTAAAAGAAACTGCGAAAAGCATTTTCTTTATCATATTTATTAATTTCTATATCCAATATCACCAATGCGAAACAAAACATATGTAATGACTCCTCTGATTTGAAAGGGAATGATGGATTTTTATTAGTTTTATGTAATTCATAATGTCTTCTACTAAACTCTTTAACTAATATATCAATTAAATAAGGATCATTTTACACTGATAATTAACTAAACAAATCATGTAAAGAATCAATTAAATTTAATTAATTTATTCCTTTATCAATGTATAGCTTTAGTATTTATGGTTATTCTTATAAATTCAAGTTAGTAAGTAATCTAAATTAAAATCTAATATTACTTTGCTAATTATCTTTTATTTTTAGATTCAATATCCTAAAATATCCAATTAACAATAGATTATGAATTTGGACTAATCATTCGAGTAGCAATCATATATGATATTCCCATTTAACTTGAGTAATTGAACAATTCAAGTGCAAATCTCTCAGTAATAGTATCATGTTTAATAAATTTGATTTGATCAGTAAAAGTTACTCTTTCTTTTGTTGCATTTTACCATAACACTAATTAATTCAAACAAATCTAAAATATTAATAGAATTTACAATATCATCAAAGAATCTTGGTATAGAATTACTTGGTGATGCTAAATTTCTATTTATTTTTGAACCCTCACGATAATCATACATTTCTTTCTATTCATATACTTCAGAAAGACCTGATTTAGATAATGATTCTTAATGCATTAAATTTTCTTTTTCTCCCTATTATTTAAGTTTACTTGGTGTTGAAAGTGGACTTACTATTTTACTTTATTTATCACAATAACTACTACACTCATGATTTTTTCTTAATTAATTATATAATACTATCTCTTCTATTTAAGATGTTAGAAGTATTCTTCAAATTATCTTTAAGCTGGATCAATTTTTTTAATTTATCGTTCAGAAATAACTAAATGAAAATCTTGTAGCTGTTTAAATATTTCAGATGTCATTTTATCTCTGACTAAATCCTATGCTAAGTTACCATCTCTATTTCTTATTTTTGGATCTGCCCCAGATTTTAATAACTATTAACAAACCTAAGCCCTTTAATAAAAGGCAGCAACATGCAATGCTAAATTTTAATAATTTGTTACGAGTCCAGCCTGCCATATCTGTGATATCCAAATTTGCATAGTTATTGATCAATTCTTCAACTACTTATATCGAACCATATCGACATGCAATATGTCTTATATATAATTTCATAATTACAATGGTGATGTTCTATCTTCATCTAATAGATTAATGTTAATTCCGTTGTTCAAATAAAATCTAATCAACCCCAAATTTCGACCAGATGCTGCCTTAAAAAAGTTTCTTTCATTCTCTGTTAAATAAGCTGTTGATTACTGCGTTATTCTCCCTAAAAGTAGATTCAAAAATACCTCTTGCTTTGTCACCATCTAAACCAATTTGTAATTCATTCTAATCAAATCCCTCATTGTCTTAACCCATACATCCAAGACAATTGGCAGGATTTCTCCGTTTATGTTATACAGTATTTCCCATTAGAATAATAAATTAATATATAAGTAAGGAAAAAATCAGTTATCTATCCCTTCAATGAGTTGGGATCTATATTTTATTTTTAATGAGAACTTTTCTCTATTTTTCAATGATTTTCTTTAATTCAACTATTTCTTATGATAATCTTTCCTCTACTTACATTTATTTTTAATATTTTGTTTCATACACTTCCAACATTTCCTTTGTCTTTGTTACAACTTTTTTCAATTACATTTATAATCTTTAGTTAACAGATGTTTCATCATCTTAAAATGGATTAACATTTTTAGGTTATATTTTATCATTCATGGGGCTGTTAGATTTTTAATTTTTTTTAGACATTCCTTAATTTCTGCTTGTACTGTTTGTTAAACTAATTGTAGTAGATTAATTAGATGCTTTATGAGCATGATGTCTTTTTAATTCTTAATTTTTTAAATCTCCTTTAGTAATACTATAATCTTTTGATGAACTTTAACTCTTAAAATATTCTTGAAAACTATTGAAATTGCTAGAATTCAAAAGTGAAGGTTAACTATTTTATGGTCTATGTGTTGGTAACTTAACTTTTGGTGTTCTAACTTAAACAATTAACATAATTTAATTTATAAAGTTATTGAGTTCTATGATGGATTGTGTATATGAATTCATGACTTTTATTTTTCATAAATTAAAGATATAAATTTTTTTCAAATTCATTTATGGGAAGAGTCAGAAATAAGACAGTTAAGAAGGCAGCAAAAGTCCTCATTGAGAAATACTATATGAAGCTCACATCAGATTTCCATTACAATAAAAAGATTCTTTCCGATGTTGGATAAGTTCCCTCAAAGAAATTGAGAAACAAAATTGCTGGATTCGCAACACATCTTTTGAAGAGAATCTAAACAGGCTCAGTTAAGGGCATCTCACTTAAAGTATTTTCCACCACAAAACATAGATCCAAGAAGAGGAAAGAGAAAGAAGATTAGATTACGTTCCAGAGAAATCAGTCATCGATATTGACAACCTTAGAGGAGATTAAGATGTTAAAAAGATGCTTGAGAAGGCTGGATTGGAAATTGACATTCCATTTGATGAACCAGTTGAAGAAGAAAAATAGCAAAAATAATAAAGAAGGGGACAAAGAAGATAATAACAATGATTTAGTACATTTATTCAAAGTAAAAATAGCATTATTATTAATATCATTTCTTGTCTTATTCTGTCTATAATCTATTTATAAGGAATTTTTAATCAACATTTTCATCATCAAATGTTAATATACGTTTTGATTTTTATCTATATGTTTCAGGTTCTTATTTACTATAATAAAAGTTCTTTAATACAATCTCTTTTGGAAAGTTTTCTACATTACTTTATTATAATGATTTTATAAATTATAAAAATTCAGCCTCACCTTTTCCAAATTCTTCTTCATCAAAATTAAATGTAAAATAATCAGGCTTAAATGGTGGATTAATTTCTTTTTTTTATATATGTTTATAAATATGTTTATCTCCCCATTAAGTCATCCAAGGATGTCTTAATAAAGTATCTATTTTATCTATTCTTTTCTTTGGATTTTTGGCTAATAAACTATTCAAAAGATCTTTAATCATTGTCGACATTTATAATTAAGGTGGAAATGTTAATTTCTAACTTAATATCCTTTAATAAATTTCATCTGTGTTACGAGAATAAAATGGTGGTAATCCTGTTACTAATTCATAAAGTAAGGCACCAAGACAATATAAATCTAATTAAAATGTATGACCAGCCTTAAGAAGCATTTCAGGTGCCATATATTCAGGTGAACCACAAAATGAATAGGCTACTTCCTATTATTCCATATTTGGTTTTGATAATCCAAAATCTGCTATTCTAATATGACCATCAAAATCTACTAATATATTTTCAGGTTTTATATCTCTGTAAATTATATTATGATCATGTAAATATTTCATGCCTAAACAAATTTCTGCAAAATAAAAAAATGCTTCCTATTCACTCATTCTTTTAACCTTGAATACAATAAATATTTACTTTTCTTAATAAATAAAACAACTCTCCACCAGAGCAATATTCCAATACAAATACTAAATATTTTCTAGATTCAAATGCATATTGCATATCAATTAAAAAGGGATGCTACAAAGTTGACATAATATCTCTTTCATTTTAAATTATTGTCTATTTATTCTATTGAATAATTGGACTCTTCTCAATTAATTTCATGGCAAAGAACTATCCAGTTCTTTTTTCTCTTACTAGATAAACTTTAGAAAATCCACCCATTCCAATACATCGAATGAAATCAAAATCTTTCAAACCTATTCGAGATGACTTGACTTCTTGCTCATTTTTTACGATAGGTTCTATGATTAGAGGTTAGTTTGGGCAAGTTATAAGTAAAGAAAGAGGTCTTTCGACTTTTGAGAGAACATAATCAACTGGAATAAAAACATTAGCTGTTCTAATCCCAATAATTACTGGCGCTTATGTTCCAAATTATTTAATTAACGTTTGTTTAACAATATCTACAAAGCTCTAAATTTTATTTGTAGAAACATCAATTGTCAACTTTTACTTAAATGTTTTATAATAAAGTACAACAGTAATAAAATCTTAAGATTATATTCTATATTAAAATATGTACATACCTTGTCGTGTTTTATTTTATTTCTGGAATAAATTCAATTAAAGGTTGTGATGCACTATGAGTTTTAAATTTCTATATATCTATAAATTAAGCGCTGTTACTTTTAGGTTCATGGTGGTGGTGATGTGGCTGATTCTTAACACTTGATACTATAAGGGATTTTTAGAAGTTTAACCTTGAAATAATATCATCTGATTATTTTTATTTTATTTCTGTAATAGGTATGTCACTTTTTGTTTTAAGTTTCAATTCAACCTTACTGATTGTTAAATTTTAACAAATCTCTTATTAATGAAATAATTTAGTTGGTATCTTTAAACTTGTAAAATAATCATCAGACAATCTATCAGAAGACTAAATTTTATTTTGAGAATTTTGTTGAGAATGAGGCTATGTTTTTATATGTTACCCTCTTGAATTAGAAAGACTCTTCTAATTAACTCTATTCTAATTTGTCATTTTAGGAGACATGAAACCTTTCGATTTAAGGAAATCAGATTGTTGTATTTTACGAGAAACTGGTCTTAAATTAATGTATTCTTTACTATTCATTTTTTAAATGAGATTTTGAACTATTCTATTTCAAAAAAGGACTTTATTAATGAGGTACTTACTTATATAATAGCAAATAATACTTTAACATTAAATTTTAGGGATGGTGAATTTGACATTCTTGCATGTAATGCTTCTCTATTTGATAAGTAACTCATTAATGCTTCTGGTGTAATTTCTTATGATTAAGCTTTATGATGTTATTTCTTTTGAAGCATTAGTTAGTTATTAATAATATGTATTAATTAATACACAGTTAATTAAATATCAATAATTTACTGGGTGTCGAGGGATATATTAATTTTAATCTTTCACTTGAACCCCACATTTACAATTAACAGTACGATCTGCACATTTTTCTTTATGCTTTATCATTTTTTAAAGACAATCTTCATGATAGCTATGCTTGCATTACAGTTATATTAAATTGTTTCCATTACGAAAACATCCAATACAAAAGTTAGGATCCAACCATTATTATTAGAGTTTATTTTCCTAAATTTTTGATAATTTTTCCTTTATTAATTTTAATGATTCTTACTCTAAACAAGTTGCTATTGAAAATTAACATTCACTACATTAAAAGTCTGAAAATTCATCAGCATATTAATCTAAACAATTATAATGAATATAATGCATGCAATCCAATAATATTAAACTATCACCATATTTTTCACATTTTATACATTAAATCATCATATTCTATTTTGTTTGTTCATTTAATTCTCGACCACATATACATTATATTTGATTTATTTTCCCATCTTTTATCAATTATTAAGCACATAATAAATGATATTTATGATTACACTTATTTATTTCTATAAAAAATGTAAATAACGGAGATTTACAAGAGTAACATATTTTTGGATCATGAAAACTTGATTTTTATTTTATCATCATACTATTTGGTTAATTGATGGAATTTTAAGAACTACACATTGGACAAAATTCATTTCCATTATTTTCATCATCAACATATATGAATGTACAATTTTAATTTAGTTTACAATATTATATATGATTCTTCGGCTATTATCCTATCTAATATATTTAACTTTCAAATATTTTTTCTCTCATTTAAGAACTTATAAGTGATCTATCTATTCTTACTTCACATTTGCATTTAAATTTTAGTGAGTTACCTAAAAAATCAAAAAGACACTATTCATGAAATTTGTGTTAGCATTGCAAAACAATTTAATCAGCTAACTCAAAGCTCTTTTCACAACCAAAACAATTTTTTTTTTTAGCCTCTTCTTCTTTAATTTTCTCCAAAGCTTGAATCTTTCTAATAATATCTTAACTATATCCATATTTTAAATCACATAAATCACAAAAATATAGATAACTGTTTGAAAATTCGAGTTTTTCCTGAAAAATAAAAAAAAAGTTGCATTAATTATTTTAACATTTGACAATCTGCATTGTATCACTATGTTTTTCCTTAATTTCTCTCAATTATTCTTTAAAATTTATAATTTTAATTCTATTTGATTCTTAAATAGGAATTGCAGCTTTACACATACAACAAACTTCGATTTTACAAGCACACTCCTTATGATAATAATGTTTGCAAGGCAGTTGAATAAAATTATCTTGATCTAATTAGCATTTAGTAAAACAACAACTAGTATTTGATTGCGATTTATTTTCTTCAGATTATTCATGACTTGGTTACTAAATTTATTATTTCTATTAAAAAATTGTATTTTAGATCAATTGGTTACTTTCTTTTGGTTTTTAGTTTATTACTTCAGATGGTTGAACATTACGATATCTGATATTTTGTGGTTGTTTAACCATAGATTTTCCACTGCAAATACCCCCCATATTAATATAAATTATATATAAATTCAATCATATAAACTATTATTAAAATGATTATTAATCTTAAAGACATATATCTGGCTGCAGCTGGAGGATTACTTATTGGAATAGCAACTTCAATTCATTATTTACTTAAGGGTAGAGTTACAGGGTTTAGTGGCATTTTTTATAGTTTGATAACATTTGATAAAAATAGTTTTTATTGGAAGCTATCGCTTATGTCTAGTGTTGTCCTATCATCATCAATACTTTATAAATATTTTGGGTATTTATTTAAGTTAATTATAGTTTAACACCTTTAATTGATGGAGCATCTTCAAGTTTTGATTAAATTAATAACATCTCTAAAATTGGATATTTAGGTGCTGCAGTAGCTGGACTTTTGGTTGGATTTGGTACCAAATTAGGAAATGGATGTACTAGTGGACATGGAGTTTGTGGTTTGCCAAGACTGTCTGAAAGATCTATGGTTGCAGTAGCAACATTTATGACAACAGGATTATTAACTGCGACATTGAAAGGTGCAGTATTTGTTGAAGAACCAACCAAACTTTTAATAGAAAATACAGAATTGGTCAACACTGCTACTTTATTGATAAGTGGAGTATAAATTTTATTAATTAAAGATATTGACTGTTGTAGGAATTATAGGATAAACAATCTAAAATAAAAAGACAACTATTGATGCAATCATCTCTTCAATTGTTGGCTTTATTTTTGGTGCTGGTTTAGTTGTATCAGGAATGGCTAGACGTACAAAAATACTTGGATTTTTGACCTTAGATAAGAATTGGGATCGTATTCAATATAATTATTTAGCTTCCCTTATGTTTGTAATGATGGGTGCAGTATGCTTCAATTTGATAACTTTTAATCTCTTAAAAAAACCTATTTTAAGTGAAAAATATGATGTTCCAACTAACAGAAAAATAGATTTTAAACTAGTTCTTGGAGCAAGCATTTTTGGAATAGGTTGGGGAATAGGAGGACTTTGCCCAGGCCCAGCTTTTGCCCTCTTTCCTCAATTCACCGCCTAAGTTGGTGGAGTATTTTTGGGTTCCTTAGCTATTGGACAAATAAATGCAAATAAGTTTAGTGCATATTTAGACTCAAAGTAGAAATGTACTATTTTAAAATTATTCTAGCCTATTGAAGTATATGTTATAATAATAAGTTAATTATTTATGAATTGTTTTCTAGCTGACTCTGAACTTCAAACATAAAGCAATTCTAAATTGTATCCATCTGAATTGAATAGTCCCCAAGGAGAAAGAAAACCTTCAATTCTAAAGCGAAGATGGAATAGTGATGATATGGCAAAATATTGTCCCATCGATGTTCCTAATGCATTTTAGTATGATAAAATTAATGGAGAGAAATTCAAATTATTTTTAGAAGGAAAATACTCTCCAAATAAATTAGTTAAAGATATGAATGTAGTTGTTAAGAGAAAAAGATTAACACATTTAGAATAATAGTTTTACAAATAAAAAGAGGAACAATAATTAAAAAAGGATTTAGTTGAAAAGAGATTCTCAAAAGTAAGACTACTCATTAACTAAAATATTAAACTTAGAGAAGTAAGGTTTCAAAAATATTATTTTAGTCTTTGAAGTTAGAAAACAACCTTAAAGGAAGTAGAATGTTCTCTTAACTCAATAATCACATTGTTGATTATATCTCTAAAATTAAATCTAAAGATCTATTAACTGACAGAATTGATGGAACTCGATAATATGAGCCAAAAAAACTATATGACTTTAACAAATCTGGAATAAAATTAAAATTTAATAAGAAAGATAAATAAATTCAATCAGAGGCTTAATATTGTACAAAACAAATAGCTACTCTTGAAGTTTAAGATCATGTTGAATAATATTTTAAATAACAACAGGAAGTTAAATTACAATAAGAAATTCGTTAAAAAAGAAAAGCTAAATTGAGGATTATATCAGATAGAAAACATAGAAGGTACTTTACAGAATTTGAAGCTAATTCATTAAATAAAAAAGCACCACCATCATTAAAAGATGTGTAATTATTTAAATATATACATGGATAAATGTTAATGGAGTAATATAGACAAAAATAAGAAGAATAAAAATCATAATTAAATAACCACTCCTTAAATAAAAAATGTTTTCATGCCCTTTCTAATTTTGAAAAACCTTCAGAATTGTTCGCTTTTGATGATTGTGATCAATCTTTCGAATCAATGAAGGAAATGAAATTATCTAGTCTATATGCTGAAAGTATTGAATTACAATAAAAAATGTTGACTGAAAGAAGATTAGTTAATCAAGTATCCTAATCAAAATAATTGGATCATACTACCAATCTTATACAAATTGTCAATCGACAAAAATTAAAATGAGTTGTTTTTTCTGTTTATTTTTTATCAATATATATATGTGATGACTCGCATTACTTTTTTCAGGACGAAAATATTAAAATGGTACAAAAACTGAGAAATAATACTTTGGCCATAATTACCCAATGAAAAACATACGATAATTACAATATTTCACATCATGATATTGCACTTAAAAATTAAATCTTACCTATTGTATATATAAATATTATTTAAATGATCATCGAAATACATTTAATAAAATTATTAGATAGTATATTTTATAATATTTATGTTATTTTATTAATATTTCATAATTTGGCATCTTAGTACATTTATTCTATATCTGCCTGCCATTTCTATTCTACAATTCTTCTCTTTAATTTTAGAGTTGGTGTCAATTCACCAGAATCTAAACTGAAATCACCTGGAATAATTGTCCATTTTCTTAAGAATTAAGCTTTTGAAATAACCCTTAGATAGTATAATTATTTACTTAGTATTAGTCAAATCAATCAATTTTTAAATGTAAGATATGATTAATGGATCCTATTTAGCCTATGCTGCAGTAGTTGCTTATGATCCTAAACTCTAAAATTGTTATACTACATCAGGATGCAATTTCTCTGTAGGTCTAAAATATTAAAATATTTTACTATCCCTCTGCATTTAATTAATGTTTCAATGTCAATAAAATAGATAAATATTTTCTCTTATCTCCTATGACCATACAATTTGAAACAATTGGAATATTCTTTTTAACTTCATCTTCTATTAAAACTGGTGCTACATTCTCACCTCCAGCTGTAATAATTAATTCCTTAATTCTTCCAGTAATCATTAAATTTCCACTCTTATCTAATTTACCAACATCACCAGAATGTAACCATCCATCTTTATCAATTGTATTACGTGTAGATTCTTCATCTTTGAAATATCCCATAAAAATATTTCTACCTCTAAAACATATTTCACCATTCCCATCTTTGTCAGGTTAATCAATTCTCAATTCAGTGCCTTCCATAGCCTTACCAGTGGATTACATAAAGAATTCATCAAACTTTTCAAAATGAAATGGATCTGCCAAAGTTTCAATTCCAGCAGATTCACTCATTCCATAACCATTTATCAAATACATATTTAAACTAAGGAAATACTCTCTAATAACAGGTGATAATGGAGCAGCACCAAAAATCATATATTAAGCCTAATCTAATCCTAAAGCTTTTTTAATATTTCCATATACAAGTTTTTCGGCTAAACCAAAACAAGTAGGAGGTTTTTATCCATGAGTTTAAGCAAATGTTCCATCTTTACCCATTCCTTTTGCCCAGGAAGCTATTTTAGTTTTTATGGCACCATTAGATTTAGCAATTTATTACATTTAATCATAAATCTTTTCCCAAACTCTTGGTACACTGAAAAATAATGAAGGTCTCACCTCCCTTAATGTAGTAATCAATGATCCTTAAAGTGCATCAGGATTAGCATAAAAAAGATGTCCACCCCATCTTGGACAACCTACTATATCAATAAGCTATGCAACAACATGACTCATTGGAAGATAACTTACAATCTCATATCTGTGCCTGTAATTTAATATTTTCTTCTTTATTATGTAATTGGATAAACATAATTATCATGTGATAACATAACACCTTTAGGATTACCAGTTGTTCCAGATGTATAAATAAGTGTGCAACAATGGCCAGGTCTAAGTTCTGCTACTCTTTTCTATACTGTAGATAAGAGATTAGATTTCTTTCCTATCTCAACAAAGTCTTTCCATTTAAACACTTAACCTTTTCTTTATTATGGAATTTCATCAGTAGGAATTTCATCATTATAGAGAACGACAGCCTTTAATCGTGGCAATTTATCCCAAATCTTTAGATACTTCCTTAATTACTCCTTAGTATCAGCTATTACCAACTCACATTCAGAATGTTCAGAAACATAAAAACATGCGTCAGGATTATTTCTAATTGCGAACTATAAAAATACGTAGTATATATTCCAACAGGCAAGTTATGGGCATGAATACTTCCCATAAATGCTATATGCCATTCTGGTGCATTGAATCCTATAATATTTACAGCACTCATCTCAGTTATTCCATAAGCAATAAGTGCTTAAGCAAATATCAATACATCATCATAATATTATTTGTATGTTCTTGTTTACCTAAATCATGGTTATTTATACCATTTATTGTTTCTCTTTACACTTAAGGCTGGCTATTTAGCAAATTGATCACAATCACTCTTAAATTATTCAGGCACTGTAACAGGTAATTCACTTCCTGGACCTGATTTCTTTACCCGAATAGGCAATTCCATCCTATAATTGGTTGTCCACATCACATTCTTAAGTGGATCTTATGGATTATAGGCTTTTAATAACTCCTACATTCCTTGATCTGAGATGTAAAGCTTCTCTTCCATAAAGATTTTAATTATTTAATGATATTGCATACTATTGTTGCTCGTGGGTCACTAATTATTGCAGAATTCTCAGATTCCGAAGAAGATTATAGCAATACTATAAAAAAGAGACTCATAGAAGTTAAGAATGTGAAAGAAAAATAGAAAATCTTGAAAGATGATCTTTTCTTATATGCCATTTGTTAAGATGATCTCAAATTTATATGTCTTAGTAAAGAAGATAATGATGCTATTTTCGATAAATTGTAATAACTTATTACAGAAACATAGAAATTATAACCTGGTATATTATAATTATAATTGAGATGGTAATTATTCTGTATAACTTACTTAATTGTTACATAAATTATTAAGGAATCAAGAATCAATTCCAATAGTATAACCTATTCAATCTCATGAAGAACCAATAAAAACATTTTAAACACAAAAATAAGTGTTTCATTAATAAAATTAAGGGAATTTTTAATTAAAGATGTGTCTAATTGTTATGAGTATCATTCTGACTGTATATTTCATTTTAAACAATATAATTATAATTGATTGAATTGATGAAATAATATTACAAATTTAATTACGTATTAAATATATACTATAAATGGTTTCTAATTTCCAGAATTTTTCAATAATTTTATTAATATGAACGACGACCTTTGTGAAAATATTGTTAATCATGCCAACTCTATTTACCTATAATTAGCCAATATGAATAGTTAAATGAATGAAAATGGCATTACAAGTAATTATAATCATCTAACTATTTAGATTCTAATTAATTCGAATAACCTAACACGTCACCCAGTTAAGGACTTGCTTATTTATTACTTATTCTATTTGTGGCTTATTCAGTCCTATCATTTTTCACTCCTAGACAATAGTAACCAACACAAAAAGGAATTAATTAACAGCAACCAACACATAGAGATGATTAATATTGACAAACTCTTGAACTCTTTAATTATCATTCATATGGTTTCTTATGTTATAAATTTACTAAAATATTATAATCATCAATCTCTTTCTTTCTCTTTAGCTAAATATTTATCGAATTCCTATTTAAATTGTTATAAAGTTTATAATTCATCCTTTATAAAATTAAGATATTTTTCTATTTTCTAATTATCTATCTTCTTCTCTTTCTTTTTCTTTTTCTATTCTTCTGGTACATTTTCAACATCTTTACCAGATAACAATATACGTTTTATTGTTTTATTACGTTATTTTAATATTTCTTTCATATTCTGTATTCCATGAATAACTTGAATATATTCTTTTTATGTTGCTTCATTTTAATTTTATGTTCCTTCTATTTCTTTATGTTTTTAATGATTCTCATTGTTTATATTTTAAATTTAGTGTTTTAATTTATTATACTTGGCTGTAAATTCATAAGTTTCAGATTCTATTTTACTTTTTAACTACCTAAAATAACAAAAATACTTCATTTATCTATTAATTAATCTAATCTTTTTAATTTTCTCTTTGTTCTCTATCCTTTTTAAATTCCTCTTCTTTTTTCTTTAATCTTTCATATCTATCAATAAGTTCCTTTATTGCATTTTCATCATCATTCTACCCAGTTTCTAGTTCTTTAGACTTTGATATAACTTTCTTAAAGAACTATTCATATTATTAGTGATTCTTTCTTCTTGCTTCCAAAATATTAACTTCTTCTCTAAAAAGTTATACAAAATAATTACTATAGTTTAGCTAATTCATTCTATGCTTGTGCTTTTTCCTGCTCTTTAGCTTAGGTTATTTTTTATTCTTTAGCATGTCTTTCATCTTCTTGTCTCTTTTTTCGATCATTGAGCATCACAACAGAATCTTTCTTACTTTCCAGATCCTAATTCATTCTCCTTTACTCATCATTGAATTTTTATGCCTTAAATGCTAGTTTTTCTTATGATTTTTCCATCTTCTTCTTTCTTGCCTTGTATTCTAAATCAACTGTTCTCTCATCTTGTTAAACTTTTAAAAGCCTTGTATTCTATGATTCCTCATCAAGACGAACTAAGTAATATTATAACTTTACGTTTCTCAAGTGTCTTCTTGTTTTACTATAACTCTTTTTCAATTTTCTTGAATTACTGAGGATTGAAAACCTACAAATTTTACCCATAAGACATTTTATATAAATATTATATCAAATATTCTGCAGATTTGTAGTCGTGTCATATTCAGTAATTTCCTTGATCTCTGACATATTTAGCCAAGGATTGTATTGCTTACTACTTTCTCTTAACTAATCTCTATAAATTTTTAGTAAGTCCTGCAGTTCCTCCTTTCCTTTAGTCATTAACAAATCCTAATTAACAACAGTAGGTAGAATTTCTTAAGAATTATTTCTCTTTCTAATAGGTTTAGGTATGGCATTTTTTGCAGTTGGTTTAGGTTCTGGCTTTGGTGGTTCTGGTTTTTTCTTCACTTATTGTTGTTATGTTTATGGACGATCTTTTGAATTTTTCCTTTGTCCTGCTGGGGATTAGCGTTATCTATGTTGATTAACAGATGTAGAAGCTCGTCCTACTCTTTTTTCTTAGAGAAGTTTTTCTTATTACTATGCAACAACTTCCTACTACTATTGTTTGCAAAAATCAAACATTGCTTTAAGCAAATAAGGATGATTAATCATTTATTGAACACTAGGAGGATTTGGTTACATTAATGATTTCATTATTAATTGCAGTTCATGGGATTATTGTGTTTCCCAATCAATGTTTGCTTTTTTGATAACTTGGTGCAAGGACTTTACTTCTTCCTTCCAATTTTTATGTGAAAGAAGATCAAACTATATTCTAAGTGATCCATAAGAATTCAAAAATATGGTGTCTAAATCCAAAGCCACATTCAATTATTGCATTTCAAGATAGTTAAGTGTAAATAGTAATTGTAATAAATACTGACATACTAAATTTACAGATACTTTCTTTGTTAAACGATCATTTAGAATTTATTCTAATTTAATGATATAATTACCTCCATTATATTCTAATATCTATACCAAATAATTTTAATCAAAAAAATATCCTTTAAGTTTTGTTAAACTTGGATGTTTGAGTTCTATTAGATTTTTCAGGTGATTTTCAATTTCATGTAATCGATCAGCATTAACTTTACTTACATCTGTCCTTTTAAGTATGTAATACTATTTATCCTATACACATTTAACAAAAAGATGCTCCTCTGCCACAACACCTTTGTTTGCTTTTCGAAATAAGACTTTTTATAATTTATAATTAATCATATTAATGTATTATCCAGACCCTTATCAACATCCTTACTATCCTGAAAAAGGTCAGAAGAATAGTGGTTTCTTAACTGAAACATAAGCTGACGATTATTACTATGATCCATATTAGAGTTAATTGCATAACAGAACCTACCTATATGATGCTTATCCACTTAATTATGGTAATATAATTCTAATATTTAGAATAACCTAACTATACCTATCCATAATAACCAAGGTATTTCGATCCTAACGACCCAACAAATATTCCTTACATGCCTCATGAACGTATAGTAATTTAAATAAAATAGGTTATGATGATGACTACCAAGAGTATGTACTACAATTCATTAAGAACTTACCTCGTAGTACATAAAATTATGAAGAAGTAGCATTTGCAAAATATTTGGCTGAATGTTCAATTATTGATAGGAAAGTGTGGAGATTGCAGAAAGCACTAAAATAAGATCAAAGATTTAATGTTAAGCTGCTTTTTGATTTCTTTGATTCAAAGAGAAATGGAACAATTGATTTTAATGAGTTTCAGTTAGGAATGCAGAAACTTGATATAATTTTGAATTCAATAGAATTGCAACAGCTATTCCTTCGTTATGGTGGCAGTGATGATAATCAAATTTCATCTGTTGAGTTTAAGTATATGCTACTTGGTCCAGATGACTCATAAAAATTTATGTAATTTGGTGCATAACATTATATGCATCATCCACTCAAGTAAAATATACCCTAATTTCTATCAATCACTTAAAGGGATTGTATATTTGAAATTCTCTAACTATAATTATAACTTGAACGCAATTTAAATTTCATTAAAGAAGTAGTTGGAGAAAGAGATGTCTTGTTAGCACTTTTCAAATAACTTGATAATTATTAAAAAGGATATATAACAATGAGTGATTTGGTAATTTACATGAATGAATTGGGTGGATAATTTGAAGAATATGATTTAAAAGGATGTATTGAAAGAATGTCAAAGTAATATACATTAATATACTAGAATGCATTGCAGTCGTATAAATTTCAATGAATTTAGAACAGAATTCTAATTGGATCGTTAATTGAAGGAAGAATTATAAAAAAATATTGATACTGTAGGTGATCGCAAAAAATACAGATAAAAGGATTACATATAAGAATTACATTAAAAAAAGTAGGAAGCTCTTTAATAAACTTAATAAGCTTAAAAGATTTCAACAGATCGTAAGACATTATAATTGACAAATGTAAAATAATAACCACAATAATAACCTTATGTTGTATAACCACCAGCAATATAAAAAAAGAAATAAGATTCTGATGATGAATTAGATGATTTACTATTTCCTGGATTCAAGAAATGTTCTTTATAACCAATAGATTAAGAGTTAGATTTTTGAAATACTATATATAATATCATCATGCAACACCCTCTTCTTCCATTTTCATAGGAATTATTTCTGAATTAACAAATCTAGCTATTTCTCTATAATGATAATATCTCATTAAATTTTTTAATTCCTAAAATACTCTAATAATATACCTCTGAACTCTTATCAATAACTTCTAACATTTAATTACAAACATCAATATTCTTTTTAATAATTTATTTTTCCATCATTGTAAGTATAATAATATGTCTTCTAAATTCTGGTGTTCTTGGATCATTTAATCTTCTCTAATCATCCTCTATTGTACTGGCAAAATTAGACATTTCAGATACAAGTAAATCTCTTAATGCTTTAAATGTAGCCTTTTCTAATTCAAGTGATTTTGGAGTAGTGTGCCATCCTGGCCAGAATTAATTAAATTATGCTACATCCTCTTCTAATTATAGGAATTCATCAAATCTACTCATTTAAGCAAATCTAACTGTAGCTAATGATTATCTAAATGTATCATGATCTGTTTCATTGACCAATCGGTTACCCCAACACATATTACCACGAGTTAGTTATATTTTAAGATTGAATAATCTATCTGATCTATCCAAACAAACATCAAAATCAAATTAATTCATAGGATTTGCAAGACTAGCAAATCCATAATTCATAAAGAAATATTTATTTGACCAATGACCATAATTATAGAATAATTCTTCTCCTCTTTAAATATTTCTTTATGCTTGCATAAAGAAACCATCTGCATCTTATGAATAACCATACATTAAAAATCCATTATTATCATGATTTATGAAATCTTATTTAATTATTAATTATACCTGCCAATGGTACTAATAGTTATTGCTGTTCGTTTTCTCCAATGTAAACTGGAAAACTACGAGAAATAGTTAGAATTCTAAATTTAATGAAATCATTGTAAGTATAACCATATCTCTCAAATTCTTTAACAGCAGCTTTCAAATTTTCATATTCTTCTCTAAAAATTTTCCTCTAATTAACTACAGTAAAAAGAGTCGGTGATCCTTTTAGTAAGGCATCCTATTCATCATCAAAATTATTAGGGAATCCACTAACATCCTTAGGTAGTACATCAATATAAGGTTTCCAAAATGAGTATTATCTTCTATTCTCTTGTAGTAAATGATTTACAAAATAAGTTTGAATATTATTTGGTGTATAATTGATTTGAATCATCTTTCTGTTAATTAAACAACTTTTCTTAACCTCTTCCAATGATAAATAATGAGTTCGTGGAATGAATAATACCCATTCTCCTTGTCTTATGAATTATGCAGCTTTGAGTGTTCTGTATCCTTCACTTTTAACTTCTATTTAAACTTTTGAAATCTCCGCCTTTCCATCTTTTAACCATTAGATAAGATTCTTATATGGATCCTTATTATAAAAATGTATTCATACAGGATCCTCATATGCCTAACGCTTACTTTTAGTTTTTATTTCATATTCTTCTGTCTCTTAGGCCAGTAAATTCCAAACACTCAATGCCACGACACAAATTTTTAGTAACATAATTAATAAAATATTCTAGAACATACGTATACATAAATAATTAATGTTCCTAATTATTGCGTTTTCGCTTCTCTCTATAGGATCACTTGCTAAAGATGAAAATGATCTATAATTACTCATAGACAAAAATTACAAACAATTCCTAGACAAAAATCAAATTTCCATGCTCTTCTTCTATACACCATAATGTGGCCATTGTGAAAGATTCTAACCAGAAGTGGAGAAGGCAGCAAAATAACTAAAAGAAGATGGCTTCGAGTTTGGGAAGGTTGATGGACACAATTATAAAGATATTGCTAAATAATTTGAAGTTAATGGATTCCCATCTGTAGTCCTTTCTTTGGATCATGGAAAAAAGTATAAAAAGTTTGAAGGACCCAGAACAAGTGAATCAGTTATTATGTGGATGTTTGAATAATTAAATCCAGGGTCATAGGAATTGAAAACATTGGCAGAAATTAGAGAAAAAATATCTGCATCCTAATTAATGTATTTGTATATGGCTGAAAATGATTAGATAGAGGTTATAAAAGATATAAAGATTATAGCCATGTTTATGGAAATTTAGAATTTTATCATACATTTATAGAAAATATCTAATAAGAATTAGGATTTGGTGCCACTGATGTTTTGGTTGCCTATAAAAAATATGATAAATAATAAGTTGTCTATCAACCTAAATAAATTAAAGTTTCTGATTTAAAAGCATTTATTGAAACGAATATGTTTTAAAGATTACATGAATATAATGAAGATATTTCAAAAAAGATATTCAAATAAGATAGATAAGCTCTCATTCTATTATTAGATGAAACTCAAATGAAAGATAAAAATGCTAAAGATGCTCTTAAATCAATAGCTATAGATCATCCACATGAAGATCATTTATTATTTATTCAATGTAGTGTTACTAATCCATTATTTGAATAATTATAAAAGTATATTGGAGATTTTAGTGGAACACCCTCTTTAATTGGACTTTAAAAATATGGAGTTTATAAATATAAATTCAATACTGCATTTACCAAAAGTAATTTAGAATAATTTATTGTGGATTTTAAGAATGGTAAAGCACAAAAGCATTATAAATCTGAAAAAATAGATAATCCAATATATTCATAAAATGTAGAAAATTTAAATGGAAATTCTTATTAAAAGATCATCAACGGATCAGAAGACTGGGTCATTTTATATTATAATTCATTTGATTCTGATCAGTAATTAGTTTAAATTTATTTAGTTTATAATTATTACCTTAATTTGCAGATATTGGCAAATAAATCGGAAAAATAAGTAAAGTGAAATTTGGAATAATTGATGTTGCCAAAAATGAATTAAGTGATTTTTCAGATCCAACTGATATTGTTAAGATTAGACTATATAAAGGATCTAAAAATTATACAAGATTCACTCTAAAAGTTAATAAAATACAGAATGAAAGATTAATAACATTTATTAAGGAAAATTCAAACTATGAATTCCATGATGATCGTAAGAGTAGCCACCATGATGATTTGTGAAATAAATAATATTATTATATCCATCATTATTTTGTTTGGAATTTTACAAATTCATAAATTAGCAGAGGCCAAGCATCTAAAATAGTATATAAAATTACCATTTTCATCAAATTTAGTATAATCATTTCCAATCACTTCAAAGAATTTCCATACTTAACACCACAAATCAAAGCTAACTCTAGTCTAACTCTAAAATTCAGCAGACTTTCCTTTTGTGCAAAAAGCAATAAATTATTTAATCTAGGGAAATGTGTCCTTTAATAAATTATCCCAAAGTGCTAAATCGATTCATAGAGTACTTATAGCATCATTAAATTTAATTGTATTAGCCCCCAATGAAATTACTTTGAAATAATAACTGTACAATTTTCTATATTTATTCTCCTTCTCAATTTTGTTTCTTAATTCTGGCATTTTTTATGCCAATTCTCGAATTGTGTTACATCTAATTTATTTTATGGAATACTTTAGCCTTATCATTCCAAGTAAGAATTCTTCAAGTGAAAATTATGCTCCTCTCTATGCTCCAAATTTATATGTTATATATAATTGCAAAGTTGTGTTATCCTCAATCCCTAAATCCCTCCAAAAACGGGTAAATGAATCATTGTCTTAATCTTTATAAACAATGAGTCCATCAATTTCATATTTTGAGAAAATCTTGCTCAATTGATCAATTTATATATGCATTCCTTGATACATTTTTGTTGCAGCTCTCACACGATCATATCTACTATCACAATGTTTGATTAAGTATTTAGCAAAGCGTGGAGATATCTTGAGATTTTGACTTAATTCTAAGTATTCTTTTTCATCTTGTTACCTTTAAATTAATCAACTATACTTACATGAATGTGGTAGAAAATTATTTAATAAAATATCAATTAATAAATCCCCCAAACCATCTCACTTTTGCATCAATCTAGGCACCATCCTTAAATTGTAATTACTTCAATGTAACATTTCTTTTTGCATTGTATGGCTTATTCTCAATAAATAAATCAATAGCAGCTAATTCCCTAAATTATAATCATAATTTCGAACTGAGAGAAAGGTACAATAAGACCACAGAAGCTATTTCATCGAGTGTGCTATTAATACTAAATTACTGAGTGAAACATTTCTCTAATTTTCCATCTATAACTCTTAAACGAATTTATATCTATTGTTATTATCCTTACTCCAGAATAGGCTATTGAAATTAACCAGATTTGCTAGCATTTGTTAGATTTAATCTAGCATTTGGAGATGTATCAATTATTAATTAATCATTTGGAAGAAAATTGCCTATCATTTAATTCAAATTTGTAATATATGCATTTTTTGACACCTAGAAGCATGTCCATTGCTGAATATTGGCTTACATGCTAAACTTAATAGATTTATACTGTTAGCTTTCTAGTACAAAACTAAATATTTCCATAATTGTTGTTGCTGGATCAAGAGCAACATATATTGGTGCCTAATCATTCTATTATCCTTTGATTACTAGAGTAATTTAGACTTCTTCGCAATCCATAAAATATAAATTATTATTATATTGTTTAATAATTTTAATAAGTAAATGTTTGGTTTTCATATTGCTCCTTCCACTTTAATACAATTTAAAATTTATCACTTTCATTAATATAAATATATCACTTTCATTTCTTATAAATTTATTTTAAATATACTTATAATAAAAAATGGATTAATAATAAGATGTAATTCCTGTTGAAAATGAATCCAATTAAGAGCCTATTGATGAGTAAGTATAAATACCTGTTGATGATCCAACTATCCCTGATATACCTGTTGATGTACCACCAACACCAAGTGATCCTATTCCAATATACACTTACACAATTTTAGCTAAAGAATTCATTCTTTTCAGTCTTCCTTACCTATTCTTCACATTTGCTGCTATTTATAGAATCTACAAACTGCATTCAATACATACATCACTTGACAGACCATCATTAAGATCATAATTGAGTGATGAAGATACGTAATCAAAAGCAAATATAGATTAGACCAAAGGTCCCTCCCCCATCTTTGAATATCAAAATAGCTATATCATATTGGCTATGCTTAATTTGTGCTATTTCAATGATTATGGGCTTTTTTGGACTAATTATGACAATATCACCATCATTGTTTTTTATTTGGTTAATACCTATAATAGCACATATTATGGCTATTTATTTACTAAAATATGAATTCAAAATGTAAGAATAATAGGCTGCTTGGACACATAGAGTATAAAAATGTTATATTTAGATATTTTGGCCTTTGCAAACGGCTTTTCTTGTAGTTAGATTAATATAAGGATATTAAACTTTATTAAATGGAGCACTTATTGTGTTGTAATTAGCTCCTTCATTAATTCTATTAATATATGCTCTTTATAGACCAAATGATTATGTAAGAGTTCCTGATGATACACCAAAATTTGCTAAATCACTAATGAAATCCTTGGAAGAGTACTAAATATTCCATTCCAAAAATGAAATTCGATAATCATATCTTAATAGAAGTAAATAACACAAGGATACAACTGCTATTTCTAAATTGATTTCATCAGAGTTTTCTGAACTTATACAAAGCAAGAATCAAAACGAGTAAGAATAGTATTTAAGAGAAAAGTTACCAGAGAGAAATGTTACAATTAGTAAAAAAGTTATTAAAAGATTCATTAATGATAATGAAATACAGTATTCTTATTTAATAAATACAATAATTGAGGATATTACTTTTTAATCAGAAAAACGTTATCCAGACTTTCTTAACATAGAAAGAATGCAAATAGATCATTTTAATAAATATAATGCTTCTTCATTTAAAATATAGAGAATAGACCTATAATTAGGTGAAGATGAATATTCATATGTTATGAGAAGAAGAGAATATTTAGAAAAATGGCTTTAGGAACAACTTCTCATTCCTACTTACATTACTAAATAATTTTTAGATTTCCTAAACATTGATGAACAAATGCAATAACCCTTTTTAATATATCAATAATTGATATCGAAAGCTGGGAGTACTAAATCTAGAGTAAAGAGCTATCAAAAAAATGCAGAAATAGAATTACCAGCTCTTCGAGTTAATTCTGAAGAAAATTTAGTCATTTTAGATTATACAGAATTATAATTTAGCTCAAATTGTATCTAATATGAATATGGAATGTATGGTTCAAATTCAATAGAATTTGTGATAAATATAAAATATAAAGAGAAGTAGATATATTTCCTTATTGTAGAAATTAAGAGCATGTTTACAGAATATTGAAAACCCTATCATGTATTCGTTAATTCAGTGAGAGACTTGAACAATCACTTGGAAGAACAGTACCTCCAAATTTGAAAATAACCAAACAAATATTGGGATTAACAACAAATGAGAAGATCATTTTTGTGGATGAATTTTTTAAAGAATTATTAGGAAATTAAGATTATTATTCAGGAGATTTATTTGATTTTATAAACTTTGATATTGTTAAGAGATGCCCAAAAGACTTATCTTGATTTTGATATTTTTTTATAAAGCATTTGTGTAATTTATGAAATTTTCTCTCTATTTATTTTTATTATAATTCGTAATTTTAAAGATATTGACAATTAATTATAATAAAAAAAACAAAGATGATCAAGTTATATTTTGATTGGATTTCTTAGCCATCAAGAGCTGTGAAAGCTGTTTTAGATATTGTTAAAGTACCATATGAGCAAAAGGCTTTAAAAGTTCAATTTGATGAACATAAAACACCAGCATTTACTGCAATTAATCCAATTTAATAAGGTAATTTACAACATCTAAGTCTAGTTCCTGCCATTGTTGATGGAGACTTTGTTTTATCAGAAAGTCATGCTATAATGAAATACATCATAAGATCTAGGAATATTCAAACCTAATTGTAAATTTTTATTTTATTGAAGATATCCTTACTCAGATATCAAAAGCACAGCTAAAATAGACCAGTATCTTGATTATCATCATACTAACACTAGAAGATCTTTACATTTATATCATTATGTTCTCATTTCTCCTTTAAAGGGAGAGCATGTCATCCCTGAAAATCTTGAAAAAGAAAAATAAGACGTAGCAAAGGTCTTTCAACATTTTGAATAAAGTACAAAAAATATAATTATTAGATTTGTTAAAGAATAATCAATATATATGTGGAGATCATCTAACAATTGCAGATATTAGTGCAGCAAGTGAACTCATATAATTAGATATGATAAAATATAACTTTGCTCAATATCCTAAAACCTAATCTTGGTTGAAAAAAGTATTATCAAATCCAGAAGTGAATGCTGCTCATACAGTGGCATTCAAAATAATAAAGAATAAGAATCCTGCTTCAGATTTCTTAAATTTAAAATGAGATATAATATATAGTATGATAATTTGCAATAAATAAATTATGATTCTAATGATATTAGTAATACTACTTATAATGACGCAATATAGCATAGAATTAAGAAATTTATCAAAATTAAATTGCAAATTATATAATGCAAGATTGCCACAAATCATAAAAAATAACCATCTGTATGGTTGGATTGCCAGCTAGGGGCAAAACATACATATCTCGTAAACTGCTTAGATATTTGACTTGGCTTGGATATAATTGCAAAGTGTTTAACATTGGAAATTATAGGAGGGAATTTTGTGGCACGACTGAATGTGATAAAAACTTTTTTGATCCAAAAAACGAACAAGTATGATCCATAATTATTAGGCAAGTAAAGCGAGAACTGAATGTGCTTAACGAGCTCTTTCTGATTTAATTGATTATCTCAGTAAAGAGGGAGATGTTGCTATTTTTGATGGAACAAACACAACAAAACCTCGTAGAGCAATGATTGAATCTACACTAAAGTAGAAGTTTTAAGATATTTAAACACTTTGGATTGAATCTATATGTGATGATTAAGAAATAATTCAAAACAACATTAAACTTACTAAATTAAGTAATCCTGATTATGTGACTATGAATTCGGATGAGGCAACAAAGGACTTTTTAGGAAGAATTAAAATGTATGAAGAAGTATATTAGGAAATTACTTTAGATGAAAATCTTTCTTTCATTAAATTGATCAATATTGGAGACGATGTATTTATTCTAAATATAAAAGATTTAAATTCATCGAGTCAAAGGATATCTATTATCTAAAATAATATCTTACTTAATGAATCTACACATATTTCCAAGACCAATCTATCTTACTAGACATGGAGGAAGTTAATTTAATGAAGAACATAGAGTTGGAGGTGATTGTGATCTATCTAAAGGAGGAATCAAATATGCTTAATAGTTAGGAAAATTCTTATTGGATGAATTTCCAACTTAAGAGTAAAGAAGTTAAATTCATTGTTTAACTTCAACTATGAAAAGAGCTGTTCATACATCAGAAATAGCATGTGATATTCTAAAAATTAATTTCTTATAACTAAAGACTTTAGATGAAATTAATGCAGGTATATGTGATGGATTAACATATACTTAAATTTCAATTTAATTTCCAGAAGATTTTTAAGTAATTAATTTTTTTCATTTTAAGCAAAGGAATATCAATAAATTATCATATAGATATCCTAGAGGAGAATCATATTTAGATTTAATTAGTAGAATCGAACCAATAATATATGAGATTGAAAGATCTAAAGAACCTGTAGTAGTTATTGCTCATTAAGCAATATTACGTTGTCTTTATGCATACTTTCACAGAAATGAAATATCAGAAGTTCCATAACTTGAAATACCACTTCATGCCGTTATTAAATTAATTCCTGCAGCATATTCATGTGAAGAGTTGAGAATCAAAATAGATCCAGAAACAGGAGAAAGAAAGTAAATCGAAGAGGATCTTTAATTTGCAAGGATTAACATGTTAACCAAAAGAAAAAGCTTTATTCTTTTATGAAATTATAAAATTAAAGCCTAAAATATCACAAATATATCTTTGACTTCTAAATTTGCTTTAAGATTTACCATATGATTTTGAATAATTTAACAAATATAAAAGAAAATAAACTATCCTTACTAAATTGTAAAATCTGTTCATTATTCCATAAATAGTTAAAATAAATCAAAAAATTCTACATGCACAGCATCCTTTTTCCTTCGTATCCAATTGATCCTTTTATCCATTGCTTATACTATTCAATGTCTACCCTGCCTGTGATCTCATGTTTTTTCCTTTTATTGCTCTCCTCATTGCTACTTCAAAAATTTCTCTTAATCCTTTCTATGTCAATGCAGAACATTCATAATAGTCACAATTAAACGTATCTCCTTTTAAAGTTTATCTTGCCTTAAATAATTAATATTATATACAGATTCCTCTTTAATGTGCTCTGGTTGGGACTCATTTCTCATATCTATTTTATTGCCCACAAATATTTTAGGCACATTTTTCAATTCTTCTGCATTCAATTCTGGATACCACTAGTTTTTATGAGTTATTTTTACTTTATTTAAAGCATTTTCAAAAGATGCTTATTCTACAACTGAGAACACAATCAGAAAGACATCTGCTTGATTATATGATAGGGTTCTCAATCTATTATATGTCTCTTAACCAGCTGTATCCCATAAACTTAAGTTAACCATTTGACCATCAATTGCTGCTTATGTTGTATAATTCTCAAAAACAGTGGGGATGTAATCAGTAGGAAACTTATCAGTTGTATAACTACAATTTCATTAGTTTATACCTCAACAAAATGCAAGTTTTTCCTACATTGCCGTCGCCTACAACCACTAACTTTATTGTTATAGCATCTGAAATTGACATTATGCAATTTAATTATTGAATTTATATAAAATTTAGCATTATTCTCAGAAGAAGAAGAATTAAAAGAATTATTTACTCAGATTTGTCAGTGATGTTTTCAGGGCTTACCTAATTTATTTTAAATTCATTCTACCAATCAGCTTAAATTAGCTATTCCATAAAACAACATTAATTAGACTAAATAAATGATTTTCATTATGTATTTGCTCAAAAATATACAGAACCTCCAAATAATTTGTTTAATGTATTTCTGAATTAATTCCTTTATACCACAAACATACATAGCTGATTCATCAAATTTATATTGGCTTGGTATAACCTAGTTTGTCTTATTATAGAGTCTTATTTTAAAATGATGTTTTGTTTTTCATCAATGCTCATTTATTTTCATTTAGTTTAATTAACAATTTCCATATCTTCTTGTTGAGTTACTTTTTTGAATTTTGATC
>JMSD01000010.1:50746-86670 GCA_000715435.1 Paramecium caudatum
AATAAAAAAAAGAAAGAGCGAATATCAAACTAATTGCTCCCTCTAAGATTATCTCCATGCTCCACGCTAAGGGCCTTCTATCCAAATCCCTATAGGAAATTAAACTTCTAAATCAGGAGATACAATATTTAGAAACCAAATATTTGATTTGCTAAATATATTTAGATTGTGAATATTGATTCATAAATCAAACTTTTACATTCTTATGTAGCTTTTAGAAGTTTTAATTTATATACATAATAAAATTATAATTATTATGGAATTAACAAAAAAGGAAACATAAAATTTAGCAATAGAAATCGCTGTAGTTTGTGTTCCTTCAGTATTTCTATTGTTATTTACTCTTTACTGCTATTTGAAATTTCATCATTTACATAATGCTCAATTTAAGTTGGTTACTCGCATATTGGTTTCAGATCTAATTTATGAAACAATAATGGGATCAATAAGTTTAGCTTATTTAATAACTTCAAATAATGAAACAACATTTTTAAGAGATACTCATCCTACATTTTGCTATTTAGAAGCATATTTATCGAATTTTGCTGTTTTGACAAGCACAGCTTGGACTTCAATTATTTGTCATACACTTTATATGCAAGTCTATAAGAATACTTCTAAAATTTACTACTATTAATATATGTTTATAGGATATATAATTCCTACTATAATAAGTTTTATGTATTTTTAGTAATATTTAGACCCTTTTATATTGATGGATATGGTGTAGCATATCCAATGGCTTCTACAAATTGTTTCTACAATACTCGATTATCAAAGAATAAATATGATTTGTACATAACCATGTGCTACTATCTCCCTATATGGATAGCTTTCTTCTACAACATAACCATAATCACAATGGTTGTGAAAAAGATCTTAAAACACATCACTGAATTTACAAATAAAGTGTAAATTTATGGTTTATTTGTATATCCAACAATTTTGTGTGTATGCTGGGTGATTGTAAAATAATAACTATCAAATAGCCAGGTTTGGTGTCGTAATTTAATCCATAATCTGTTGTTTGGGAATACTTATCTTAACTGTTTTGCAATTTATTAGGATTATTGGATGCACTATGTTATTGTTTTACAGAGATTTTTACAAAAATCAAATTTGATGGCTGCAGTCTTGTTTATTTCGAAGAGATATAGGAAAGTAATATTGCTCAACAAAATAGTTAATAATTAACAACAGTAGTGGATTCATAATAATTGTGAATACTATATTATAAATTAATTAAGCGTCATTACAAAATTTGGTGCGTTTGTAATTTGTATATAAGATGCAAGGATAAATATGTATTATATTAATTAATGTCATCAACATAAGAGTCTCTTAAATGTTCTTTCAATCCTGACGATATGGGTCAACTTCTATTCAGGGATAGCTATAATAAGTATTAAAATAATAACCTAGATGGATCAAAGTATAAGAAATGATTGCTAAAGACCCAATCTTATAAAATAGTGTTACTGATTATGGAATGAGTAGAGATAAACTATATGAAATCTATTGTAAGAAAGCATATCGTTTACACAAATTGTTTAATTATAGTGATGAGACAATTCCAGGAATGGTGAATAGTCAATTTCCAGAGACTATTGTGACAGTGTTACATTAAACAATGTTTATACCAACTATTAAGAATTTAGGAACTGAAAAATAATTAGAAAAATGGATTCCTTAAGCATTAAATTATGAAATAGTTGGATGTTATGCTTAAACAGAATTAGGACATGGTTCTGATGTATAAAATTTAGAGACTACAGCTGTATATGATAAAAATACAGAAGAATTCATACTTAATTCACCTACAGTCTCTTCAACTAAATGGTGGATTGGAGATCTTGGATTGACAGCCACTCATGCTGTATTACATGCTTAACTTTATATCAATGGTAAACATTATGGAGTATAAACGTTCATTGTATAAATAAGAGATACTCATACCCATCTACCATTACCAGGTATATAAGTTGGAGATGTTGGACCTAAATATGGTTATAATACAAAAGATAATGGTTTTGTTAGATTGAATAATGTACGAATTCCTCGTGAACATATGTTAATGAGATATTCCAAAGTTAGTAAAGCTGGTGAATTCATTAAGGCTTAAAATGAAAAGATTGGTTATGCTACTATGATGTAAGTTAGATTATCAATTATTTTAAATACATTCATCAGTCTTGCTTAAGGTTTAGCTATTGGTGTTAGATATTCACATTTTAGAAAATAATTCAAAGATAGCAATGGAATAGAAAGACCAATTATAGATTATTAAACATAATAAGATAAACTTATTCCATTGATTGCTGATTGCTATGCATAAAACTTTGGATGCCATAAAATTAAAGAGATTCTTGGAGAAAATCTCAGAAGAGTTAATGAAAAAAGTGATTTTTCTTTAATGGGAGACTTGCATGCTCTATTATGCTGCTGCAAAGCTGTATATACTTGGAATACACATTTTGGATTAGATAAGATTAGATAATCTTTAGGAGGACATGGATTTTTACACGCTTCAGGTTTAGTAAGCATTCAAACTGAATTTTCTCCAAGTTGCACCTACGAAGGAGAGAATACAGTTTTACTTCTCTAAACAGGTAGATATCTTCTTAAAGCATGCAATAAAGCCTAAAAAAAATAACCTATTAATGAAAATGTCGAATATTTGCAAAATATTTAATAAACACTTTCTACTAAAGCTACTTTCAATAGAATTGATTAATTATTATGCCCTGAAATTATTAGAAAATTAATGAGATTACATGCTGCTCATTATGTCTATAAGATGGCCATTAAGATGGTTGAAAAAGGTATATAATAATAAATATCAATTAGTTGGTGAATTTGGACCAAAGGAAGCTTGGAATAAACATGTTGGTGTTTCAATTACTGAAGCTGCAATATCACATACATATTACTGGACATTCAAGACTTTCTTAGATACATTAATTAAGTAAATAATTTGACCATCAATAGAGTTCAAGATGAAAATATTAGATCCGTACTTTCCAATCTGTGTTGCTTATATGGATTATAAAGAATAATTGATTGGCCAAATGGATATTTTGAGGGTGGATTTTTAAATGGAGAATAATTTGAATTAGTTTTGGCTGCTAAAGAACATATATTTACACTTTTAAAACCTGATTTATTAGGATTGGTTGAAGTAAATTTATAAATCTATTAAAGTCATTTAAATTTAATGAAAATGCATTAAGATCAGATTTAACAGATGCTAAACCATATGAAAAATTATTATAGAGTGCTAAATTAAGTTCAGTTAATGAAGAATCATTTTAAAAGAAGTTACGTGCCATTACTGTGCAATTAAGAGAGAACACCCCAAAATTATGAAATATAAATATTAAAAATTAAAAAAATGTAATAAGTCACACAAGCCTATGCTAGAAATCTTACTGGTATCACATCAGAGTATACTATATAATAATGTTAGTTTTCTATGTCCTGTGAATGCCAATACCTATAATATCTAGTTTTTGAAATTCAGAATTAGAGATATGGATTCAGGTTAAACTCTATTTGAAGTAGAAAGAGACTAAGACGAAGAGCCAATAGGTAAATAATCATTTCATGATTAGAGAATTTACCTCCAGAATATTAGGATGAAGCTAGACGTATAAAGTATCATTTTGGACCTCAATTTTTTGAATTGAAGACTGTAGGAGCTTAATTGACATTTTCAGTCGGACCAAAGCCTGTGAAGAATTTTACAATCATAGAGAGACATTACTTCAAAGAGCATTTATTAAGAAGCTATGAATTCTAGTTTCCGTTCTGCATACCTAACTCAACTAATACATGGGAACATATCTACACAATTCCAGAAATAGATGAAGCAATGGTATTAGTAATGTATATTTTAAGAGATAAGAAATGATTAACAATCCATTTGAAACCAAGTCAGATAGCTTTTATTTTGTTGGAGATCAATTGGTTATGCATAACAAGGCTGAGTATGACTACTCTCCCTTTGATTGATATATATTATGAATATCTTCATAATTTCGCATTTGGGGCAATCAATTTATCTCTTACTAATGCTTCAAAAGCATTTCCATTTACAGTCCAATTAGTTGTGTAAGTAGTCATTTATTCTACCCATAACTCAAATGTTAATATATCTTCTTATCTTCCATTTCTAGATATCATCTCTAACATTTATGCACCTACAAAACATTCACATAATCTAAATTAATTTATAATATACATAAAACAAATATCTCTTATTCTCATTTCTGATTACTTTACTGTTCCTCTAAGAATATTTGCTAATTCTGCAACAATTCCATTATGATTTATTGTTAATTTAGCTATGTATGGTATAAATGTTTTTCTTGTTTCTGGTAATTATGTATCTGCTGATAATAATGTCATCATTATATGCGTATGAAATCTTGCATATATATCTAATTTTTAAAGTGCATCATTTTTATCTGTAGATTTCATTGCTCTTAAAAAATCAAGACATAAAACATTTGTTGTTCCTTCCCATATTGTAAGTACTTATGCATCTCTTAACATTACAGGTATATAACTATTTTCCATATATCCTAATGCACCTAATGCTTCCATTCCTTCACTCATCCATTACATACATATCTTTGCAGTATAAAGTTTTAATAATGGTGTTAACATTCTAAACATTTCTTCTTCATCTTTACTTGCTATATTATTTTAAACTTTAGAAAATAAATAAGCAACTTTAAAATAAAATAAATTGCATGATCTAACATTTAAATTAAATTTAGTTAACATAGCTTAATGAGCTGGTTGATTAATTAATTCTTTTCCAAATGCTTTTCTTTTTGTTGAATAATTTACTACTATAGAATAGAGTCTATTCATAGATCCAATAGCTGATGAAGCATTATATAATCTAGTAACATTTAGCATATTACTAATGGCCTTAATTCCCTTACCTTCTTCACTTATTAAGTAAGCATCACTTCCATTTAATAACAATTCAGCAGTGGGTAATTATCTTGTACCCATTTTATCTTTCATTGTCATGATTTTAATATTATTTAGAGTTCCATCATCTTTTTTAACTCTCATTATAAATAATGATACAGGATACTTACGAAATTCTGTAACTTTATCTTCTGGAACAACTCTTGCCAATACAAGTCTAAATTAGAATAATAAATACGTCATTTCACTATCTGTTGCTGAAGAAAACCATTTGTAACCATATAATTTATATGAATTACCTCCTTAATGTATGGCTACAGTTGTTGTTGAGTTAGATACATCTGAACCACCATCTTTTTCTGTCATCCATTAACCTGATGTCCAAAACTTAGTTGGATCATTGGAAGTAAGAGAATCATAACCACGTTTAACTAAGGCTAAAGTTTCTGAACATTATGTAGTTGGCTTTTAGAGCCATTATTTTAAAACAAATGCAGCACCATCAGTCATTGCAAGGGGACATCCCTGATTTAAGAATATTTTAAGATCTTACAAATAATCCAGACACTGGCTAATACATTTGCAATCTAAGTAGCTAAATCAATCGGTTCCATACTCCATATTTCGTATCATACGCTACTCTTACAATTCCAAGCTTAATTAATAAGAATAATACAGTGGATGCATATTCTTTCTCCTTTCTCCAACCTTCACTTAATACAAGTTTATCTAATAAATTTCCAACAACATCTTATTTAATTAATTTAGGTGGATTCAATTCTGCATCAATACTCAGTGGATGAAGAACTTCATTACAGAATTATCCAAATTCTTTCATCTCTTTATCTACTTCTTCAAATTATGATTTATTGTAAAGCACATTCTATAGTTGTGTTCTTAGTGTGCCACTAATTAACCAAGGATTTGATGCTTCCAACTTAGGTTGTGTCATTTACTGCACATAGTCTAAATGCTTTTACATATTAATTAATATGAAGTAAGCTATTTTAGACTTTATTAATTCTGGCATCTTATTGTCTAAACCTACTGATGCATTCTATTCACAGGAATTTGAAGCATTTGTTTAATCATGCCATGATAGACTACTAACATTTCATAATTATAAATCTGCTGCAGATACCCTCAAAAATAGCTACATTCCCCTTATGAAAGTGGTCCAAAATCCTAAAATTGAGAACATCAACATTTTAATTTTCAGTGCCACATACATTGCCTCTAAAATTCTCTATCATAAACGTTAGAATGAAGAGGAAACAAAAGACAGTGAAAGATGGCATTTAGATAACTATCATGTCATTATTTTTACACTCAATGGTTTCATGGTTTCTGATGCATTTATTGAAACCAACTTCAAGAAATATTTCTCTGATAAACTCCTAGACTACACTAAGAAGATTGTTCATGTACCACCATATACAAAGCCTACAAATTTTTTTGGACATTCGATAGAGTTTCCAAAATTAGAAAGCAAAGAAGGTGCTGAATTTGCATAGGCTTTATCTGGAATATTTAAATCGCCTACAAAAGCAAAGAGACTTCCTATAGTACTAGAAGATAGTCAAATTGATGTTCCACAACATCATTACAAGTCGCCTTAAATTAGAAACATGAAAATAAATGTCAATTCCCTCTCTCCTTCTTTAGCTTCGGCTCTTCATAAGACCAGCCTTGGCTTTGAGAAACCAAAGATTATAAAGCACCCTCTCTCAAAACCGAATCTTGGAGATGTCAACTTTTTATAAAGATTCAGGGATATACATTCCGAGGCCCAAAAACCAATTGAAACTAAAATATAGAAATCCCATAGATCTAACATTGTTGAGTAGCACAATCTTACATATCCACCAAAGGAATATTTTTAAAAAAATGCAAAAGTAATCGCATTATTAATTTTGTAGGTTGATGGATTTTTCAAAAACTTTTTAGAATTGAAGTATGTTCTAGATTAAAGAAAGGAAACTATGACCAATATTAAAACATATAAGCAAAGGGCTCAATATGTACCATCATACACTCCTTACCTTTAAATGGAAACATAAAACTAATCATAAACCCAAATCAAATAATTTATACCAAGGTCAAGCGTTGATTTGCCTTCTCCATCTCCAGATCTCGAAAAAGACTAATCTAATAAATTCGATGTACAAGCTGCGACCACAAAGGCAACTTTTAATCCACAAAACACATTTTTTAAATCAGAATCCAATAAATCTCCTACTACATTTAATGTTACATCTAACTCATTTTTTCAATATATCAATAAGCAGAAGGAGTACAAACAAAAATTTGATCGATTTGTCTCGAACGAATCAACTTCCCCAGAGCACAATATAAATTAAATAAAAAGTGAACTTTTGAAAAAATAACACTTCTTTAAAAAGAGTTTAGGAAAGCTGAAATAATGAAATAGATTATTTAATGTATTATATAATTATAACAAGCTGCTTATCTCGCTATATTAATAGAATTAATATTAAAATAAAAAGTAATATTACAAATCACTATATGCTTTCTTAAAACTAAGCGCAGCGGCGCCAATAAATTACAAACGATTTGACTAAGGAAATTAACAAATAGCATTATAATTTAGAACTATTATTTGATGATGAGGGGCAACCAAAAATTGCTTTAACTTAATAGAATAAAGGCCAATACCAGCAGATTATATCCAGGGTATATGGTTTATTGCTTCAGCAATCGAGCATTGCTAAATTGCTTGCTGAAAAAAGTTAGAAATATTAACTCCCATCAGTATTCAAATTAGATTTCGATGTTGATTTTATCACTTAAGGGCCAATCGAAAATCCTATGATCAGCTTATCAAATGATAGTTTAATGATGGATCCCAAGTTTTGCGATTAAAAGACATATTTTGCATATATCACCACAAATGAAAATGCTCGATCAGAAATCGATTTAAATGACATCGAGTTAATGTTATTATTGTGGGAGCTGAAAAAATAATTACAGAAGTCCCATGACAATTAATAATTCAACATTTATCTTTATCCTAATAAAGCCAACTTTGTGATAACCAAAGAAGTGTGCGAATAATAAATACCATATTTTTTCGATGATGAACATTTTTAAAGCTTTCTTCATTAAAACACTTGCTTTTTGAATAAAAACCAGAATTTGCAATATTTCGAGTCTATGAATGACATGCTCGGCATAGAACCATTTCAAATTTAAAAAACTGAAGAAATAAACAGTGGTGCAAAATAAGTGGACTTTGAATTTAAAGACACTGATGTTGAACCTTTTAATAAAGGATTTATAGAAAATTAGAAAAAAAAGCTAAATATCACTGATAAAATTATGTAAGTTAAACCAAAAAAGTTTGATTACATACACAGTACATTGTGTATGCCAGCAAAAATTACAGATTACATTTAACATAAAATTTAATTTCCAGAAAATTAATTGCCCTTTTGTTCACATTGTGGAATTACAATCGATTAAGATAATTATGATACTCTTTTTTATGATAAAGCATTCAAAAATTCATACGACTCTTTAGTGCAAATGATTATGCTAGATGGATCATTTTTCCCTGTTGTTTTTTATTTGCCAATCTATTACAGATTCATAAAGGATGAAAAATATAACAACATTTTCATAGAATATTACACAGATAGAAATCCACACAAATATAATTAAAGTGAGCGAATATACAACTTTTACCAATAGGGTTATAAACTTATGCATTATAACTTCTCTGAATAGGTTAAAGTTGAATAATAGAAATACTAGGAGGCAAAGAATATTGAAGAGTATTATAAAACAGAAAAAAATCATCCATCAAACTCAGAAATAGCCACTCAAATCCCACAGTAACCTAAACCAGTTGACTCAACAGATTAGATTTATTTCAATTACGTTGAGGAATTGGAAGATGATAATTGAGCATATATATATATTACTAATATTTGCATTATGAAACTTATGAATATTGGAAGAGAGAATTCAATCACTATTTCTATCTGAAGTATATTAAAATAAATATAATGAACAATGTGACAGAAGAGAAATTGCTAAACCTATATTAACAATTGAATGAAGGAATTCATAAAGGCAATCATATTTCTGAAGTTAAGTGGAATGAACATAATCGTCCAATTATTGAATTTTCCGTTGAGAGATTCAATGAATTTACTAAAATGAATTCTATTCCACTTGTTGCAAGAATCAATCAATTATTAATTTACTAAGTTTCACAAAAAAAAATTCACTAAAGATTTTTCACTAACCATTTATTTTCTTAATTCTAAAAATTACAATTGGAAAAAATCAAATATCCAATTGTACCTAAATAAGGCTGTATCCTCATGAATCCTACATTTTGTGAATAATGGCCATTTTTCTTGAAATACATTTAAAATGACACTAAATTAGATATCGACTTTCATGATTTAGATTTAACATAAATCCTCAAAACAGTACAAAAAGTTCTAGAGTCCTAACTGAATTAAACGATCAATATTTATCTTTCTCCTTGCTTCGCTAATTTTATTATTGTTAAGGAACTAAATTAAATACCCTTTTTCTTTGATAAAGAACATTTTCTGAGCTTTATTCATCAAAATACTCTGATTTTAAATTAAAGATTTGATTATCTAGAATATTGGAAAGACCTTTCAGGGCAGTTATCTTTTGAGCCTTTTCAAATTTAATCAACTGAAATAATTGATGGTGAGGCTCACTTCGTTGATTTGCAATTAAAAGGATAATATTTGAGAGAATTTGATAACGATTTGATAAAAAGATAATTAGAAAGCCATAATATTAATGAAGGTTTTGTGCAAATTAAACCAAGATAATATTATTTCATTCACAGTTTATTGTGTAAACCAAAAAACTCACAAGATTTCCATAAACACATAATAATATTTTCAGAATTATATAAACCTAAATGTTAGTATTGTGGGATTATTATTTCAGTTTAAGATTATAATACATTATTTTATGACATTCAGTTTTTAAATTAATACGAATCTTTCATACAAATGGTTATGTCTGATTTGCAATTATTTTAGCCTGTTGTTTTTTATTTACCAATATTTTTCAGGATCATCAAAGAAAATGAAAAAATGTTCATTGAATATTATACCTTGAAAAATCCAAGCCATGTAGAGGAGACTTAAAGAATTTATCTACTTTACAAATTAAATTATAATCCTTTTCATGAAGATGCATTTATGCAAAATTAGTATTAAAATTTTAATACATACTCAATCACACATCAGTTCTTTTATGAAGAAGGCCAGCAGAAATTACTTTAGGAAATAAAGAATTCAGGAGGTGCAATGCAAAATGACATTATCGAAGAATTTGAAAATGATTAATAATAATGATGGAATGAAATAAGATAAACTTTCTTTATTAATATTCCCATCAATGTCTCTTAAGGGATGTTTATGAAGCTAATGCTCTAACTTAATCTTTGAAGAGTTAGATAACAACATCAATGATAGCATTTTCCTCTAAACATAAATTAAATATATACCATTTCTTCTTTATGTTTCTGAAGCATAGAATTCTCTCTTTTCTTCCAAATCAGCTGTGGCTCCAGCAACTGCATTCAATGAATCCTTCCACAATTTAAGTGCTTTAGCTTATTGGGCTAAGACAGCTGGGAGTTGCTTAAAATAGATGTATATAATACTGTTTCTAATTTCTCAACTAATCCGGTTCTTCTTTCGTGTTCATTATTCAACCAAGCAACTTCAGCATTGGTATCTGAAACGTATTTGGCAAGAGCGAAAGCAGCATGAATTTCTTATTCTTAGAGTGTAGCAAGGGTGGCTTCTAATTCAACTTATAAATCTTATAAGATAGCAAGGACTTATTCTCCAGTTGTTCCTTCTCTCTTGACTTCAGCGAGGGATTGGAATTTCTTGAGTGCATCTTATTAGAAAAGGTGACTGTAAGCTGACAATTTGTCGGCAATTGAATCGGCTTTTTCAACGAGTTCGACTCCAGCATTGTTTGTGAGGAATCCAGCAACGTCTTATTCTAATAATTAAACGACACCAATGGCATCAGCATGATCAGCAAGTGATCTGACGAAGAGACCATTAGCCCAACATCTTTAATCTTAAAGTTGAGCATTTCTGTTCTCAATTTCAGCAAGTCTGGATTCAGCCCAAGCCAACCATTGATATCCATCCTAGGATTAGATGTATTAGTACATGGATTTAGGCTTCAACATCAGTACGAACTGCACCGAGGGCATCATATTGTTATTTGTTAAGGGAGGCAACGTTTGTCAAATCACCAATGACTTATGAAAAGATCTCTATGAATAGATTCATATAATACCTTCATCTGTATTGTTCTTTTTGTCTGCAGCAGCTTGAACATTAACATTCTCTGTCTTCAAATCTCTCAAGAGATTGTACACAGATTCAACTGCGTCATTTCCTCTTGTGCCTGTTTGAAGGAGGACAGCAAATTTGTTTACATCTGCAGCAAACACAGCAGCCAATAAGCAAATTGTGATGAATGCTTTCATATTTTTTTAATTTAATTATTATGCCAAAAACGGGTTCATAAATTGGTTTAATAATCATTTATATATGAATAGACATTTATATATAAAATAACTAGGATATGCATAAGTAAGTTAAAAGACTAAATATCATTCCCTATTATCTATAATCCATTGTGATTATATAGTTGAATTTATATATTTAATTAAAATGAAATAAGAGAAATTGAACTATCTAACATATGGGTCTGTGATATCTATTTCCCATGTACAAGATGATCATTCATTCATTACAGCTGATGGATTTGTTAAACGTACTGTGTTTTTGCAGAACTTCGTACAATTGCCAGATTATGATAGCATCACATTGATCTTGTAGATAACAAACATGTGAGTAAGATGAAGAGTCGACCTTACTACAATACTCTATTCTAGATCTTTCCTAAGTTCACAAATAATACAAAACAAGAAATCCTTAAAGAACTACAAGGAGAAGAAGCAGATGAGGAAACTTAACCTGCTATTCAGAATATATTAGAAAGCATTTCTAAACAATAAAAAGTTGACGAGAAAACCAACATTTCTAAAGAGCAAATACAAACATATTCTTAGAAACTACTCTAAGAATTCAAATATAACTTAGACACATTTGAAAAAGTAATCCTATTTATGAAATTAGTCCAAAGCACACAAAGTATCATACAAATCACATATTCAATTTCTGCATTTAGCTTCTTCTAAATTTTTGGCTTGCCATTAGAAAGAAGCAAGAGTAGAAAGTTCAAATTACAGGATAACTTTAGATGAATTACCAAGTGACTCATCATTATTTAAAATATTACCAGCCTATAAGTATTAAAAGGAAGGAGAATAAGTCATATATGCAAGTGATATTGTATTCATTGTAAGAGCAACATCATTCATGAATAAATTAACATACTTACATGCTTCTATGGAAATGGGCAATTACGGAAAGTCGCAAAAGAAACATGATGACATCCCAATTCCTGGTAAGAATGATAAGGATATAATTAAACGTGAAGTAAATGCAGCACTTGATGAAGAAAATTAAACTCAATGGCGTATATCTGTGTATTCCGATTATGTTGCAGAGACATCAGGATATTTGAAATGTGGAGATGTTATTTGGTTGCATCATAGTGAAACAAATACCACTATAGCTGCCACTCGTAAGGGAAAATCAGTAGATTATAAGAATTTTTAATAATTTGATTTAGTTGAATGGTTAGGTGTAGAAAATGTTGAATTGAATGTGATAAGTGGTTCAACAAAAGAAAGTTATGATGAATATACAGGAGATACTCATTCTATGTGGATTATAGAAGCAGAACAATACAATGAAGGTGGTATAGTTGTATTTGACAAAAAGTATAGATTTAAACATTTTGCGTCTGGTCTCTATTTAGCTGGAGGTAAGGATAAATTTTCATTGGATAAATAGCGTTCACCATAAACTCTCTTTTTATTTAATTAATTACGTAATACTTAATCAAGAGAAAAGTGTGTAAGAAGGGCTAATTATGTATATATATGTTAGGAAATTATGGAAAACAATGAAAATTAAAGTTATTGGGTGGATATTCAAAAAATGGCACCTGTATTGCATAAGGAAGAACATAAAACTGATTAAAGTGTTTTTAAATTATATGTAAGTAGTAGTAATGATGTTTGGGAAATCTCATTTGTATTAAGTTGCGTAAAAACACTAATGAATTATTTAAGTGATATTTAAAAATTAAAATGGGAAAATGATGCTAATGATAAGGAAGTATTAAAAGATCATTTGCTCAAAATTCAAACTACAAAATAATGCATAGAAGATATTAATAATTTTTGTAATAATAAATTGTATAATTCAACTCCAGAATAGAAATATGGCACTATCAATAAATTTAGATAAAAGTTACTAAAAGAATAATATTATATTGATTTACTTGTTAAAATATTAGTTTAATAATTAAAACCAGAAGATTTACTTATATGGAGTAGAAGAATAATGATCATATAAATGTAAGACATATAATAACAGCAAGAAAAGATGAGTAATACCGAATAAACTTCTAAAAAATAAGGACTTAAGGATCATGAAATGTTAGCTTATATTGCATTTAAAATTATAATGAATTAGTCAATTTATACATTGTTGACTTCAATTTGCAAATAGAATCCAGAGAATGAAAAATATACTTTTGATTTAATTGGCCATTTTCTTGAACATTGTCGCTATATTCCAGAGGCAATTAAATGCATGATATCAATTATTGGTAATAACCAAGAATTACTAAGTTAATTATCCGTAAACATGAAGATAGATTATAATCCTAAAGAACATGAATTTTTTGAACCTGAGGAGGAACGGATGTAAGTACAACATCATAAAGTACCTAATAATTTTCTGATATTCTTTCTCAATTTATTAGAAACGGATGAATAACCTCACAAAGCTGATTTCTTAACATTTTTGAGAAATATGTGTATCTATAATAGCTAGGGAATCAATCAAAATTAAGAGGCTATTTATAAATTATTAAAGAAGCATAATCATAAGAGGATTACTATAGTTAAAGATAAAGAGGATCCTGACAAAATGTCTCTGAAAGATGGAAAATTAATGATTCCTTTTAAATTATAAAATGATCCAAAAGAAATGCATTTTATAAATGAACAACTTTAATTCTATGCAGATGTATCTTTTGGAAGAAACTATTTATGGAAACAGGAATTAGAGGAATATTTCAGTAAAGATTTTTTATTTACAAATATTTGGTAAGAAAATGAAAACAATAGAAATTATTCTGTCTTGCAGGCAGCCCTTTGCAAAATAGCAATGAGTCTATATATAGATCATGATCCACTCAATAGAGTATAATTGCCATAATATTGCAATTTGTTCAAACGTATAGATATTATAGAGGAAAAACAACATAAAGATCTTTATAAACCATTAGTAGAGGATCTTTTTAAGTATCTTTAGGATAATAGAGCTTAAATAGTAGCTGCATTAGATACAAAAGAAGGAGGAGATAATAATAGAGATT
Source organism: Paramecium caudatum (assembly GCA_000715435.1). Classification (NCBI taxonomy): domain Eukaryota; phylum Ciliophora; class Oligohymenophorea; order Peniculida; family Parameciidae; genus Paramecium; species Paramecium caudatum. Next base: position 65,261 of record JMSD01000010.1, read on the forward strand.
ATGATGCTTTAGAAAGAAATGAAGAGAAAAGTCTATTAGTTAATGAATTATTGTACAACTCATGTCAAATGATGTAATTAGTACTAGAATTAGATGTATTTACTTTATTTGATAATTCAAATCAATATTACAAATAGATCATTGATATTGTGATTCACTTCTTCTTTTATGATTTTTAGTAATTGGCCCTTATGAAAAGTGTTTATAAAATTTAAAAGGCTGAAATGACGTAAAGAAAATAAAGAAAAGAGAATAATCCATTAGGACTTGGAATGAATTTGGGAGCAAATCTTATGAATATGGCTAATCCCATGAATTTAAATTTGGGACTCAATCTTTTCGGATCAGATGACGAATAGAAATCTGACTCTGAAGATGAAGAACAAGTTGATGAAGGAATAGTAGATGATGTATAGATGTATACAAATCCATTGATGAGAGGATTTATCAAATTAGAGAATGAATTGCAAAGTACAACTATTAATGTAGAGGATAGTGGATCAAATCAATTAGAAATTAAAATTAAACTTACACTTTGTGATATCATGGATAGATTTCTTAATATGCGACAAAATTATTTAATGTTAAATATATTGTCTTTTTTTAAAAAATCTATTATTGAGAAAATGGATGAAGGAATAGCATCTGTGAAAATTACAAAAGAAAATGAAAATTTGTTCAGTGGATATTCAATTGAACATGCTGATAATCTTAAATTACAAATGTTTGTATAAAAGAAAGTAGATTCTAATTTATTGGGATTATTACCTAACATAGCCAAAACTGGTTTAAAGAAAGTTGATGAAAAGGAAGAAAAACAAGATGCTTTTGGAATAGGTACACTAAATTTTCTCAATAAATTAACCGAAACTAAACCAGAATCAGAAGAATTTAAAATATTTACATAAAATGTTATGCAAATATATGATTTAGATTAGTACTTTTCACTCAATCTTCCATAGGAGGAAATCGCAAAAATATCTAATCCAATTGGGGTTGTGTTGCCATTTTTATTTATTAATTTTTCATAAATTCATGAAGAAGAATTAGAGTAAAGATGTTTGGCTATTATTATGAGATATTTTAATTAAAGAGAAGAACTATGTAGTAATATTTATAAATTGTAACTTATCAGTGATCCAGTAAAAAGCAAGTTATATGAGTATTTAAGTGATAATGTACTTAGACTCAATTAATTAATTGATAGGTCTGAAGTATGGTTAACTGACTATATGAAAAATAATAAATATGAAGACTTAGACGAAACATTGGAAATAATTGATAATTTCCGTCAAGGTTTCTTTAAAGATACTTAAATATCAGCTCGTATTATTTCTTCTACTTCCGAAATTGATCCTGAAAAATAAAATCTTATGAATGCACTAAAAATTCATGTTCCCATTCTAAGTTTAATTCGAGATTAGCTACAATCATTAGACTTTCATTTGGAAAATAGTAAAAGTGTATAAAAAAAGCAAAGACTTGCATAGTTATTCATCTTTGCATTTTAATTTCTGACTTATTTTTGTAAGCATAATCACGAAAATTAATTATTACTGGCCCAAAACTTAGGTTGCTTTGAGTTTATGCATATAGAAGTTGGATAGATTCCATTAATTTGTGAGATTTACAAAGACAACTAGAAATTATTATCATCAATCAACAATAATGAACGAGTGTTCCACAAATTTGTAGAATTAATTTATTAATCTGGTAGAAAATAACAATTTCTTGACTTCTTTCTTACTATTATTAGATAAGGTAACAAATATATTTTTGATAATCAATTGTTAGTTTTAAATACATTTTTAGAAAAAGATTAATTGTTATATGCAGAAAAGAATGAAAAAAGTGATCGTATTGAATTTATATTTGAAGGTGATGTTTAATTGCAAGTTACTGATTTTTTAACAGATCTAGCTAATCCTCCACCTATGAATTAACCATATAGGTATCATACTAAATTACTTGATCTCCTGTTGTAATGTACATTTATATCGGTCATGGAAGGGGAGTAGAAGGATAACTTCACAATTAATGTAGCAAAACTTAAAAAAATTCACAATCTCATATTTAATTTAACTTCTATGTGCACCAGATTCATTAACAACTCGTAATCCAAACATACATGAATAAGGTCTTGGAATTATGAAAAAGCAGCTTTGGATCTTCTTTATGAATGTTCACATTACAAGTGAAAAATCTCACACAGTTGCCAAAGATGTTATTCATGATATTATTAAATTAATCGAGCATGAAGTCAAAAGATTGGAACACGTTTAATTAGACTTACCCCTTTCAAAATACTTTGACTTTTTAGCAGAAGCAGTACTACCACTTTTTACTATCTACATGATCCGTAAAAATGTGCAACCTTTGATTGAAGAAGATGATGATGCCCATGATTAAGAATAAAAGGATGTTGGAAATCTCTCATACTTTGCAAGATGTCTTTCTGACAAAATGCTTCATATGGGTAAGTACATGAACCGTAAAAGGCATGTTGACAATTTTAAAGCCTTTTATTATTTCTTTCCCAGTACTAATATGGGAAAATGCTTCTAATAATAAATGGAAGGCTAGGGAGATTATTTTGCCCTTTATTCAGTGATTTAAAATATTCTTTCCGGAGTAAATGACAATTTGCAATTAGATTAAATAGAGCCATCAGTACCTGCATAGTCTGTGATTCTACCTAGTAGTGGAGATATACCCATTCCAAAAACTATTTTTAATAACAATAATGAGAAAATAAAATCAAAGATAAGTGCTATGCAGTTGCTTTCCTCAAATAAAAAGAAAGAAGAAGCTCCACTCATAGAAATGGAGGTTTTCGATGTCAGATAAGATTAGATCGAGAAATTTACAATTGCTTGGGAAGCCTTTGTAGGATAGTTGTGTTTTAGTGATAAAAGTAAGGCTGAAGTGCAGGAAGAAATGCAGAAACTATCAGAATCAATTGTCAATTTTGAGGACTATTTTGAAAACTCAGCAGATAAACCAGAAAAAAATGAAAAAATCCTAAAAGTAGAGAAAAAATTTCTTATTAAAAAGTTTATCAATTTTTTAAGCTATACATTAAATAGTAATTAACACAATGCGACCATCATTACTTTATTATGTGTATTACGTAAAGTAATAGAAGGTAAATAAGAGGAAAAAACAGAAGAAGAGGCCAAAGTAGAAGGTGAAGATGATCAAATACTAGAAATGCAAAATCTGTTTAATAAATTAGGTGCTACTAGAATGGTACTTACAGTTCTTAGTGAATCAACTAATCTAGATGGTGAAATGCTGCGTAATTTCCTTCTCTTTTTGAATACTCTCTTATCCGGAGGAAATAATAAAGTGTAAAAGACAATCTTTGAATTTATGAAAACATATCCTAAGAGTGAAGTAATATTTAGCCGACTCAATAATGTAATTCAGGCTTAAATCAAATAAATTACAGTAAAAGCAAAAGATAAGAAAAATGAAGAGCAATAACAACAAAATGAAGAGCCTAATGTATAGGAACTAAAACAACAGCAGGAATTAGAATTATTACTAACATAAGTACTTAAATTTCTTTAAAATTGCTGTGAAGGGCACTACTTAGACTTATAGAACTATATACGTCAATAAACTAATTCAAGAAATTCTTTCAATATGATTAATCAAGTTGCTGAATTATTATTGACCTATTATTATAAAGATAAGGCTCAATATGAAAATATGGTACTATGCTTGGATACTCTGAATGAGTTAGTTTAAGGTCCATGTCCTGAAAATTAAGTAGCTGTTGCAGACTCAAAATTTTTTGAAATTGCTTCTGATCTTTTCGGCTAGAGAAAGGATAAAGAAGGTTCAAAAGCTTAAACAATGGCATCAAATTTGAAGACTAGCAAAACATAGGTTCTAAAAGTGAGTAGTATGAGAACCTCACGATATTAGAGATAAAATAAAAGTACTGAATTAAAAAGATGGTAAATTGAAAGAATGTAAACAAAATGTTTAATATTAATATTGTCACTGATAGAAATGAGAGAAATCTCAGACTAAAATCCAATAATTAAAAGAATTATGAGACACTTAACTCCCACTTTATTATAAAAACATATGGTAAAATGTTTTGCTCGTTATGAAGAGTAATGCAAAGAAGGATATCAAATTGAAGTACTAGATCTTATTAAAGAAGATCCTGATAATAAGAAGGAAGGGGATTAAAATAAAGAAGAGAAAGACTATGAATTGATTCTTCAAAAAGGATTTTATATATATTTTCTAATGTGTTACTACATGGAATCAGATAAAAATGCTGAAAATTAGTTTGTATAAATGTATCGTGCAAATACACGTAAAAAGTTAAAATAGGATAAGGGCACACTTGAAGATTTATTATTTGGTGATAATATTATAGGATAATTAGTAAGCTTTGTGATGTCATTAGCTAATAGTTGGATAGATATGATGAATTATTTTAAAAAGAAAGCAATGGAATAAATTGTAAATTAATAATTAACTCCTGAATAAATTGAGAAAAAAGAACGTGAAAAGAAAGCAGAAAAAAGTAGGCTTATTAAAAGAGCATTTGATTTCTTTTATAAGAACAGTGCTTCCATTGAAGTAGTTCGTAACAATGAAATTGAAATTGTCTATTTTATTTTGCTACCCAACACTCATAACTTACCAAAAGAATAAAAAGTTGAGTTTCACGAAAATGTGGATAGATCCTCTACTAAAAGTAAAGTACAATTTTTAGTTCTTGAGTCAGAGAGATTAATTGAAATATGTGAACATGAAGAGTATTTAAGAAGAATATTTTAAAAATAAAAATTTTTGGCTCTATTTGCCAATTATGTGAAACTTTGGAAAGATTTGGCTTTTCTTTTCACTTTATTACTTAACTTATTTATAATTGGTTCTTTTGCTGAAGATGCAGATGGTAATCGACTAACAGGATATAGATTATTCAGAGATGAAAAATACACAGTAGATTAAACAAGAAATATATTCTTAATATGTGGTACTATTATGGCTTGTTGTTCTATTTTTGTAGTGTCATTCTTTTTATTTAAGAATGCTCCCCTAATTATTAAAAAGGCATGGAAAACAAAACTTCCATTAGAGGACAAGTTCACTTATTGGCCTATTTAATTAATTTACAAAATATTTAAATTACTTGCAGTGCTATTCTATATTTTGAGAGAGATTGAAGTAGTGTATTATTTGGCTTATGGTGCTTTGGCTGTTATTGGTACTGTTATTCATCCATTCTTTTTCTGTTTTCATTTAACTGAAATCCTTATTAGATATCCTACACTGAAAAATGTGGTCAAATCTGTTTGGGAACCTAAATAACAACTTGGATTAACTCTGATATTATTCATTATTTTAGTGTATGTTTATGGATTGATAGCATACACTTTCTTTTATGAAGATTATTAAGGAAAATGTTAAACAACATTATTTTGTTTCCTTTATACTTTTGATTGGACATTTAAAGCCAATGCTGGAGTCGGTGGATATCTTTCTGATATTGAAGATGCAAGTGTTACATAAAAGTTTCGTGTAGGAAGATATATATTTGATAATACATCAAATATTATATTAACTATTATTATGGTAAATATTGTGGCTGGTATAATTATTGATACATTTGGATCATTAAGAGAAAAGGAAAGTGATAAGATTAGTGATATATAAGATAAATGTTATATATGTGGTAATCTAAAAACCACATTTGATAGATTATCTGATTCATCATCTATGGGAGGTGGATTTGATCATCACATAAAAGTAAATCATTATATGTGGAATTTTGTATTCTTTATGGCATATCTTAAATACAAAGATCCAACAGATTATACAGGAATTGAATAATATGTTTGGGAAAAGATCTAAAAAAAAGATCTAAAATGGTTCCCTTTTAATAAAGCTCGAGAATTATAAGGTCTTAAATCAGATGAGGAGGAAGAATCTAAAAGAGTTGAGAAGATTTCAGCAGATGTAAAATATTTTATTATATTTAGATGTCTAATGTAATGGAAAAAATGAAATCAGCTAGTTAAGTATTAAATTCAATAAAAAATCGTAAACAGTTATAAGCAAGTAAGACTATTAATAATGTGGAATTACTGTGATTTTATAATAAATTAAAAATCATAAACTATTTGAATCATGATATAGTATTAATTTCTTATGTCCCATTTAATCCCTAACTCTTTAAATCAACTCTAAACTTGAACTATCAATTATAAGATATTCTAATGTGATCATATCCTTTAAAACTGCTAATGCATAAACCAATTCATCTTCATCAAAATTTAACCCTTTCAAATCTAAGACCAAACGTTTCAATTATTTGAGTGAAGATAGGCCACTAAAAAAACTAGTCATATTTATAGGTGTTTTTCTAATATAATTTTATGTATTACGTATTCAATATCACTGTTTTTCTTGAACAACAGCGAAATCTCCCAATAATTATAATAATTTATCTAATTCTCTCTAATCTATCTCTTGTTAGAGTGTCAATTTAATTTTTAATATTTAAGATGACTTTTGTATTAATTCTGTAATTGCTTATATTTCACTTGGATTTAATTTATTAATTCTAATAACTTGCACTTGATTGTTAAGATTTTAATTAAGATATTATGTAGTAAAAGGGACAATTGCAGTTTAATTAGCTAAAAAACATAAATCTCTTATATCTGCTCTCTAAGAATACATATATTTTAGACTCTACTCAATCATCTCTGTAATAACATCACTTATCTATATTAAATCATTGATAATACCCATAAATTTATTACACTTAATTTAAATATTTTTGTAAGTATAATTACTATATACCATCTAATTCTCTATTGGTAAGTAGAAGTGCAGCCTTAAGTAAACATACTCCAAATTACCATGCATCAACTTTGATTGGATTGTATGATTAATTGTAATTATTATTCAATTTCTCTGGTGGAATGTACACCATATCATAATCCTATGATAATCCATCCAAAAGATATCTCTCTTTATATTTTTCATTTGGTTCATTTATTCCAGTCAATTTCACATTATCTTAATTTATAATCACTGATGTAGAAAATATTCTGTTTGTCATAATGTTACGTTTATGAAGGAAACTTATGGCTGCAAGTAATTTTTAGGCGAAATTTAACAACTCATCAAATGTAAAGGGAATATTCTTTTATTTCCTTTCCTTTATTACATCTTCAAGACATTAACCCTCATACTCCTCTATTGAAAAAATCTTAACTGCTTCTAATTTTTTATTAACATTGGGATAAATTAGCTAGAATAATTACTATTTTTTGCTGATCTTTGGTGGTTTTACACTTCCTAACATACTATCAAATAGATTTGCTTTAGGACGAATGTAGAATATGGAATGTACTTATGTAACATGTGTGAAATCACAGATACTCACATGTGTTTTAAAATATTATCCAAATTGTTATTCATGTTGCTATTAGATCACATAAAATTTATGTAAGATCAACTTCCGCTAATGTGATGTTACTAATGATGTTTTGCCAAACTGGGATTTCTTTAGTATGCATTCAAATTTAAGGGATTTCATGAAATCTGATTTTTAGGTAACTTCTCTCTACAATTCCTATTATCTTATTGCATCTACTCCATCTTTAAGAAATTCACTCAATTCTTTATGTCTAGGAGGAGGAGTACGCAATAATTATGTAAAATATTCACCAAGCATCTGTTCTCTTTATTTGATTACTTTATTCTCTCCAAATATACCTTTCAAGTATTCCTTTTTAGGAAATTAAGGTAGCTATATTGTAAAAATACATTACTTGACTATTCATGTTATTATCTTACAATGAGTTATGTAAATCATAAAGAAGACTATATCGAACTCTAATTTCTCTTTTTTCAAGTGTGACTAAGTCAATGATACGTAATTTGTAGAGTATATTATCACCAATCATTTCATTTCCTAGGACCTTAATCTCGTATTATAGCATTTTATTAATATACAATCAAAATTATCCATATATTGCACCAATCCATCCAAATCCTACTCCCATAAATTCCAATAAAACAATCATAATATTTAATTTATCACGATACTCTCTAATGTAGATCAATACTGGTATTAGACAAACCATGGTTGTACCTAATAGTCCCCCAAGTAAAGTAATGTAGCGACTTAAAATAACAATATTCTATTACGCAATGTTAGGTAGCACTAATGCCAGAGTTGCACTTCCAAATTATAAGAAAAGTGTTGCATAAATATGTATCTTTTATCTAAATGAATCAACACTATCTACTTCAAATGTTATCTTTCCATCTTATGCCTCAATTCTCAGACTTCTGTGTTTCAATTAATATTCCATTTCATCTGATAATAACATATCATGTATAATCTATCTACATGCAAGAATATTAAGAGGAACAGCAAAGAATAGAGCAGTAGCCATTCCCATCTTACCTACAAAAAATAAGTCTCCAAAATAATTATTAATGATCCAAGGTTTAGTATCTTAACCAAATCTCATGTATCCACTAACACATATTAGTGAGTAAATGATATAACAAATTGCACATTGAGACTTCCAGATTTATGACTATCTTTAAACTGTAGGATTGTGTAATTCTTTTCTAATTGGAAATACAAATAAATGACATAAATAACAAAAGAATGTCATAGCAAATGTAGTAAATATATTCAAATCAAATGTAAATAATTTGATTTCTAAATCTACTTTATATTATCCTCTAACAGTGTAATCTAACACTATTAAAGTAGTAAGATAAAGTATAGAACCAACTCCAATTAATGAAAAATATCGTAATTTAAAAAGAGTCTTTTAAAATGAAAACATCAGATTTGGTAAGATAAAAAAGATTTAAGTTAGTATTGCTAATTCTCTTTAATCTATTACAATATCAAAGTAACGAAATATTTCTAAAATAAGCAATTAAAATGAAATCTGAATCTATGTACAACCTAATAGTGAGTAACAGATAGTAAGAACTTCAAATAATCTTTTCATTCCATTTCCTAAACTCATTTATATTAATTCACTATATGATGAACATTGTAAATCACTTGCTCCCCAACTTAGAATGTGCATCGATGTACAAGAGATTATTCCACCTAATGCAATTAGTATCAATTCCACAATTAATCCTGACTCTTTAGCTCTATCTAGGATAGTCACTTATAAAAACATGGCAATCCAAGCATGCCTACTCCTAGACAAGGTGCAAGCAAACTGATGATACTCATTCTTATTCCATCTTTTTTTATGGGACCACAGACTCTTTAAAAGAAATTCTGTTTTAGAGTGTTCTCCTGGATGGGTTCCTCCATTTCCATGTAATTACTAATGAAAGTTGATTACATATCACTAAAACCTACTTAAGCATAGTTTTCCATTAATATATTAATGAGTGAATTAATTTAAAGACGTCGCGAGCAATTTCGCGTTGATATTCGTAAATAAGAATTAGAGAAAGAGTTTTAAAAGAAACGTATCTATGAACCACCTCAATTAACTGCCTCCTTAAGTGAATGTTAGAATTTATATGTCTTTGAAAAATAACACAAGAGCGAAATCATTACATAAATAAACTCTCTAATCAGTGAACCATGTAATGAAAACATTTAAAAATTACATGTTTTAGTGCAATAACTTAGTGTTTAGTTTAGTATTTACTTAATTGATTCTAATATTTATTAAGCACTTTAAGACTCATAAGTGGATTTAAATTTAAGTCTTCATTTGATGTAATTTCTCATTAGTGAACCTGCTGTTCCATAACACATATTTTAAGAATAAACAAGAGTTGAAAAATTGGCTCAATTTTTAAACTATTTAAGCCATAATCTTTTTGATGAACATAGAAAAGCATATTGGGATTTAATGTTTCATATTTCATAATCTAGTTATACTCCATTTCCATTCATTAAATAAGTAATACTACCATATATTATAGATTTTCTATATTTGTTGTGAAGAATTAATATCGTGTCGCAATCATACCCACTAACTATAAGCCTCCATTTTACCAATGTTAATAACAAAATACCCAGCAGCTAATCAATTCTTTTGGGAATCACTCATGAAATAGGATAAAGACTCATAGAGACCCTGGAAAGCAGCACTTCATTTTCTCAAACAGCCCAACTCAAATGTATAGAGTTGTGAGTAACTTATACTATTGATCCAATAATTAATGTAATACAGCCGACCAAGTTATTATAATATGATTGTAACTGTGGATCTAATAAAAGTACTTCAAAGCAATCTTTAACGTCATGAAAGAACATTAGTTCGTTCATTAAAATGTTTATAATACATATTTGATGAAGATTGTCGTTATGCAAAGATTGTTGTTGAAGATTTATTCAAATTACTGCAAATAACTAATTATGATGGAAGAGTTGAAATATTAAGGGTAATTCTTTAATTAATTTAGACCCTCGATATTATATTAAGAAAAGAATAACAAACTACATATTTTATCGAATAACACAGCATATTTCAGGCTCTATTCGGGATTCTGTAAGAAAAAGCATCCTCAACCATGAATAGTTTAGCACTTCAATGTATAGCATATGCCCTTGCCAAATGCACTGACTTGTAGATTTCGTTTGTTACAGAAAATTAGACATATAAATCAATTATAGAGAAATGCGCCTATGATTAACATAAGATGGTTTCAAAGAACGCTGAATACCTCCTTGATAGATACTTTGATTATTGAATTAATTAATTTTTTAAAATGTTTCTCACTAATCAATTTTAAGAGTTCATGTAAAAAGAGAAAGAACTATACACAGGAATCTCTAATCATTTAAATGAAACTCTTGTAAGAATTACTCTAAATTTTAGGGAAATGATATAGATTTCACGTACTAATCAGTGTTTTAGCTTTTTTGCCATCTTTCAATACTTCACAATACATAAGCATAAGTTATGTAGGCATTAATGAAAATGATTGGTAGCTTAGTTGATTAGAATAAAAAGGACCCTTAAATTGTTCATCCAAAAATTGATGTAACAATAAATCCTACAAAATTTACACCTCCTAATTATTTTGATATATTTGAAGATAAATAATCTCAGGAACCTCAGCTAATAGAACCAAAACAAGAAAAATAATCTATTTTGACAGAAATCGAACATCCAAATAGTAAAGCCTTTCGTGAGACTGTTAGAAATAAAAAAGAAAGAGAATAAATGTAAGCTCATTTCTGTGCAGATTGTGAATCATTCTATAATGCCCTGCCTAAAAATTCAAAAATAGAGAAAATGAAACACGATCATTCAAGACATCGAGCAAATTTTTAAATAAATTAACAAAAATTGCTATTAACTCCAGAATGAATATATATACATTTATCATTGTTATTTATCTTAATTATTTGGGTTGATGTTTTAGAACAATGTTTAATTAAGTTACTGAGGTGTGAATTAGTATTACATTTGTTGCATTTAATTAATGTTTGGTGTATTTGATTAATTGGGTTAATATTACTACATTTATTGTATAGGTTATTATTAAAATCCCATATATTGCATAGGATAAAATTATTATTACTATTAAAGGAAGTTTTAGTATTGTTATTATTAAAATTACATTTATGATTGCATGAACATTTAATACTGTTACTATTGGTTCATGAATTATTATTATGGTTGCATTCTTTATTAATTATGCTGTTTCTCAGGCTTTTCTCTTTATTCTGGTTTTTTATGTTTCTTTTTGCTATCTTTAATCTCTCCATCTTCTCTATTACCTTTCTTTTTATGTTAAGCTTCTTTCTCATCATCAGAATATTCAACATCACCATCATTTAGAATTTCTTCATCAAATTAATTTGAAGCATCACATCCTTTTTTTCTAAGAATTATTCAATAAATTACTTTAGTAGAGTTCGAATAGCATCAGGATTCAATATTGAAGCACTATCCATATTTACATAAACATCATCACTTACTTGAACTTTTTTCTACTCAACCAGATTTATAAGATATCCATCCATAAGCACAGAATAATGTGGTCTCTCTACTTTACCAAATACATCATCTACTTTTCCAAGTATTTCCTATTCTTTAGTCAATAACAATTGATCCAAATTAATTACAAACTCCAACAAATTAGAGTATACAATCAAATTATCCTTGTTTATTGATTCAACCTTGCCAATTAATTACAATTGATTAGTAGGTTTATAATTAAAATTAATTTCTCTTTCTTCTCTTGTTTCTGGTGGTCGTAATTATACTTATGGCAAAACCTCATTTTTACTAATTATCCTGGAACTCTTCTCTTCATCATCCATTTTGTTTAGCTAAATTAACATTCCTTATACTTATGCTCTAATTTTCTCATAAAACTCATCACTACTTGAAGAACTCTTTTCACAATCGTCCATTAATTATATTAAAAAAAATTAAATCACATTTCTATTTCCAATTAAGAGGGTTGGTGGATTTTGTGTTACTCCTTAAAGTATTCATATCTTTATCTTCCTAAATCAAAAAAGTTTGTAACAGCAAGCATTAGTACCATTGCCATATAATAATTGAAACACCCAAATAAGCGAACAAAAAGATCATAACTTTCAAAGAAGGGATACTGTGCAAAAAGGAGAAAGAAAATTATAAATGAAGCAGTGGATCCCACATTTATATACCATATTATTGGGTAACTCTACAATTAAAGATAAAATTACAGTGTTATGCAATAACAGTACTCTAAAATTAACAATAAACACAACTGCACTCATTATTGTCATGCCAGCCTCTAAGTAAGTTGAATTTTCACCTCCTAAATGTGGTGTTACAGGTTCAAAAGCATAAAATGAAAACACCATCAATAAGATTGATTAAAATAATCCCCATAAAAACCAACGCCAAAAAGATTTTAAATTAAATATTGGTTTAATTAGGTATTCACGATATATATCTGGTCTTGATTCCAATACATTAGGTTTATCATGTATCAATTACATGTAATCTGAATTTGTGTATTTTTCATCAAATAATGCATATAGGATAATAGGAAGACTTGTGAAAAAGACATTGAAAATCTAGGAAAGCCATTAATCATAAAGATTTTATCCACTAAATCCATTTGAAAATCCATAAAAAAAGAAAGCACCAATATAGAGTTAATTTTTGTAAAAGTTAAATAAAATGAGATTACTATTCTTTCTATAAGATTCATGTCCTGAATAAAATAGTAATCTTCTTAAATGTTTGAATTCTCCAATAGCATAATCTGCAGCTTTTGCAGCTTATTATCCTTCTAATCCTCTAATCCCTACACCTACATGTGCTTAGGTAATCATAGCAACATCATTGGCTCCATCACCTATTGCTAATGAAATCTTTCCTGTTAATCTTCTTACAAGATTTACAACTTCTTATTTTTATTTAGGGGATACTCTACAAGCCAATACTGCATTAGCTTTGAGTGCAATTTTAAAAAAGGTTTCCTTAAAATTGTGTATAATTATGACTAATGCCACACCTGATACTATTAAAGATATAGGTTCATCTGGATGTTCATTGAGGTAAGAAACTATTTTAGAGATTTATTTCTCTACTTATCCTTCCAGTTCACCATCCACTATAAATCTTTTTACTTAATCTGTTAATAATTTACAAGCAAAACCAATGTTTATTGCAGTTTCTATCTTATCACCAGTTAAAACCCAAACATTAATTCCAGCAGATTTTAAATCTGCAATAACTTCACCAACTTTATCTTATAATTTATCTTCAATTGCTGTTGCACTCAATAAAATAAGATTATTTTCAATCATTTCTTCTAATTAATTCATTAGTGATTCTCTTAATTAATCATCATCTAATATTGATTATGCTCTATTGTATTCTGATAGAAACTTTTCATATTCTTTAACTTCTAATTCTTTATATCCTAAAACCAAAGTACGTAATCCAATACTAGCATATTCTTATAAAGCTTTCTTTGCTTAAAATAAATTATTTTTAGATTTAACATCACCTTCTTAAAAATCATCTAACATAGATAAAATTATATTATCTGCTCCTTTGCAAAAGAGAATCATCTTCCCTTAACTATCCCTTAATACAATAGACATTCTTTTACGAGTACTATTAAATTCAATTACCTATTAAATTTGAAATTTCAATGTTTCTTTTGTATGTTTAATGTACAATTTCATAACATTTTCTTCTTTACCAATATATTTAAATCCCATTTCAGATGCAAAACTTACTAATGCTAACTCATCTGGAGAGCTAGCATTATATTAAATATCTGATTCAATGCTTTCAACTAATTCTGTCTAAACTGTATGACATAATGATAGACAAAGTAAAGTCATATAAACATGATCATCAACTTAAAATCCATGACCAATCTTTTTTTGATTGAATTTGGCTGATATTGATTAATATAGTAAATCATCTACAAAATCAACATTTTAAGATAAAACTCTTTATTTTGATGGGTAATGTAATTTCTCTTCTATTAATTAAGGCTCATCTTCAATAAAATCATTCATATCTCCATATCTTTATTCATCTATGATTAGAGATTTGAATTTCATTATATTTTAAGTCAATGTTCCTGTTTTATCACTAAAAATATATTCAATAACTCCTAACTCCTCTGATAAATTAGATGAATGCACTGCAGCTGGTCTATCTAGAGTTAAGAAATTTTTATCCCATTAAATCATTTATGCTTAAAAGAATTTCACTGTCTCCAATGTCACCAACAATGAAATAGGTACACTATTACCTAAAAGTAAAAACCACATTGCCACTCTCAAAATAAAATTCAATATCGGACTACTTTCTGGGGCATTTGCATCAATATCTAAATAAGGTTGTAATTAATTTTAGTTTCTTTGATACCAAACATTGTAGTATGTTGAAGCAAATACGCATTCAAGAATCAAAAATAAGAATACCCATAAAATTTATCTTCCCATCAATTTTTCAACAGAACTATATTTCATCTTTCCAATTATGGAATTCATCATGATTTTAGTATCATGACCAGTGTAAACAGTTACTGCTAATATCCAATCTGTATTTTATAGAGAGCATCCTCTTTCAATGAAATTTTCATAATTAAGTGCCTCTCTTGGTAATTCTTTGTTGTCATTCACAATGTTAAAACTACCCTTGAATTTGTACATCAATGGGTTTTGTCTCTCGAAATCCATAGTCACGAATCTGAGTTAATCGACAATAATTACAAGTTATAGGGAAGCTCTTTGTCATTCAAATTCCTATATGTGGATTATAGGGATGGATGGGCATATTTTGGTTTCAAATTGGTTTCTCCATCAAGATTCTTTGTCTCCACAAAACACTCTCCACCTTTAGATGTTGCCAAAATGATAATATCTGCTGGAATTCTCTACGCTTAAGTTCAAATCGAACCTATTTGTTTGCAATTCTAATGATATCTCCAACGTGAATATTTTGCCATTTGTCATACTCAAATATTCCTGTTCGAAGGGAATATTTTTAAACATTTCTATTGTTTTCTTCATCATCTGCTCGATGTCTAATGTCATACATAGAGTACCTTTTAAAATCTTCAAAAAAGTCCTTGATCATACTCACCATTATGATGAATGATAGTGGTAAATACACAGTTGGTCTGCCATCAGTTGTAGTGACAGGAGGCAAAATTTGGCTAGGATTCAATTCAAAATGCTTACAATATGCCGAGCAGTAAAAAGTACAGATTAGATGCCTTTCTAAATTATTCCAAAGAATTTTTTGGTAAAAATGTAAGCATATTGTATTTTGAAGTCTCTACTCGATTATTGGGAATGTTCTTATCAGCCGTCCCAATCAGAATCTACAATTAAAATCTTATCTACCTTACGATCAGGTTGTAATTCCCAAGGTGCTCTTCTTTTACAACAACACGTCCTTAAATAGTTTTCATTCTGATGTTTTCTGTAATCGACAATATTCATAATTATATTAATTACATTCAATTATTCTTGAATTTATAATAAAACATTGATCAAATTTACTAAAATCTAAATATTTTTACATAAAAAATAGTTTAAATTAGAATATTGGCTTTTTCCATGATATAGATGAAACTCATAAATTCAAATAATATTATATAAACCTCAAAACCCTAGATTTTCTAAGGCTAAGTTAATGAAAAATGCACTTGTCATACCAACTCCATAGCCCAATTAGCAATCACTTATGTAGTGACAACAAAAATACACTCTTCCTAACATCACATTAAGCATCATCAATATAACAATTAAAATCACAATAATGTCACCTAGGTTTTTTGAACATAGTTACCTCCCTAATAAGCATTTAAGAAGAAAAACACAAAAGCAGCAGCTTAAGCACAATCACCGCTAGGCATTGAGTAATTAGTTTCCTTATTTCTGAAATACATGGGTTTCAAAGTCAATTAGGGTCTTGGTTTTGGTCTTTGCCTGTGTGTAAATGCTTTAATGTAGGTCGTAATAAGCAGAGCAACAACAATTGTTATGACATATCTCACTACATATGAGTACCCATAAAAGTATGTGATTATGAAAATTGGAATGGTAATTGCTTTTGGTGAAAAAATGAGAGCAGGGACGAAAAGCATAACTGTAAGCATAAGGCTTTCATGCCCATGAATTATAGCAGATATGTACACATCCCAATATAGAAATTTCTCAAAAATATTCTGAAATGTCATATTTACAAAGTTTTAATTATTTAACCTGTGAACACATGATCCATTTTAATTAATTATAATAAATTTGATTAAGGCTTATGAATCTCAATTAATAGATACAACAAGAAGGTTTCATATAGAAATTTTGTTAAATGTAATTAAGTGAAAGTAATGAGTATTTACTAATTTTAGCTGATGATGATTCAAGGTAAAACAGCCCACCCCTTGATCATAAATTATACGAAATTGCTTGGGAATTACCACCTAATATTAAACAAAGACTCTACTCATTCTAACCAAATAAAAATTACCTGCTTCTTAAGTAAAATGATGAAAGTGTCTATTATGGGGCTCTGGAATCAGGAATTAAGTAAGGGCCAGGTATTTAAATATGGTCTAAAGCTGGGAACCTTTTGGAAGGGTAATTTTTAATAATATGTAAAGATTTTGGGTAAATGACCAACTTGAAGGTCCATGTAGAATGAATTATTCAAATGGAGACATGTATTATTTAGTGAAATATTAAGTTTTGAGGCCCAATTTATTGGAGGAAGAACAGCTGGTTTTGGAATATTTAAATCGGCCAAGAAAACAGTAAAAGGTAAAATACATTTTTACCATTTTAGGAATATGGGTTGACAACTGTCTACAGGGAGAGGGTTAGGAGATAAAAAATGACGGCACCAAATATTATGGCTAATTTGTAAATGGAAAAAAAGAAGGGAGAGGAATTTAATATTTTAAGGATGGCTGCAAGTATTATTCTATATAATGTAGATATGAAGGGGGATTCAAAAATAATTAAATCCATGGCGAAGGCTTATTTAGTTGGAATGATGGAAGCCAATATTTTGGTCAATTTAATAAAGGTCTTATATCTGGAAGTGGGAGCTATGTAAATGATAACGGAATAAGTTTAAGTGGATAAGTATGAGATCTAATTAATTATAAGTTTCAGGAAGTAAAGAAAAGATAAAATGATTGCATTCTCAATGGCAATCTATAAAAAATAATGTATGTTAACCAACATAATCAAACTCTACTAATCGAAAAGATTCGCATTCTCTGATTACTTATATATACTTGAATAAAGAATAAGAAACAAATAATTATTTATAAATTCGATGTGTGCAAAAATATTATTCGTTTTTGGAATTTTTAGCACTAAATTATCTAGTGATGGCTTCATTATTAATATCAATATATGTATAAATTAGCAGTCGTCACATTGCTCGTCCTTAGCGTAACAGCAATCGATGTCACAGCTTCCGTATGGAACAGCCACGATTAAAAAATGTTTGCCCAAATTAAAACATCAGGTTGGGGAAACTTTATTCTTAACTTTGGTGAGCTCCATTTACAAACAGGAGGTTTCCTCAATGAATTGAATACAGAAATTGCCAAGCTTGTAATTATAATAAATATTTTAGATTGAAGAATTAGATGAAGAATTAAATGAAGTCCATCATTAATATTCAAGAAGAACAGATGTTCACAATAGAGAAGTAAATAGACTTGAATAAGAAATCTAAGACAAGGAAAGAGGTAATGATTAATTATAAATTTATAGAGGTCTTCAATGCCCATGATTTCTATGATAACGTTTTGATCCCATAAAGAGATAGATTTGCTGCCTAACTTGAATAATTACAATAAAACATTGCTCAAAACAGAAAGACCCTTAATGAAGCAACAGTCACAAGAGCTAATGAACATGCTGAATTCGAATCATAAGTTGCCGAACATAATGAAGCCATTAGTGCCATTGATGAATCATTGGCTTTACTCAGTCAATTAGAAGCTCCATCACTTGTTTAAATCTAAAAGGTTTAAAAGAATTTAGCCAGAATTGAATAATCACTCAAGAGACACAGCACATTCTAAACCTTCATTAAGACACTCTTAGAAATTGCAGTTGAAGCCAACTTTGCTGATTAAGGTGCTCTTAGAGATGTACATACTTAATATTAATTAAGATCCTTGTTGCCTTCAATAACTTGAGAGTACAATTGGTTGACTCACTCAACACCATCACTGCTGATGAAGCTGCTGCCCAATCTGATTTTGAAGCTAGAGTTAAATAATTAAATCAAGAACATGCTGAATTCTAAAGAGCCGTTATTGTTAAGACTGCTGAAATTGAAGCTAATGCCAGTATTAAATATTTTAATCTTTAGATAAGATTGAATAAACCCTTGATTTGATTGACTAATTACATGATGAATTAGATACATTGAATGGATAATTGTAAGCTGAAAACGATGACTATGCCTTTGCTACTAACGTCTATAATGCAACTGTCACCGAATATACCAAAGAATTGAATGCTGCTCGTTAAGCCTTGGATTTGCTTAACCAACCAAGATTTGTAGATTATGTTAAATCATAACTCAAGGGAGCTTGATATTATCATTCAATATAAGTAAACAATTTATTTTGTTACATTTTATTATACTCTTATTTTCAAATCTTAAAATATCTTAAAACCAACTCTTATACACAAAACAAATTCAAATCATATATCATGCATCTATTTTTGACAACTCAATTTAATTATCTCTTAATACTAATCTAAAATTTTTGAATTAAACTTTTCTAACCAAACTCAAATAACAATATAAGTATGAATCCAATAGTCCAATAAGGCTTCCAAAACCAAAGGCTATTATTGGCCAAATTTTTGCATCAACTTTAAATTAATTGATTGTAGCTGGCTTTAAGTATTATAAACAATTACCATTCCCCAACATATTCCAACAAGAAATGGATAAAGGAATAATAGAAATAATTATCTATTTTATTGAAAACATTCAATTCCAAGATTATGATAAAGCTCTTTTATAACTAACCCAAAAATTATTGCATTATAAAAAAATGTAATCCAGATTGGAATGTCTTAGAAAACAAGAATATAAAATCTAATGTCTAACTTTTCAAAGTTAAAGGAACACATGCTATTTGGAAAAACATTAGATATTCCATATGCTGAAAATGCAAAAGGGCTTCATGAATTAATAATTACATTACTGACATCAACAATGGAAATCCATATCCTATTATAGAATATAAAATATATCTATAATGACTTTTTCCATTCTTCACTGTATTATATAAATTATTTGCAATCAAGGATGTCCAAGTTGTACTTGCAATTACTGAATATTATAGTAGAGCAGATTCTCCATAACACAAACTTTTAAACTCTGTGAACTACAGTTCCTCATTCATAGTAAAATAACCTATGGCAGAACTAACCAATAGAGATTACTATATTAAATCAAAAATTATGATGTTGATCACAATACGCAATTAATCTGTTCTAAGTTTTTTGAATTTAAAAAAGCACCATATTACAAATGCACATCCAATTATGGATAGTCCTCCTAATATAATGATTTCAATTGCAATAATCATTTTTTACATATTTATAAACAATTATTATTTATAACATCAGTGATTGAATTTTGAAGGATTAAATTAGATTACTTACATTTATTCAACTTTTGCACAAAGTGGTATTGCCTCTGCCTCAGTAGCATCATTAATGAAAAGTGTATCAACAGATTTGGCTCTCAATTCTCTCAATTTCGAAGAAGACTTTTGAAACTGCCTATCCATTATTGAGTTGTCAAATTCAGATTTTTCTTATATTGTTGAAAGGGATGGAGCACCCAATGCAGCATTTCCCTTAGGATAATCTTTACTTCTAGTATTTATAAACCAATGATGCTTTAAGGCAGACTATGCATTAATTCTTTGAATAGGATCCTTTGCCAACATACTTTACAATAATTAAACGGCTGATGATGATAATTTTTTTGAATATTCGAAATTTATCTCACACTTTTCATTCAAGGCTGCAGTTTCCCTAAAGTCTTTCCCATCAAATGGAAATTTACTATAATAGAATCCATAAAAAATTATTCCAAGTGAAAAAACATCTATCTTCTCATCATAAACTCGGTTCTAGAAAAGTTCTGGTGCCATAAATCCAGGATTTACAATTCGTCTTTTCTTACATTTTTCCTTCACTTCTGCACTACCAAAATTTGCAATGATTAAATTAAAAAGTTGATTATTTGCTTGTATTATATTTTCAGGTCGAATATCCTTATGTATTATGTTTTTAGAATGTATATGAACCAAAGCATTTATTAACTTATAGCATACTTCTGCTAATTATTTTTCATTAAGACTTAAATATAGAATAATAATACTTTTGATAATCCTACATCTTGGATTTAAGCGAATGACCAAGAAATTTATCAAATAAAATATATACAGTAGTGCTGTCCTCATACACTTCTAATAATTTTTAGATTTGAGGATGATTGAATCTTCTTAAAATTTATATTTCTCTTATAACTTATTTGAAATTTTGAACCTATGATTTTTCTATAACTTTGACCTAATATTGTTACCCGTTAATGCATTTGTAACAATCATAAAAATTATGAGAATTTTTAACTTTACCTAATATTTTATGACGTTTGTTGAAATTAGGTAATATGCACAACCTCTTCAGATAATCATGCCTATATTTAATTCATTATTACCAAATATTTAATTATTCCACCGATTCAGTGTACAGTAGTAACTTATACGGTCCCTTGAGAAAACCAATTCCATATTTATGGGGTCCATATGTTTCTGTGGGTTTTAGTCTTCTAATTTACACACCTGGAAGTTTAAGAAATGATTTTGATTTGCAAAGTACATCA
>JMSD01000010.1:86690-106249 GCA_000715435.1 Paramecium caudatum
CTAATATAATGATTTCAATTGCAATAATCATTTTTTACATATTTATAAACAATTATTATTTATATCATTAATAAAAACAAATTTACAGATATATTTATAAAAACTTTGGGCATTAAAGCTTAATGAGTTCAGATTTATTGTTATTAAGTCTTCATAAGAAGTACTTAAAATTTAAAGAATAAATAAATTAATTTTTTTTAATAACTCATCAAGTTATTACTAACTGATTAAATTATATAATTTAAAATTTTTCGATGAGGGAACCACAAAGACCCACAGAAGTAGATAAATATCCTATTGGATATCAGAAGCCTACAAATTAGAATCTCAAATATCTTCAAAAACCACCTGAAGATACTCGCAAAATTCCTGATTATTATGGGCCACCCCCAGGTTATGAAAGACCACAGCAATAAGAACGTCCTCAGTATTAAGAAAGGCCTCCAGAAAGAAGAGAGGGGCCAGAATAACAACCAGAGAGATACTACGATAGACCTCCTCCTGAAAGACCATATGGTTAGGGAAGACCACCAGGCCCTCCTGAAAGGCCATATGGATAGTTACCAAAAGGGTTTGAAAGGCCACCTCCAGGCTATTATCCCTAATATCCTCCTCCTCCACCCCCAGATAGATTTGGTGGACCTCCTTATGATGTGATTCATGCAGATGATCGTATGTACAGGCCTGTCACTGCGCCTATCGGAAGTCCAGTTGGACCTAGGCAACCTCTATACGGTGAACCTTCTCCATAAGGACTACGGGGACCAGCAAGAGCCTATGATCCTAGAAGAGGAGGGCCATCATTAGATTTCAGAGGACCACCACCTTAATATAGGGGATTACCACCTCCAGAATTCGGTGATTTGCCACCTGAGTTTAGAGGGGTTCCACCACCTGAATACAGAAGAATGGCTCCCCCAGGACCTGTGGCAGACTTTAGAAGAGGTACCCCAGGAGACTACTATAGAGAAGGGCCCGGAGAATTCAGAAGAGGCCCTGAATATAGAGGACCCCCTGAATATAGAGGTCCCCCTCCTGATTATAGAGGTCCAGAATTTAGAGGACCACCACCTCCCCCCGAATATAGAGGAGGTGTACCTCCTGAGTATAGAAGAGGGCCACCACCCCCTCCAGATTATCGAGGAGGTCCTCCTTAAGAGTACTACAGAGGACCTGAACCAAGAGGTGTTCCTCCACCAGACTATAGAGTACCTGAATATCGAGGCCCTGAATACAGAATGCCTCCACCAGGTGAATATAGAGGAATGTAACCATCAAGAGGACCTCCACCGAGAGGCTAAGATTATTATAGAGGCGGAGAATATCCTCCAGAATAGCCAGTTTATAGAGGAGGTCCAGGTGGAAGGGAATTTGAGCCAAGAAGGCCAATATCTCCATAAGCATAACGACGCGATTAAGGATATTAAGACTTTAGTTCTCCATAATAAAGAATTAAATAAGCATGAAAATTATATTATAAATGATAAGTTATTGTTTCTTAATTAGTGTATAGTATACTCTATGAATGAAGATGATGAGTAAAATAATTAAATATATATATTGTAATATGGGTATAAAATGATGAGTCGATCCGTTTTTAAATTAATATTAAAAATGCAAAAAATAGCTCTCTTAGCTTTGGTTCTTGCCGTGACAGCTGCTAAGTTTGTGGATACCCACACAACTTTGGCTTAAATCAATGCTGACCCATTCGGAAACGTCGTGTTGTCTGCTATTAAGGCACACCTTTAGGCCTCAACACCAGCCAATGAAGTTAACATGTTATTGAACGGTGTCAGTGCTGGCCTCGTTTAAGACTAAAACGATCACGATCACGCTTTCGAGCTCGACACAATCGTCAACAACCAAGTAAATATTAATTTCATGTAGGTTGTTTAAGATTTGGAAAAGGAAATATTATATCACAACGATTAAATCACATCAAACACTCAATTGAGAGACGATACAATTGAAGCTTTGGCTGTTTCAGAAGAAGATATTAGAGTCGTTATTCAAGATATTGCTAATAATGAATAAACCTATGCAAGAGAGGAAGCCACAAGATAATAATAACACGATACCTGGGTAGCTAAAATCGCTGCCATCGATGATGTTATTGATGCAATCGATGAGGCTGCTAAACTCATCTAACATCTTAGTTTGGGAGCATCATTCGCCCAAGTCAAAACAAAATATGACACTCTCCACAAGAGACTTTCTGATAACACATCACATACCTAACTCTTATAAGTATATAATATTAATAATTATAAAGCCAGTCATTGCTGCTCTTACTGAATTAGCTACTCACGGAGTTAACCAAAAAGCATTGACAAAGATTGCTTAACTTTTAAGCGAAATCAGATAACAATTAGTTTCTGAAAAGAATACAAAGAATGTAATTATGAATTAATATCCAAAAGGATGTTGAAGAAAGATAAGCTGAACACTGGGCTGAATTCTCAGTTCATTTGTCAAATGAACACACAAGACTCGTTGAAAGAAAGGCTCAATTGGAAGTCTAAATCTAAGAATAAAAGGATACAATCGAAGATGCTCAATCATGGATCGAATTCCACACTCTTGAGTTAGAAAACAGTGAAGAAAGACTTGCAGGACAAAATGCCTGGTATGCAGTCCAATCTGCAATCTATGAAGAATAAACCGCTGAAAGGTATCCATCAACTCTACCTTTAGAACTGCTTAAACTGAAGTTGTTGATAGACTCTAAGAGCACATCAGCGAGAAGTTATCCACCACCGCCCAATTTATTGCCAGCAGAAATTGATTTGATTATCAATACATCAATAAATATTGGATAACATATGTCACAATAAATGCCTATCATTGAAGAAATTAAAAATGATTTCTTTGAAGACTATGGTTTTGAAAATTAAGAACATGAAATCTAAGAAGTCTTTTCTCTTAAACCCTTTTCTATTGAAGGATTTCCAGTTGATTAGAGTCTTGTTTCATTTGGGATTAATGATCATAATATCGTATTAGCAACTGATAGAAAGAAAATATTTAGATGGAGATTTAAAGAAGATGATGGATGTGTTGAATTACCTACAAAAACAACTATTGAAGGAGACATTACAGATTAGATTATGAAATTAAGTGGACAAGTTGGTAAATAAATAGGAGGGGCTGTACTTAATACAGTTTCATTAGTCACTAAACCTCTATTTAATACATCAATGAAGAGATCTAAAAAAGATTCTGAAGATGGTAGATTGGATTGTATATTCTTGGAGCCAAGAGGTAATCATCTTATTGTAGCATCAAATAAAGGAGAAGTATATCATGCTTGTAGAGATGAAATTGAAGTAAGAGCATTATAGGGATTAGATAATGCAAGTATTCGTTTTCTACTCTGGGGAGAATGCTCATTATATTCTTTTAAAAATTCTATAATAATCGGCTCAAATAATAAGGTTTACATATATAATCTTATTTATAATAATGAAAAGCTTATGCATACAGAAGAAATTAGTAAGAGTATATTACAAATCAATGAAACAGAAAAGATAAAAGACTTAAAGAAAGTTGTAAAGAATTCAGTTCATACAGTTCTCATTATGACTGATCAATATATTTATGTTCTAAGTGGAACAAAAGATCTAATTAGATTATTTTAAAAATATTCTGAAGCTCCAGATCTATTTATTCGATCTAGAATACCATTAAAAGATAAATCACTTAATCCTAAAATATTCATACACTAAGATCAAATAATTTGGACTAATGGCAGTAATATTCTTCTTTCGGCTTGTAAAGGGATTGTGGAGAATTAAACATTTTAAAATCCCATTAAATTAAAGAACTTCAAAAGATCTAGTGATGAAATAAAATTAGAATTACTTTATGGAATAGGATTGACAAAATATCATTATTATTTATTGACATTTGATACACTTACTGTAATAAGTTTACTTACACATACAGTAATTGCATATTTTGAAATCAATACAAATACATTTGGGAAGGCATAAGGAATGCATTTTGATCCAGGTACAGAATGTTTTTGGATATGGTGTTTGTATGGAATATTTAGATTGAATGTTGAATTTGAAGATTAAGATATCTGGAAAATATTAGTTGATTTAAAAATGTATGAAGAAGCATTAGAAGTGACTTAAAAATATGATAATCCTTTTTATGGTCATGTATTTATTTTAATTATTTAGATTTCAGGAACTTTAGCAGACTCACTTTATAGCCAAGCTTTAGCCCTCAATCCTAATAAACTTGAGGGGAATGAATAAATTTAAGCTGAAAATTTCTCTGAAATCACCTATGTGAGAAACAGACACAATAAAGAAACTTTTAAAGATTTTCAAATGGATGGTAGAACAAAGACGATTTTTGAATTAACAGAAGTAGTGGAATTGAAGAAACAACTTTACAGAAAGGCTGCATTAAGATACTTTGGAAGCAATAAACCATTTGAAGAAGTGATTTTGTAATTTGAACAGGGGGAATTAATTTATAGCAGCGATGGTTTGATAGGTAATCCTAATTCCAAGCATATTAGACTGTTATTTAAGGCCTATGATTGACTTACTTGATTCAGAGTTAAAATAAATAGTTTTTAAAAAAATTATTGAGTTACTTATCATGGAAACAGATAATAATAATAAAATAAAGAAATTTTTAGATTAATATAAAAATGAAATATAAGTTGAAACAGCTATGCCTATTCTATAGGCACATGGTTTATCTCATATTTAGACTTATTTTATTGAATTAAAATAGGACCATAAAACAGTTGTGCAAAGCTTATTAATTTAAGAAGATTATAAAGCTGTATAACAAAAGCTTTCCTCTTTAAATGATGATGATCTTCTTATAAATCTAGTTTATAAATACTCCTATGTCATTATGAAATACAATACATAATAAACCCTAGATTTGTTCAAGAAAATTGAGAAATTTGATCCATAAAAAATGGTGTCAATATTGTTGGATATACCAATAAATAGTAAAGAATTAGCAGTTTAATTTATGGCTTATTGCATATTTGTGAGAACGAAAAAGATAACCGAGATAAATTTTAATAATCTTTACTTACAATACTTAGCAGATCTGGGTAAAACTGAACAAATAATGTATTACGTTAATGAATAAATGTCTCTACATGAAAATGGGGAAAAATATAAATTTGATTTAAATTATGCATCCTAATTATTCTTGAAGAAAAAATTACTTTAACCATATGTTTACATCCTTTAAATGTTGGGCGATTATGAAAATGCAGTAAAAAAAGCTGTTGAAATTGATCTCGTTTAGGATGCTAAAAACATAGCTTTATAATGTGATGATGCGACAAAATAAAGATAGTTGTGGATATTGTAAATTAGATTAATGTTAGAAAAAGGTGGTAAATATGTCAAATAAATTGTTTAATTAACCAGAGATATTCCTGCAATCAAAGCCGAAGATATTCTACCATATTTAACATAAAACATCAAATTAGATGATTTTAAAGATGAAATATGCGAAACTCTAGAAGAATACCATGAATAAATAGAGAAATAATAACGACTACTAGATGGATATATAACCTCAAATGAAAATTTGGACAAATTAATGTTGTAGAAGAGCAATCGTTATATAACAGTTTAAGCTAAATCTAAATGCGAATATTGTTTTCGTAAGCTGTTACTTGAAGATTTTGTTGTGTTTGAATGTTCACATTCTTTTCATAAGGAATGTATTGTTTAATACATCAAATAAAATCCAGAAGTTCTTGAACCAAAAGCATTTCAAAGTCTTCTTTATCTAGAGAAGTAACTTCAAGAACATGAGAAAAATAATATACAAAGAATTTAAAATAAGTCTGATGAATCCTTATTCGGATTTTTCAGTGCAACAGTAGCAAATAATCAAATGAATCAAAAGAATTAAAAAATGGACTAAAAACATAAGCTGCAATCTGAATTCGACACTATTTTATCCAACGAGTGTCCTCTCTGTGGAATATTTATTATTGAGTAGGTGCTATTGCCTCTCGATAATGATGAGTATATGGAAGAAACTTGGCTAATTTGATTAATTAATTAAATGAAATTATTTAAAGCGTTCTGTTCAGGAAAGTCCATACTTTTAAGTGATTCTCAAAAATTAAGTAGGTACATCTATCTATGCAAGACGACTCCCATTTCTTATAAAGCTATATCACAGTCTGTTGGATATTTAAACATACTTAATGCACAATTCAATTATTAATAGTTCAATGCACAGCTTTTTCCTGAATTCATTCAATTGATTTCTAGAGATCTTAAGGAAATAAGCCAATAAGAATACAATTTTTACTTATAAACGATATCAAACTACATTGAAACTAGTTTTGTGAACAATGATTTCAACTAATAATTATTCGATCAAGTAGTAGATCAAATACTTAAACAAGGAACATATATATAAAAAGCACTATTCTACTTCCACTATCATGGGTATTTTAATGTTAAAATTACTAAAAAAACACACATTAAATAATTATTATCTGAACTTTCAACAGCTAATCCTGCAAACACCGAAGAAAAAGTATGGAAATTAGCCATCTTAATAGAATAGCATATATAAGATAATAAATAGCCAAATGTGTAAATTTATGAAGAAATTGTGTAAACTTTAGAATTATTTTATGTTGACTTGCCGAATTTCGAGAATTTCAGCACTAAAATGCTTCTCTTTCGATTGACAAGCTCAATTAGAATCAATTATTTGTAGAAAAATTCGTAAATTGACAATAAAATACTCTAATGCTTGGTTTTGATTCAGAAAATGTGCTAAACCTAGTTGGATTAAAATTTATCTCTCTTAAATTCATATTAATTATTCACTTACATGGAATTACTTACATAAAATGACAATCTATTGTTAACTGTCAGTTGGGATTTAATTTAAAATGAAATACTTCAAAGAGATTTATAAAAAGTACCTATAAAAGATCAGATAGCATTTTTAATAATTATGTTACATGTTTAAAAATTGAGCCAACCTCTGGCATAATATTTAGTTGAGTAAGAGTATTTTAATTTTTTAGATCTTTGTACAAAAATATAAACTATATTGAAATTGGATAATACTCAAAGATATTTCAAATATTACATTTAACTGAGACTATGGTAGATTGTTTTGATAAATTTCTTACAAAACTATAAATTAAAGTTAATCCGAAATTATTATCCTTGAAGGATGTTGCATCAATCATGTTTGTTTTGGCACAGTCGAACAGGATGGATAAAGCAATACTTGAGAAATATTTAGTAGGAATAGGAAATAGAATAAAGGATATCGATACTGATTGTGCATATGGGATACTGTTGTCTATAAATGCAGTTCGAATCCAGAATCCTGCAATATTTTAGAAAATAGCTTCACTAAAATTTGCTGATGATTCGAATATTCCATTATAACTGCAAATCCTGTAATATTACCAACATTTTGATCCAAAAAATAATAGAACTTAAAAAATTTAATAGAATTTTCTTAAATCTCTTTAAAAGGAATACAGAGATGACCTAATGGGCATGTTTTTGCAAATTTTAATTTCATTTTAACCAAACAATGTGATCACTTTGATTCCAGAATTAAAAGAGTATGTGAAGAGATTCCAGAAAGAAAATGAAGATTAGGAAGAGGAGGCTAAAGAAATTAATGAGATTTTGAGAATTTATTATGGAATTGAATGATGTATTTGAGAAAAATTTTGTGTATGAATAATTAGGACAATAATTTATATATATATATTATGTCAGATAGATAATGGTGTGTTGTCTTTCAAAGAGACTCAAAATCTAAAAAACTTTTTTCTCATTAACTTCAATAAGATGAGAAGAATTATATAAAAATGATTAAAAAAAAATAAGTCAGAATCCTTATTGTGATTTAGCAGTACAAAAGTTGCATTTTTGCGAAGAATACTAATTATTGAATAGGTACTATATATTTAAATGACGAGTATATAGTAATAACTTAGTAAATATTATTATTTAAATGAAATTATTTAAAGCGTTCTGTTCAGGAAAGTCCATACTTTTAAGTGATCCTCTACAATTAAGTAGGTACATTTATTAATGCAAGACAACTCCAATTTCTTATAAAGCAATATCACAGTCTGTTGGATACATAAACATACTTAATGCACAATTCAATTATTAATAATTCAATACATAGTTGTTCCCTGAATTCATTCAATTGATTTCCAGAGATCTAAAGGAAATAAGTCAATAAGAATACAATTTTTACTTATAAACGATATCAAACTATATTGAAACTAGTTTTGTGAACAATGATTTCAACTAATAATTGTTCGATCAAGTAGTAGATTAGATACTTAAACAAGGAACATACATATAAAAAGCATTATTTTATTGTCACTATTATGGATATTTTAAATTCCAAATTTCTCAAAAAACTAACATAAAATAATTATATACTGAACTTTCAACAGCTATTCCTCCAAACCCTGAAGAAAATCTATGGAAATTAGCAGTCAGAATCGAATAGAACACACAAGATAATAAATAGCCAAATTTGAAAATTTTGAACGAGATGGGATAAAATTTAGAATTATTTTATGCGGAATTGCCAAATTTCAAAAATGTAAGCACGAAAATGCTTTTATTTAGATTGGCAGGCATAATAAATATTTATTATTAGAGTAAGGACCCTTAAATCGCAAATAAAACACTCTAATGTGTGATTTTGATTTAAAAAATGTGCTAAACTGAGTTAGATTAAAATTTATCCCTCTTAAATTCATATTAATTATACATATACATGGGTATATTAGCATCAGATGAAAATTTATTGAAAACTGTTAGTTTGGATTTAGTTTACAAAGAAATACTTCAAAGAGATTTATAAAAAGTACCTATAAACGATTAGATAGTATTTTTAATAATTATGATCAATGTTTAATAATTAAACTAACCTGTGATATCATATTTAGTTGAGTAAGATTATATTAATTTATTAGATCGTTATATAAAAATATTGACTATATTCCAATTGGATATTACCCATAGGTATTTCAAATTTTACAAGTAACCAAGGAAATGGTAGATTGTTATGATAAATTTTTGACTAAACTATAATTAAAAGTTAAACCGAAATTGTTACCCTTGAAGAGTGTAGCATAAATTATGATAGTTTTGACAAATTCTAACAGAATGGATGAAACAGTACTCGAAAAATATTTAGGAGGAATCAAACATAGAATAAACGATATAGATTCTGATTGTGCATTTGAAATTCTTCATTCTATCAATGCCCTTCGTCTCCCAAATTTTCCAATATTTTAGAAAATCAAATCCCTAAAATTTCCAAGTGATTAAAAAATTCCATTATAACTGGAAATATTGCGATACTATCAGCATTTTGATCACAAAAATTAGAGAACTTTAAAAATTTAATAGAATTTTCTAAAATTTCTACACTATGAATACAGTAATGATTTAATGACCTTGTTTGTCTCGACTTTGGTTTCATATTAGCCAAATAAGGTAATAACTGTGATTCCACAATTAAAAGAGTATGTAAAGAGATACCAGAAAGAAAATGAAAATACTCAAGAGGAGGCTAATGAAATAAATGAAGTTTTGAGAATTTGGTACGGAATTGAATGATGTATTTTAAAAATGTTATGTGCATTAATAATTAGGCCAATAATTTTATATATATTATATGAACAATCAACCTGTGTATATGTCAGCCGAATAGATTAACGCCTTGTTTCAAAGAGACTCCACATTTGAAATGAGGGATGATAGAATAAATTCCTTTTAAAATGACTTGGGGAAGAAAAACGAAGTACTATGATGTAATTAAGTTAGACTTGGAAATTAGAAAGTGTGGAGTGTGAAGAGAATAGACCCACTAATTAGAGTGAAAGTATGATGATGAGTAAGAATTATGTACAAGAATAGTCACTCGAGAGGAGTATTAAAGTCTTTAATAGGAGTATGAAAGACGTAAGGACATGGAAGAAAAATACAAGGAGGATATAAATCGATTGATGAGGGAACTAAAGCAGAAATGTACAGAATTAGAATCAGTCTCCAGAGACTAGGATGTGTTGTTTGTTTAGAATTAAAGAAGAGAGTGTACTACTTTAATAATATTACAGCCACTGTTCAGAATCTCAGGGTGTAAATTTAAGAAGCCAATAACAGAGAATAGAAGGCAGTGTTGGAATTAGCTGAATTATATGAATAACACATGTAAGTTAAGCAGCAGTTGGAGATCATACAACAGAAATACAATAATTTATACAAACAGCATAAATTTGAAATGGAGAGAAAAGATAAGTAAATAGATCAATTGAAGACATAAGTATCATAATTGAATGAAGAGAATGAAAAATTGCATTAAGACTCAGGAATACTTAATCTCGATTCTCAAAGAGTGCAAATGGATAAAACATAAACTTAATGGGCCTAATTCAATTCGAGTGCCTATAAGAGTAGTATCTAATTTTAAAAGGATAAACCTATTACTTAGATTTCGTTCAAGAGCAATTATGACTCAAAGGTTATATTCGGAAAAAAGTCTCAAAATAATAATACAACAACTCAATTGAAATCTCAGTTGTCACAATAAGAGTTAGTCAATAAGGGATAATGAGTTATATATTAAATTAAAGATTTTAAATGCCTCCAAAAAAAGAATAACACGAAGAAAAGAAAAACAAGTTAGGAAGACCTAGTAATACTCTAAAAATGGGTATTGTTGGTATGGCTAATGTTGGTACTACATATTATTATTTTAGGAAAATCTACCACATTTAATACATTATGTAAATTGAATGTACCAGCTGAAAATTATCCATTTTGCACTATTGATCCAAATTAAGCTAAAGTTCCTGTTCCAGATGATAGATTCAATAAATTATGTTAAATACATAAACCAAAGAGTGAAGTCTAAGCTGTTTTAAGTGTTGTTGATATTGCTGGGTATTTGTGAAATATATTTTTATAGACTTGTACCAGGAGCTCATAAAGGAGAAGGTTTGGGAAATGCTTTTCTTTCTCACATTAAAGAGTGTGATGGAATTTATCATGTAGTAAGAGCTTTTGAGGATGAGAATGTGTGTCACACAGAGCTGTCTGTTGATCCAATTAGGTATGAATATAATCATTTTTAGAGACATGGACATCATATCAACTGAATTAATTCTTAAGGATTTAGAATTCTGTACAAATAGATTAGCAGAAGCAGAACACGTTATCAAGAGAAATAATAATAAAGAAGCGAGAGAAGAAAAGGAAGTTTTAGATAAAGTTAAGGCTATTCTTGATGCTAAGAAATGGGTTAGAACAGGAGATTGGAATTTTAAGGAGATTGAAATACTTAATAAGTATTATTTCATTACTGCTAAAAACGTGGTTTATTTGATCAATTTGAGCATTAAAGATTTTTAAACAAGAAAGAATAAATGGTTAAAAGGAATCAAAGATTGGGTTGATGCAAATTGTCCAGGGGATATTATTCCTTATAGTGCAGATTTAGAAAAATTAATTGTAGAAGAGTAATAATATATATTAATATTAGAACTTTAGCAGGAAGTATCACAGAAGACAAAGCAAAATAAACAATGCTTCCTAGAATTATCAAGACAGGATATAAAGCCTTAGATTTAATTTACTTTTTCACAGCAGGAGAAGATGAAGTAAGATGTTGGACAATCAGAGCAGGAACAAAGGCTCCATAAGCAGCAGGAGTTATTCATACAGATTTTGAAAAAGGATTTATTTGTGCAGAAGTTATGAAATATGAAGATTTTATTACATTGGGTTCAGTGACTGCAGTCAAAGCAGAAGGAAAATATAGATAATGGGGTAAAGAGTACGTTGTTGAGGATGGTGATATTTGTTTCTTCAAATTTAATGTTGGAGGCGGAGGCAAAAAATGAGTGTTAAATATAAGTATATTATTAAATACATCATTATTACGATTGATCTTATATCTTTGTTTCTGATGTTGAAATAGATCCTATTTCTAATTAAAAATTTGATTTTTTAGCTTCATCAAAACCAAATGCATGATTGACTTAATCACATGTAATAAAATCTTATCTTGATTAAAAATGTTTAAATAAAAAAGATTACTCTATCTTTATGACAAATCCCTAAATATTTTTAAATAAATTACTTTCGATAACTTCATCATAAATCCATCAAATACTAAATTTTCAAAAACAGCAAATATTGTTGCTGCCACCAAGTCAATCCTTGGATATTCTAAAACATTCATTAATACAAAGAAAGTAGGAGGATAAAATTTACTAGGAATACTAAATGGAAAACACAAGAATTTCTATGGTTCCGTTTCTGTTAAAGCTCTAATATATAAGTGATGATTACTTATTCATCATGTAAATGAAAGTAATATTCCAAAATCCAAATGAATTCTATGTTAATATATCATCCTCAACGTATGAGAACCCCCAACAAAATAAAACAAATATTATCTAATTCAATTTTTAAATACCTAAATTATCAGATTTTTAAAGAATATATCACAAAATAAGGGTATTGTGCCATAATATTTTTCAACTTCAACAGCAACTAACAGGAATCCAACTAAACTTACAATTAAATTATAAATATCCCCTAATATGAACAGACAATCTTACCATGGAAAAATTAGGGTATAAATAATCTCCAGAATTGATATTGATGAATAATGTTTTCTGGTACATCTTTAAATAAATCAAACAAAATATCCTCTTCTTTCAATAAATTTAAGTCAGCTATTAAACAAATTGAACTTATAATTAGTACAAATTTAGTGCCAAAAGTGATACCTTGCCATGTGGCAGTGATTTTATCAAATATTAACATTTTTTATTTTATATATATATATATTACTCATTATTATTTGATACTAAAAGCGTAAATATCCAACACTTCACATAGTTAGTGGACAATGCTTATTACACAATGTGAATAGGACAAAAAGGAGAACACTAATAAAACACAAGCTAAAGGCACTTCATCAAAATAGCATAAATGATCACTTGTAAAATATTGACTGAAAATATTTAATACTATTGATCCTAAAGTTATACACCAAGATATTCTTATTTGACTAAATTCCTAATAATTATTATATAAATCTACTTCTTTTGTTATAATGGCTAATTACCATAAGTTAATCATTTTTGACCATTGAAGTCCAATAACTAAACCATATAAATGGAACCATCTGGATAATACATTAGTTGGAGATAAGTAAATCAAACATAAAAATGTAAAAATTAATGTTATGGGAATGGTCAGACTTTATAATATTTTAACAATATTCCATCTCATTTTCTAAAATACAGGATAACAAAATTGAACAATTGTTACTAAACAAGCAGTGATTGTGACTGCTAATATTATAGTATTGTATTAAAATGATATATTTTCTGTGATTGTGATTTCATTTAACCAAAATTATGAAGACCAAATAGCTGTTATCAAAAAGAAAAACTATAATGTAGGTAATCCTTCATCAACTCCATTAATTACTCCTAATTAAAACACTCCTGTATGTTATTAACAATAAACTCCAAAAAAGAATCCTAAAAAGCTGACTCCAATGCAAGAAAGAATACTAAATGGTGTGAATGCAATTTTGAATGAATTCATAAATAATTATCCAGAGATCCAAGTGGCTGTGCAATCACTACCATGATCCATTAGCATACCCAATGCAGTAGATTATTTGATTCTACGTGCTTATTTTCCATCTGCATTGTCTAATGTTTAATAGACAAATAAGCTAAAAGCAATGTACAAACTCACCCATTATGGTAAATCTTAATCAAACATAGGATTATGATAGAGGGTAAGAAAATAACTTGACAATAACACACAGAATCCACATATAGTTATAAGATTAGGGGCTACCCATGTTGGTAATTGATCAACCTCTTCTAATTATATGAATTACCACAAACTAAGCCCAATCTCCGAGTATCCAATTATACAAGATGGACAGATTCTAGCCACTATATTTGAACTTCCTTAAATTTTCATAGTGATCTTCTTTGACGTAGTTTGATAACATTATTTTAAATGCACAGATATATTATTATGTTTAGAATCCATATATAATTAATTATTAGTCATCTTTTCAGAAATCTGCATCCATAGTAAATACTTTATCCTATTTTTTACTCATGA
Source organism: Paramecium caudatum (assembly GCA_000715435.1). Taxonomy (NCBI): domain Eukaryota; phylum Ciliophora; class Oligohymenophorea; order Peniculida; family Parameciidae; genus Paramecium; species Paramecium caudatum. Next base: position 100,874 of record JMSD01000010.1, read on the forward strand.
CACCAGCTTTTTAGTAATCACCTACTCTTCTTTCGAAGAAGTTGGTTTTTCCTTAGAGGGAAATCATATCCATCCACTCGAAAGGATTCTTCACATTGAAAATCTTTGGAGCACCAAGAGCGAAAATTAGTCTATCAGCAACAAATTCAATGTATTGTTTCATGAGTGTTGAATTCATTCCAATTAATTCTACTGGTAATGCTTCACTAATGAATTCCTTTTCAATAGCAACAGCAGATGAAATAATTTCATGGATTCTTTGATTGGATAGTTTATTGACCATATGCTTGTAGAGTAAACAAGCAAAATCAGTATGTAATCCTTCATCTCTTGATATCAATTCATTGGAGAATGTTAGTCCTGGCATAAGTGATCTCTTTTTGATCCAAAAAATGGCACAAAAAGAACCAGAGAAGAAGATGCCTTCAACAGCAGCGAAAGCAATTAGTCTTTCAGCAAATGAATCATTATCATTGATCCATTTCATTGCCCATGATGCCTTCTTTTGAATTACAGGCACATTGTCAATGGCATGGAGTAAGTAATTTTTTTCATTTTCATCAGTGATGTAAGTATCAATCAAGAGAGAATATGTTTCAGAATGTATATTTTCCATGGCAATTTAAAATCCATAGAAACATCTGGCTTCTGGAATTTGAACTTCTGTACAGAATTGTTATGCTAAGTTCTCATTGACAATTCCATCACTGGCAGCAAAGAAAGCCAATACATATTTAATAAAGTGCTTTTCTTCTGACTTTAATTTTTCCCAATCTTTAAGATCCTAGAATTTAACTAAAATTTTTACTTAATAAAGATCAATTTCCTCAGCAGTCCAAAAGCTAGCCTTGTGTTATTTGTACATATTCCAGATATCATTGTACTTAATTGGGAACAGAACAAACCTATTTGGATTTGGTTTCAAAATAGGTTCTTCACAATCACTAGAAACTACAATATTTTCTGCCCTGATATTTGATAGAGGCACAAAAGTTTGAGTTTTAGTGTTGCCGCTCATTTCTAGATTTTAAATGTCCATATGTTTTAGTTTCAAATTTAAATTATATAATTATACTCAAGTTTTTCGCTTAAATTACAGGGAAACCAAGATTTGGAATATAAAAAATGGCGGTTCATTCAGATTATAATAATTTTAATAATTCAATAACAGTCTTCCTATCATCCAAATATCCATATAATCCACCTATCAAAGCATTTGCTAATCCTTATTAGAATCCTTCTGAATTATATAAATTTGCCAATTAAAACACTGCAGCATTCACTATATTATTTCTAAGTTAATCAGAGAAAATTCCAACAATCTAATGCTTTTAATCTTTCATGACTCGTATTAATAGATCTCTCAGTTTAATTTAAATGTCCTCATTATTAAATACTTATTATATCAATAAATCTCTTGTTAAAATAAAGGTTTTATTATATAAAAAGGTTATGTTTCCTAATTTTTATAACTATTTTGCTATATTATGCTAAGTGGACTATTTATTATCTATCCTAACAATTAATTCTCCAAGCATAGTATTTATTTGTTATTTTTAAAGTACTTCATTAATAACTATTCTGGATCCAGTGATAGGAGGCTTTGATGGCTGTTCTTTCTTTTCTTCTTTTCCTTAAAATTTAAGTAATTATTATTTATATGCTTCTTCTATATTTTTTCTGTAATATGTCAAATATGAACAAGTGACAAATCCCATTAATAAGTATAAATGATTGCCATTCATACGAGATAGTAAGATTAGAGAGTATTTTAATTTATTTGGAGCATGATTCAAACCATACATACTTTCACAAAATGATCTCTTCTTACTTGCATAGTGAAATAAATCATCATAAATTTCAGAACTATTCTATAAGTGATGATGATGGATGTTAAGAAATTTATTCAATAGTGATTTTAGCATAATTAATATATTTCATTTAGTTAGTAATTTTTCAATTTCTTCGTAATGGTTATACATTTCCCAATAGGTAATGAATCCTTTAGTAAATAAATCGATTTCATGATATAGTCTATTATAATTTAAAATAATTACATTTCTCCTTAGATAGGATCATTCATACATCTTATAAATGCTTCCATAGTAACATTATTATTGCATGAATTATATATTTCTTTTATTGGATTAGGAGTTTATTCCTTTTCAACACAAGTTTCTATTAAAGTTTAACCTAATTCTTCTAAACTTATCCAACCATCTTCATCACTATCTGCTAATCTAAAAAGTGAATCAAAATCTAATTATGCATTTGGTATTGCAATTTTAGCATTTTCCACAATTTAATAGAGATTTAATCTTTTTGTGAATCTATGATGAACCAAATAAGTAAACAGTTCTTCAGCTGTAACTCCTCTAATTTCAAGACTTTTAACCAATTAAGAAGGTTCAGTAGGTATTGTTACCTATTATTCAAATTATTCATTAGAATGTTAAGATTATTCATATGAAACATCTTACTTTAAATGATAAGTTGGTTATTAAGGAGTGAAGAGCGCTTTCCAATCAGTAAAAAGATTTTAATAATCTGGACTTGCAATTTGTCTATAATTTAGACTCACTAATTATGGTAATGTATATTCCTCCTTAGATACATAATGTTTATCGGCTTGCATATATTATTATAATTCTGCAACATTATATTGTAAGACACATTCACTTCTTTAATCACTTTAATCTAATGGAGCTTATGAAACAATAGTCTAAAATTCCATTTTGACAGGAGTTAAATCATCATGAAATGGTTCTACTACTGAATGAGCTGTATTGAAGATAACTTGTTGAAATGAAGGTTTAACTTCTTGTATTTCATCTAGAATCTTCAGTTCATCATTCTCTTTCTGTTCATTCAGAGTTTCCGCTTTACATTCAACCTCTTATTTTTTTTGGGATTCTAATTTTTTGTGCGATTAATCATCTTTCAATTTCTTTCTGAAGTCTAAATTAGATCTGCTTGGTGATCGGATGGAAGGATTGGAACTCATTGATGTATTCCATTCACATCTCTCCTTTGATTTGACTTTCCTCAAGACTAACGGGGCACCAGCTTATATTTTTTCTGGTGAAACTTTCTTTTCCTTTAAAAATTTTCTCAGCTCTTATTATAAGTCATTTAGATCGTTCCTCCTTTTGTGTTTTGCTACTAACTCTATTAATTTGATATTTTCATCCTTCACCATTTATCTCAATTAAAGGCGATCTTCTTTCATAATTTCTAAATGCACCTAAATTCATACTTGTACATTTCTCAATCACTTACATCGTTTCTAATTATTCATTCTTTCTTGACTTATTCGAGACTTTCAACATTTTTAACGGATAATTAATATATAAAAAAAGCTAAAATAAAATCAAACTATTCCAAATTATTCTTATCTTTTTGAGAGGATCTGTAACTGCTTTAAGAATTACATATTTTGCATAGTGAGCTCTTCATTTTATTGATCAATTATTTCAGTTTATTTTTCTATCCTCTCTTATCCTTGTTTATACTTTTCTTTTAATTCTTCATACTAAAATAATTGAAATCATTACTTAAGCGTAATTTTATCTTAATTGCTCTTTCATTTAATCTATTTACTTTTACTAGTCATTAACATTTTTCTAAGTCAATCTATCCTTACTCTAAGACTCTTATTCATATAAACTAATTCTTTATTTTAATTTTGCATTTTCACACTCTAATCCTGTGATACGTTCTTTGAGTTAAGAGAATTAAGATTACTAGGTAGTGAATTAACTTTTAATTTGTGTAAGTTCTTATTCACTGGTTTTCAATTTATTTTATGTAAACTGCAATTCAAAGGTTAATTTTTCAGTTTTTCTATTCAACTCTTAACTTAACTCTTCTGAAGTTTTTAATCTATTGTTTTTCTCCACAAATTCTGGAATCTCAAAGAATTGAGTATTTGTGGACCTTTCAATTTTATTAAATTGTGCATATTCAACTTTTTCTTCCAATTGTTTAGCTTTTTTGAATGACTACTAGTATTTACTTTCTAAAACTTAATTTTAAATCTTAAAGTTTTCAATTTCTTGATTCAATCTCTCTACTTACACTTATAACTAATTAACCAAAAACCCATTTTCTTTTAACTTTTATATTTCTTTCTTCTAATTGTCAAACTATTCTTCAAGATATTCATTTTCATTCTTCAGTTATATGATTTACTTCCTTAAACTTGTTATTTCATCGTTGTTTTATAATTTTTCACTTTAGAGTTTTGTTACTTAATCTTGTAATTAAGTATTTTTAACTTTCTGCTAATCCAGATCTTTTAAACTCTTATCATATAGTTCTTTAATCAAGGATACTTCGAGATTAGGTACTTTCTTTGAACTCAAAACTTTTTATACATTTTCTTTATCAAATCCAAATGATTCTCCCAAAGTTTTATGATGAAATGATTCACTAGCTCTTGATTCACTTAAATCTGTATCTCCTAAGTTCACTACTTGATATGTAAAGTATATTTTAGCATTTGGGTCTGGACTTCTTTCAAGATTAAGTGAACATTATCCTTCAATTGGCATTGTTTCATTTATATTGAAATTTACTACACCAGCTAACTTTGATTAACCATCTACATTTAGTAAAGCTATTAAGTATGTTTTTTTTGAAGTATTTTCACTAACATTGAAATCAAGAGTAAGGGCTTCGTTAACAATAAAAATGTTTTTGCTTTTTTCTTTTGTTCTTGTGAGACATTTATTTAACCCACGTTTCCACATTACTTGTAAAGAGCAAGGAAATTTAACTGACAACTCTACTTTACTCACATTCACAGTTACTTAGTATCGCAAAGCCTTCATTTTGAATTATTCAATCTGTTAATTATATAATTTATTTAAGAATATAGGATATTTTTATGTATAATAAAGGCATACAAAAATTATTTTGAATCAATCTTTTAATTAAGATTTATGAATGCGAATAATTGTTAAAAATTATTGATTTGGCATGCCTATTAATAATTCATAATTCAAAAATCCTTCTTACTGAAAAATATATAGCTAACACGCAAAAAATGATGATCCTACTATCCAAATGCATTGATGAACATCAATATTAAATTAAATCTTTATACATTGTTATTTCCTTTTTATTCAAACTTTATGATTATGGCTCGTCATACATTATTGCGAGAAAATTCGAATCTTCTGTCATTAGTTCATTTCGCCATATTAACTCAACTAAATGTAAAATCAATAAAATTACATTTATTGTGGTTGTTTTCCTATTGACTTTCTGTATGAATTTGACTTTTTTCTGTATCTATATCAGATATGATATTATCTGAATCAAAATCAGTATCCCATTTGTAAACAGTTAAATCAAAGAATAAGTAAAAACTTA